>NEWO01000160.1:1259890-1301911 GCA_003013225.1 Phalaenopsis aphrodite | reverse complement strand
TATATATATATATATATATATATATATATATATATATATATATATATATATATATATATATATATATATATATATATATATAGACACACACATATCCGAATAGACCCGATTAGAAATCAGTTGATCTAATTTCACAACTGAATATTTTAATTTTTAAAAGTTAAAATGATGACTTTTTTTAGGTGATATGAAAATTTTGGGGTAAAAAGTAAAATTTAAGCATTAGAAAAGTAAATACATAACTTATGTGGTATTTATGTAAATGCCCGAATAATTAATATAAATCACATGGCTTATAGACGCGGGCTTCTCACATATTCTGCGGACACCTGAGAAATTTTATATAAATTTGTTCAGTTAGACCGCCAGATTTTACTGGGCACTGTGACACGAAATGGAACTGAAAAAGCTTTTTTTGAATCGGAAAAGGCTGGTTTGATTCTCCCTATATAATCATAGGGAGAGCATGCCAAGTCTCGCTTCCAGCCAAACCAACCTTAGCCTTCTCAAAATAATCTCAAAAACAAAGGACTTGAGATTGGGGAAGTCCATCCACGCCAAATTAATCATCTCCAACTTATGCAATATCATCGAGTCCAACTATCTCATCGATCTCTACGCCAAATGCAGGCACCTCTCTTCTGCCCGCCAAGTGTTCGACATGATGCTCCAGAAAAATGTAGTATCCTTCAGCTCGCTGATGGCGGGTTATTTCCACGATGGACACCCATCCGAGGTGCTTTCCTTGTTTAAAACCATGGCTTTCGGTCTTTTGTGGCCTCGTCCCAATGAGTTCATCTTGGCCACGGTCCTCTCTTCCTGTTCCGACATGCAAGCTTTCGAAATGGGTCTGCAGTGCCATGCTTATGTCCTCAAGTCCGGATTGGTGTTTCATTCATATGTCAGAAATGTGCTGCTCCAGATGTACTCAACTTGCTCTGGTCTGGAAGATGCTCAAAAAGTCTTCCAGTCTGTGCCTGGAGCTGACATCGTCTCTCTCAATTCCATGATTAATAGTTTCCTGGAGCATGGACGGATGGAGGAAGCAATGGACGTTTTAATAAGGATGGTGAGCGAGATATCCCAGTGGGATCATATCACTTACGTCGCAGTTCTAGGCCTCTGTGCCGATTCTAAAAACTTAGTTTTAGGCCAGCAAGCTCACTGTCAGATCTTAAGAAGAGGATTTGAGAAAAATTTATTTGTTGGAAGCGCCCTAGTTGATATGTATGGAAAAAGTTGTGATTTTTTTGCTGCCCAGTCAGCTTTTAATGAACTTTCAAGTCGAAATGTGATCTCGTGGACGGCAATGATGGCTGCCTGTACTCAAAATTCATTCTTTGAGGAAAGTTTGAAGTTATTTCTAAAAATGCAAATGGAAGGCACTCAGCCCAACGAGCTAACTTACGCAGTTGCACTGAATGCTTGCGCAGGACTGGCGGCGCTGAGCAATGGTAGTTCACTGAACGCTCATGCAGAAAAATCTGGATATAAAGCACACTTAACCGTTCGCAATGCTTTGATTAACATGTACTCTAAAAGTGGCAGCATTGAGGACGCTCAGGAAATATTTAAAGATCTATCTTTGAAGAACACCATTACATGGAACAGTATGATTAATGGCTACTCTCATAACGGGTTTGGGAGGAAAGCGTTGGAGACTTTCCATGAAATGCTGGCAGAAGAGGTGGCTCCAACTTACATAACTTTCATCGGTGTTTTGTCAGCTTGTGGTCATCTGGGTTTGGTTGACAAAGGATTCTATTATATCAATCATTTCATGAGAAATTTGGGGATAATTCCTGGGGTGGAACACCATACGTGCATAGTTGGGCTCTTGTGCAGAGCAGGGCGTTTGGACGAGGCTGATAGATACATGAGAACTACAGATTCTGAGTGGGATTTAATTTCATGGAGAACACTGCTGAGCGCTTGTCAATCACATAAAAAGTTTGGACTTGGTAGAAAAGTCGCAGACTTCATTTTTCAGCTTTATCCTAATGATGTGGGCACTTATATCTTGATGTCCAATATGTATGCGAAGGGAAATAGGTGGGATTTAGTTGTGCAAATTAGAAAATTGATGAGAGAAAAATGCATAAAAAAGGAACCTGGAGTCAGCTGGATACAGTTTAGGAATGAGCTGCATGTGTTTGCTTCAGAGGACAATCAGCATCCATTGATAGATAAAATTCACAGAAAGTTGAATGAGTTGTTTGATGAGATAAAGGCGATGGGTTATGTTCCTAACACAGCGAGTTTTCTGCATGATGTGGAGGAAGAATATAAGGAATGCTATCTGAAGTTTCATAGTGAGAAGTTGGCTGTTGTTTTTGGGCTTATAAGCACGTCTTTAGGAGCTCCAATTTATGTTATTAAGAATCTTAGGATGTGTGAAGATTGCCATGTTGTTATAAAGCTGTTTTCGAAGGCTACGAAAAGGAAGATGGTGGTCCGAGACGTTAATCGTTTTCACTGCTTTGAAGATGGACTGTGTTCATGCGATGATTACTGGTGATATTGGTGATTTGGTTTCTTGGCTTAAGCCGAAAGAGGAAAGATAATTTGTCCCTTGAATTCAAAAATGAATTATTGAAATAATTTATAATGAATGTTAAATACTATAAAAGTTAATTGACAGGATGATGCTAAATTATAGAGCATGGGTTACTGGCTTATGAATAGTGAAAAATGTTGAAGAAATAATGAAGAATGATGTGCTCCAAAACTCTTAGAAACAAAGTGAAAAATCTTTTGAGTATCTGGTAAGAGTTTTTAGATTGCTCAAAAAGGAAAAAAAAATGTTGATCGTCAGAATTACTTGATGATGCTTAGATGAGTGCGTAGGAGTTAGTAATGATTGATGATTGTTAGCATTAATCAATTGGCAGGATTTTAGGATCTCTAATAATTTCATGGGCACTCTCCACTCTGAATCACTTCCATGGTATTTATAATTTTTAGCTTGAATTTTTTTTTTTTTGTGAAAATTTCAAAGTTTATTGGATGACATAATGATTCAGAATGCTTGAGCTCGTTAAATTCATCTCATCAAGTTTCAAATTTCAACCATAAAGTTAGTAAAAAAAAATCAACAAATTTATAACTTTATTACAAAAAAATCATAATTCAAACAATTGGGGCTTTGAGATCTGTTTTTGTTAGAATTTCCATTTCTGTCAGAATGTATTCTTGATATCATCAGTTGTCTTATGTATTTGATCAAAAAAATTATTGAAATAGAAATATATTCTAGCCTGGAAGATCTACGACTTTGTATACATAAATACGAGTATATATGACTTTTTAGATGATTACTGAGTCAACTCACCTAGTTGGCTGAATCGAGCCCAACTTGTAAAAGTGGTTGAACTGAGTCCACCTGCAGAAGTGGCTGCACTGAGCCCATCTATTGAAGTGGCTGATCTCTTTCATCCATGAAGAGGCAGCCTAGCCTGCCTAGAGAGACAGCTACGGGAGATGGTCATTATTACCAACAATGACGCGGGTCTATCCATCTTTAAAAGCACCATCCGTCTTTCAAATCACAATTTTTTCACCAAGACATCGTGAATGGGAGTCATATAGTAGTAAATATAACTTTTTTTTCTTGTGTAGAAGGAAAGTCAAGCTAAGAAATAAGGTGGACTTTTTTTCTCAGATTTTTGTCTTTCGTTATCACTCACTTTTTTTTCCAAGAAAGCTCTATAACTCGAAAAACCTCTGACAAGCCCAATATTCCGGGATACCAAAGGCTCAAATTCAATAGATAACTTTGGAGATTTTTATGGGTCTCTCTCTCTCTCTCTCTTCTACATTTCGTCCACAAAAGCAAGATTTTCACCAGTTCGTATATATTCACAAACGATATGAGATCATATGTCATAAAAAGATTCAACATCTTGAAAGGTTCAGTGAGCATAGAGTTCATACTCAAAATCTGCAAAAAGATCTTCATAAAAGAAGAGATGAAGGATGACAATGGCTTGCCCTAAGAAGTTTGTGATGCGGTAGATCCAAACTAAGGGATCAATTTTTCAAAGTAATGCATGACGCAAGAAAAGCTTTGATATCCTGTTCTCAAACTGAGCCCAGAACTCACACTAGATCGTTAGGATCCGTGGTTTCTCAACAAGATCTACCAAAGCATAAGTAGCCTGTGCAGAATCTATAGAGAGTTGGACCAAGAAAAGCTCTTGATCTGTTCATTGAACAAGGAGTGAAAGGAAAGGTTCCCAAGCATATTGAGGAAGGAGAGCATGTTGTAGCCTAGACTGAAGGAGAAAGGAGGAGGAAGAGAAGACTTACTCATGAGTCTTAATCATTCAGATGAAGAAACCAGGAGAAGAAAAAAATGGACACCAAAAGAGAACACATTTCCAAGAGAAAATGAAGAAGTCAGGGCACCGAGAAAGTTTAATATTTCATCCATAAAATCTTATAAAGGAAGATTTGACTCTACCGACCACCTAACCTCATTAAAGTTAGTTGTCTGTCTGCTTCAAATAAATTATGCTTTAACGTTTCATTTATTCTTTATGGTGTTAAAAGAATCAATTTTCTGCTAGTTCAACTACTTTTCAATAGGGGTGATCATCTGTTTCAAGGAGTTCAAGCGTATGCTCATATCACAATTCGTTAGCATGTAAAATATTCCCAAGACGATGAGCCTCAAAAGCTTCATTACTCGCTTCCAGCAAGAGAAGCTAGGCTTATAAGATCTAGAGTTTGTCGTCACCCACATTGCTCGGGCTCAAGACCTCTGCAAGGGTCTGTTCTGTTATGCACTTGTTCTACTTAAAGCTAAAAACATTGGCTAAGATTTTAAAGATCGCAAATAGTCATATTTGTGGAGTATAACTCTTACCCTAGTCCCTCTCGTTCGTTGGAGCCTAAGGAAAAGTTTTGAAACCAGTCTCGCGACTACCATTGGAATGCACAGAGCCTTTTTAAGAAGAAAAAGTTTGGGAATGCTCTTAACCAACATTTTCACCAAGAACAAAGCAACAAATCTGATAGGATGGTCAAGAGAATGCCAAAGAGAGGTCAAGAGTTGCTTCAACTTTCTCCTACTTAAGTCGCGCCTACTAGAATTTTGATTTGTCAAAATTTTCTCCTACTCGTGCTTGTGATCCCAAACAATACTACACATATCATCTGAATCATGGACACAACACCAAAGAATGTAACGACTTTATAACCTGATCAAGGAAATGATCAAGGTGAGGAAGCTGAAAAAAATTTACGACCTATAAAGCTTGCACCCAATGATAGGGAAAACCACCTACCAAAGGTACTAGTGAGTAAATTTCTCCAACAAGAATGGTTCATGTTGTCAATGTCGTACCAGCTATCTTTCAAGGAAGGGGGAATGCCTAAAGCCCCACGAAGGTCTAGTTTGACAAGGCTAAGAATAAGAGAGGCTTGTTCAACCACTTTAGCAAAGTGCATTACACCAATCCATCTGTCTACCATTTTCTTAGATGTTGTGTTGCATGTCGGGAAAAATCCATTAAATAGATCGTCAAAATCACTGGATGGTGATTAGATGAGTGCTGAGAAGTTAGTAATGAATGATGATTGTTGGCATTAATCATTAGGCAGAATTTTAGGATTTCTAATAAATTCAAGAGCATTCTCCACTCTGAATCACTTCCATGTTAATTATAATTGTTTTGCTTGATTGTTTTTTAGTGAAAATTTCAAACTTTATTGGATGACATAATGATTAAGAAGGCTTGAGCTCGTTAAATTTGACTCATGAAGTTTCAAATTTCAACTAAAATTGAGTAAAAAAATTCAACAAATCCCTAACTTTATTACAAAAAATCTTAATTCAAACAATTAGAGGCTTTGGGATCCGTTTTTGTTAGAATGAATTCTTTGATACAATTAATTGTCTTCTGTATTTGATCAAAAAATTTATTGACATAGAAAACTATTCTAGCCTTGGAAGATCTATGACTTTGTATACAGAAATACGACTATACATGCTTCTTACATGACTACTAAGTCAACTCACCGAATGAATTGAGCCCAACTTGCAGAAGAGACTGAATCGAGCTTACCTGCAGAAGTGGCTGAACTGAGCTCATCTATTGAAGTGGCTGAACTTATCTCTTTCATATATAAAGAGCAGCCTAGCCCGCCTAGAGAGACAACTACGGGAGATGCTCACCATTATCACCAAGGATGTGGATCTGTCCATCTATAAAAGCATCATTTGAATTTCACATCACAGTTTTTTCACTAAGACACCATAAATGGGAGTCATATAGTGCTAAATATATATATATATATATATTTTAAATTCTTTTGTTAAAAAAAAGTCAAGCTAAGAGATAGGGGGACTCTTTTTCATGTGTTTATGTCTCTTTCGTCATCTCTCTCTCTCTCTCTCTCTCTCTCTTTCCAAGAAAACCCTGTAACTCAAAAAACTCCGAAGAGCCCAATATTCTGGCTTACCAGAGACTCAAATTCAATAGATAACTTTTGAGATTTTTTATGGGTCTCACACACGTCTCTCTCTCTCTCTCTCAACATTTCCTCAACAAAAGTAAGGTTTTCATCAGTAAGTATGTATTCACAAACGATATGAGATCCTACATTCTAAAAAAATTCAACATCTTGAAAGGTTCAGTGAGCTTAGAGTTCATACTCAAAATATGAAAAAAGTTCTTCATATAAGGAGAGATGAAGGAGGACAATGGATTGTACTATGAAGTTTGCGATGCAACAGATCCAAACTAAGGGAACAAGTTTTCAAAGTCGTGCATGACGCAAGAAAAGCTTCCATATCTTATTCTCAAACGAGCTTAGATCTCACATTGGATAGTCAATATCTGTGGCTTGTCAACAAGATCTATCAAAGCCAAGTAATTTGTGCAGGATCTTGCGGAGAATTGGACCAAGACGAGCTAATGCCCCTTCCCATGAACAAGGAGTGAAAAGAAAGGTTCCCTCACATCCTGAAGAAGGGGAGCATGTTCCAGCCTAGGCTGAAGGAGAAGACTTACCTCTGAGTGTTAATCATTTAGATGAAGATACCAAAAGAAGAAAAAATGGAGACCGACAAAGGACACATTTTCATGAGATTGCGGAAGTTGGGTCACCGAGAAAATTTAAGATTCCATCCATGGAATCTTACAATAGAAGTTCTTACCCTGTCAATCACCTAGCGTCATTGGAGCCAACTGTCTGCCCGCTCAGAATAAATGATGTTTTAATGTGTCATTTATTATTTATTATGTTAAAAAATTCAGTTTTATGCTAGTTGAATCACTTGTCACTAGGGGTGATCGCTTCCTTCAAGGAGCTCAAGCGTATGTTAATAGCTCAATTCATTAGCACATAAATGTTGCCCAAATACTCTCAGGCTCTCCTGAAGATTTGATAAGAACCCACAAAGAGGCTTAAAAGCTTCATTACTCACTTCTAGGAAGATGTTAGACTTATAAGATCTAGAGATTGTCATCGCCCACGTTGTTCTAGCTCAAGAACTCTATTAGGGCATGTTTTGTTACACGTTGAGCACTTAGAGCTTGCAAATATGGTAAAACTCCTACCCTGGTCCCCTCGACCGTTAGAGTTTGAGTAGTTTTGAAAACAATCTCGTGAATACCATCGGAATGCAAAGAGCCATTTTCTAAGAAGAAAAAGTTTAAAAATGTTTTATATACTTACAACTCAATTCCTATGTATTTAAACTTCAATATATATATATAAACCAGATATGCACGAAAACATATCTTAAATTTTTAAACAATTATAGTAATGTTACTTCTGATATGAAATAAAAATTGAGAGATGTAAAAATAAATCTAGGTGTTATATATGTGCACAAGACTTCGGTGGGATGCAAGTGCCCCAAAAGACATTCAATGAAAAACTTTCACCACCCAAAATAGATACATATTTATTATAAAAAACTATTAACAATTTAGCTAGCATTTTTTTTCAAATTTGTCTAAAACTAAATCGAAATTCCTCACTGACACCGAAGGTAGGGTCTGTTTGGGGCAATTGTAGCTTATTGAATAATCTGTTGATAAGCTGATTAAAAATAATCTGCTGATAAGCTAGGTACGGTGACTATTATAAATTTTTATTTTTTTGAAAAGTCATACCACTGCTAGAAAGTTGCCACCGCAACTAGACATGTGCGGTGTGAAAATATTGTTTTTCGCGTTTTGAAAACGCATAAGCTTTCAAAACGCAGTTTACCCAAACAGATAATGCGTGTTTTCAAAACACCAACGCACGAAATAAGCTGCCCCAAACGGACCCTAAATCTACATTCAAGACGTCAAAAAATGATCCGAAAGACTCGGTCGAAATAAAAACATCAATGAGTTAAAAAGCCGTCCTGCCATATGTAGCAAAAGCACAAACAACTGTTCAACGTAATGTCAATAACTTTTGTGCTCAAGTAAATCAGTTTCTGGCACCACATCATTACGTTAAAATAATACTCTACCAACCAATAATAAGATGAGACCAACTCCACACCAACTTCTATAAAATATATCAAAGCTTTTCACTGCCCGATAAAATATTTCAAGTAAAACTTCCCTACAATAATATCTGCCATTTACAAACATACCAAATAAGTCTTATGCATTTATACTTCTAACACCTAAATATTTATATTAACATAACGCCCAAAATTTTAACATCATATTGAAAAAGCCACAATCATTATTTTTTCATAAGAAACACCTCATGAATAGATTTACGACACGAAGGTATTAAGGAAGAAAGATTTTGGGTGTTAGATATGTAAATACAAAAAAAAAAATTGTGGTATGTATCATGTATGTAAACTTTCCAAAGAATTTTGATTGTTCTGCTGATCATGCAAATGGAAGACTCGGGCAAGAGCTGAGTTTTGTCAGCCACAAAACCAGGCCCCAGGATTAATCAACAAAGTCAATAAACCATCAGCACATTAACGTAAAATAAATTCATAGTATAATAAAAAAATCAGGGTTCTACATTTTTTTTCCCCACCAAATCATGGATTTTCTCCACCTTCATCTAAAGGATTAATCAAAACAAGCTACAAGCCAGCGATTCATTTCTGGTTGAAAATGGCTCAATTATTGTACCATGTATATTACAATCTAATATGTTGCAACACTAGTTTTAACTTCTTGATTTGTTAGGAATAACTAAAAGAATGATGAGATACCATTAATTCAAATATTGCATCTCATACCAGTTCTTCCTTTTCTTTTCTTTTTTTATGATACAACTCCAACCACCCTTTGTGTGAGGTTTGAACACTCCAGTTTCAGTAGAAATAACACCTTCAAAATTACAGAGGAGCAGGGCAACAATATGGACATTTTTAAGAAGCCCTTCTTTCGCAACCGACACAACTCCCAACCGATTCCAATTATGAAAAATAAATTAGAAATGTGATGAAGCGTTACAGGAATAGTTGGGGGAAGAAAGAACTACCTCTGCGAACCAGTTGAACCTAAATGATCAGCAGTATAAATCAATATGCACATCAGCTACAATCATAAATGGCTTGGCCTCCTTTTTCCAGAATCTGTTCTCATTTTCTTAACAGGCTTAGCCCACTGAACCTCCTTCAAACCTGGAGAAAAAGCACCGCCGCTTACATCTGGATGAATCATATGAGGAGCCTCTCGCTGGAATGGAGTCCTTGTACTTCTGTTTGCCATTGGAGACCTGTTCTGATGAGTTGGGGGAAGGTGTGGTCCCATCCAACGAGGGGTGACTGGGGAAGAGGGGCCCACTCGCTGCTTATCCCTGTCATTCCTCCGTTTCTTGCAGATGACGAGATCCGCTGGGTGTGCAGGAGCGGCAAAGTCCTGCCTATCCTCGTGGAGGGTGGAGGCATGTCCACGAGCCTTGGTAGGGCTAGGGTTTGGCCGGGATTCCTCCATCTGAGAATGTCTTCTGCTTTGGTTCAACAATGGTGGCTTTGGCGATGGCGAAGCTCCGGTTGATGTAGGAACGAAGAATGCAAGTGCACTTCGAGCTTCTCGGAAGTCGGACTCGGGAAAAGCGATCTTCATGATATCGAAGAATATGTCGTGAACCGCCACAGCTTCGGACTTCACCTGTACAGTGTTCAAACAAACATAATGTTGATTAAAGAAATCGCTGCAGTAAGGAAGCATAAAAGATGCCCATTTCCAGCATACGAGTTGATCAAACAGAGGGAAAACCAAAACACAAACTTATTAGATTCATTGAACTCCACATTTTTTTCATAATTACAGATTGACTTTTACTGGAAGGGATTTATCGCATATAACAAGTTGAAGTTAGCTTATCTGGTGATTAATTATGGAATATAAAAGCATGCTAGGATTCACAAATGCAGTGTAGAATAGTAGTATAAATAACAATGTTCAAGAATAAAAGAATCCCACTAACAATGAACATCTTGTCCCAAGCATCCAATGTTTTTATGCTTGCTATGACTTGCATCATGATTCGTTTGGTATCTTATATACAGTGTTGAGTGTTAAAATAAGCTCATGCCCTAGAGCAAAAAAAGTTAATGAGAATAAAAAAATAATTAACAAAGAGAACACCAATAAAAGAACACACAAGTTTATGTGAATTGATGAAATCTATTAATATACAAAGTTGCAGACTTTCTGTGCGAGGTAAATATCCAACTCCAAATTATACAAGATACAAATATCTATCCAGCCAACTAGATTTCTCCCTTTATTTTACTGTATTATTTCTCCAAAATTGAGCAAATTCCACCACCGGTTATGCTCGTAAAAATAGAGAAAATTTGCCGCCACCTATCTCAAAGAACCCATCAATCATCCCTTGCGAGGGTAGATAATTTCCCTTTTTAAATCTCTAGCTTCTATCACCTATGGCCCTTCAACGCTCAAATGACAACCACCCAACAACAAAATTTGTGTAAAGCAATTCCAAGTATAGCTATCTGTTAGAAATTATATTTGAAAATAATTTATTCCTATTAGAAATTATGAGTATTAGATTTATCTCCTAATATAATTTTATTTTCAGGTAGAATTTATATTATTTTCTTGGATTGGATTTATTTCCTTTCCTATTTTAGGTTTTCTATTTTATATTGTTTCTTTTATCTCCAAATAATTAATATACATTGATTAATTGAAGATATTAAGTGTTACATCTTTCATTTTCTGTTATTTCTTTTTTATTGTCTTAGCTATTATAGGATTCATGTAAAAATTATTTATGTCTCTTTTCATATCAATAAAAACATTCAGCATTATTCTGAATTTCAATATCGTAACAATGCCTTGAAAAAAAACCTAGAGTCTTCGGCGAAGGAAATCTCCTGTAGTAGGAAACTTCCATATTACCGATAAACCTTCCCTGCAGAGTCCTAGTAGCCAGAACTCCTTCCTGTCGCTGGAACTCTCTCCTTGCAGTCCTTTAGCCACTGGAGTTCTCACTGTTGCGATAAAAATTCTGGGTGTACTTCAAAACGTCCAACTTCTATAATCTTAACTATTGTTGGAATCCTACAAGTCAAGTAGCTCTCTCATGTTTCCAATCTCCGTCATAGGGTTTTCTGGACATGGCTCCTTCTTGAAGGAGAACGGCGGCGATTCCGCTGACAATGCAACAACGAAAGTTGGTGAGGATGAATGTCGGATCTGTGGAGATGTCAACAATCTTCAATCGGTGTTGCCTTCCTCTTCCTCGTCTTCAATTAAAAAGTTAGGGGTTACAGAAGATGACTGCAAGTGGTTGACGTATCTCGAGGCTCCAGAGAAGGGATTTGCTATCGACACAGGGATCAAGGGTGGTTTTGTACTTTACTCTAACTTGCTCGGCTGAGGAGACATGGATTGAAGAGTGTTTGCATCACAAATGCGGCGGCACTGGTGAGCGCAGCAAAGGAGACATTAAGATATGGCTTATTTTTGGGGGCCTTTGCTAGAACTTTTGTTTATGTGGATAAATTGATTACTGCTACTTGGGGGCACAAAAGAACTGTAGGATGGATAGCATTGCTTGCAGGTATTGTGGTTGGTCCTTCAATACGCCTAGCGGGATTGGAAACACAACATACCAGTTTGGTTGTTTATATATTGATTTGTGCTTCTGTTATGGCATCTAATTGTGGGATAAAAAGCAGACATTTTGGAAATATCTATAAACCTTTTACTTGGTTAGATGGTGATGCATACCTTCGGTGTCTCTCCTCAACCCAAATCAATATGCTTACATTTTGAAGCAAGAAAACCTCTTGCTATAATATAAAGCTTTTCTTAATAAGCATGGTAGAAAAGATGCTACTATTCTATAAGAACTTGCAACCAACGCACAAATTATGAACTTGGATGTGATAGAGAAGCACTACAAATCAATGCGATCTGATCTAAAACTAGAACCAAACGTGAAAGTACCTTGCTCAATTGTTCATAACAATCATTCCTGCAACAGGCCCTCCCCTGAGGCTTTTCCCGACAGTAGGCCCTTCTCCAGAGCTTTTCCTTGCAGCAGGCCCTTCTCCGAAACTTTTCCCTACAACAGGCCCTCATCCGGATCATTTTACTGCAGTTGGCCCTCCTTCAAAACTTATTTCCTGCAGCACGCCTTCGTCCGGAACATTTTCCTGTAGCTGGCCCTCCGGTACATTTTTCCTGTAGCATGCCCTCCTTCGAAGCTCTTCACTGCAATAGACCCTCCTCTTGAGCTTTTTCATGTTGCGGGTCTTCCTCCAGAGCTTTTTCCTAAAACAAGCCTACCTCAGAAGCTTTTCCTTTTTTCTTTCTGCAGATCATACCTTGCAACTTTTTCTGGAAGTTGTCAACTTCCCTGCAATCTCCCCTGCAACATTACTCATATGAGACTTTTGCATAACTATAGACATTGCAGGAATTGCAATCAAAGACAACTGCAGTCAATTAGAAGTCAGTTTTCCTACGGGTTGTCTACTCCCCTTCAACATCACATGAAGAAGCCTTTTGTCTACCAACAGACACAACGAGAATTGCAGCAAAAAACAATCACAGTCAACTAGAAGTTAGCTTCTTTTGCAGGTTGTCTACTTCCCTGCATACTCCCCTACAACATTACCTGTAGAAGCCTTCTGCTTATCTACAGACACTTCAGAAACTGCAGTCAAAGACAACCACAGTACATGATGAAAACTTCAGATTCTACTTCGCAGGATCTTCCTCGTTCATTGTTTGATGTTTTCAAATCCAAGTTGAACATGATTTTCAACCATATTTCAACTTTAACGGAGAGTGTTAAAAGTCATATAAGGAAATAATTTATTCTTGTTAGAAATGAGTATTAGATTTATTTACTAATATTAACTTTATTTCCCAGTATCATATAGATTTATTTTTTTAGATTAAAGTTTTTTCTTTTCCTATTTTATGTTGCTTCCTTTATCTCCAAATAATTAATATGATATGATCAATTAGAGATACTAGGTGTTATATCTTTCATTTTCTATTCTTATATTGTCTTTCATATTCTATGATTCATTTAAGGGTTTATTTATATCTTCTTTCATATCAATAAAAATATTCCGCATTATTTTGAATTTAAACACTACCAACTTCCAATCATTCAATTGAAAACTTTTCTGATCTTTGCCTCTAAGGCTCTAAATCAAGCCAAATGAAGGAAAAAAAAATGATGAACGTATATCACAAAAAAATGCTTAGAGGGTTATAAACTTGTGCGAGTAATATAGAGAAGCGGACGAGTAATATACTTCCTAAGGTTACAATAATGCGCAAAAAACACAAAAAATAAGTCAAAAAATAGGTTTCAAGTTTACAATCAAGATTGGTGAGAAAATTGTCTTCACATTTCAACCATCTGAATTAAAGAGAAAATTTCAGTATTGTGCCGTAAGGGAATCTCTTTGCATGACACTCCAACTCAATCATCCATGATAGTTAATGAGTTTTATAGTACTTCCGTTCATAAGTGGTATGCTTATCATCATTTACCACCACCCTGCCTTGTTACCTTGTTGCTCATTGATCCTCAAATATCATATTACCTATAATGCTCATTTATTCTCCAATAAATCCCAATTGATAAATACTTTTCTCTCGCATTGCACCTCCAAAATTACTTGCAATAGATTCAAGTTGGATGGTTGAAGTGGCGGAATGCATCAGGCCTATTGTGTGATAAAAAAAATACCGCTTAGACTTAAAAGGAAAATTTTAATATTTTATGGCGTATAATGTTGGCCTATAAAAGAGAAGCATAAAACTAAGTGAAGTGTTACTGAGATAAGAATGCTAAGGTGGATGAGTGACTTTACACTTAAAGACAAAATGTAAGACTCATAATATCCATGAAAGGGTTGGCGTGGCTCCAAAGACAAACAAGATTAGAGAAAGTCATCTTAAAATGGTTTGGTCATATTAAACGCAGACCATCTGAAGATCCAGTTGGGAGAGTAAAAGTTTTAGATTCGAATTGTGTTAAGAAAAGTAGAATTAGACCTAGAAGGGCATGGGCAGGTTGTACAAAAATCACCTTAATTTATTAGAATTAAATGAAAATATGAAACTCAAAAGAACAGAATGGAGAAATGGATTCATGAAACCGACTTCACTTAGTGGGATAAAAGCTTGTCGTTGTTGTTGTATCCTTGTTTCCACATACCATCACTATCATACTCTTGGCACGTTCTATGTATCAATACAAAAGGTTAGATGTAGCATTCTTCATCAAGCTACTCGATTGAAATTAGGTTCTTCTTCAAGCCAAGAACATGCATTATATCACGAAAAATTCACATTGCCTCTTTACTAGCTTTGGTTTGCACAGTACAAACTCGCAAATATTTAAGAGATCAACATTAATAAGATAGATCTTAAAATCTACTACAAAATAATTAGATATAAAACTTTAATGTGAAGATGAATGAAAATAAACATTTGTCCAAGATCCAACACACTACTAAACCATCCACAATAAGAATCAACACATAATAGAGCTCTTCACTTGCAACATTCACATATTCCTCCAAATAATTTGAACTTTATTCATCTTTTCCCCTATGGACAAACCCTTTTCATGTGGCAAAACTTATCACATTGCCAACATGAATTGTTATGAACTTTGGATTAGTTACTCTATCGAGATTTAGACCTACATCCATTGTTATCTCTTCTTTCACTTAAAATTTAAAACGATAGAAAAATCATCACCTAATACTTGATTTTGAATATCCTTACTCAAGATCAGTTCATGAACATCACCAAGTGTCAGCTTTATATAGCACCAATACTTATTGACAATTGTCATAATTCAAGCCCAACTTTATGGTAGTAATAATAACAAACTTAGGTAGAAACATTTTCATCAGAGTTGTTATCAACCAAAAATAATTGACTTAAACAATCAAATTAAGTGCATTAATATTAATTACTGTAGAAGCATGTCATCAACCAACATGACTCATGAGATTTAAAGATTTTCTCATGAGCTAAATTCTTGTCATTAATTGATCGGCCCTCACTTTCCAATATCCCGAAGTCATTACTCCTGCTTTTTTGAAAGAACTCCAAAGTGCTGACCATCGATAATCACGAGAATGAGAAAAATAATCTTTAAAAAGAATAAAAATAAAAGAACATAAAAATTACATGGTCAATTGAGATCAACCATCATTCACCACTTCACAAAAATACAAATATCTACTAGTCCAAAGATGAATAATAGAAACAGATATTTGTTCCTCCAAACATTTGTCTTATTTTTATCTCATTAAAATTATTCTCTCTTACTCTCATTTCAAACTTTAGCAAGAAAGCTTTCCAGTCTATGCTCACCGGAGATGAAAAAAATAAGTTGCTCCTATATCAACTACCTTGTCAGTCGCCAACCCTTATCATGTCACCAAGTTTCTATTTTGAAGGGAAAGTGTCACTTCAAGCCCTTCAATGTTGTTTGTCTACTACCCAACAAAGAAATCATTGTACAAAACATCGGCTAAATTAAATATCTTCCAATCATACCAACAACCATTTCTATGACCCTTCCCTTTATAGATAATCAATGAAGAAAGGATGTATTTTTAACAACAAGCTATCAACTCCTTGTATAATGCTTATAGGTGGTCAATAACAATCTTCTAGAAGTAAGGTAGATGGTATCAAGTGGCAGGTAACATGTTTGTAAAATTTAGGACAATTTTATAAGAATTCTTGAGAAAAAACACAAAACAAAACCCATATTTATTGACAATGCAATAATTTTTTTGTGAAAATTGTCTCTATAGCAAAATGAGCTTTATTCAATGCTACAAGCATTTAATAAAAATATTGTTAGAAAATGATTCAAAAAATTTATGCTTTGAAACTCCATTGCTTCTCTTCTGTCAATGTTTTATATGCCAATAGCAGCTTCATGGTGCGTCTATGTGGCCAAATGCTTAAAGCCTATCATGAAACTATGGCATGGAAATCTAATGAGATCATTATTAGTCTTTTAATTTTTTATTATTATTATATTTAACTTTTGATCCAAAAGAATGATATAAATTTATTGCATTCAAATTTATCATTATAGGCCTTTCATATAACTTCATAACGCTCTTACAGATTTAAATCTTTTCTTAAATTACTACATAAATTGTTAGGAAGAAAAAGAGATGCAAACAAAAAACAGATGCATGTTTTTGCAATATGAGATTTATGTCAAATCAATGATAAAAGTGACTCAAGGGCTTTAACTAAACAAAAAGAATATTTATTATCATAACAAGGATAGATCATACTAGCCATAACAACATAAGATTTTTTTTCTTGGTGATGAAATGATCAAAAGTTTTATCAATATGGATATTTTTTTTATTTTGCAAACATTGTACAAGCCTGGATTAATAAGCCCTTTCCCAAGAATATAGGCATTTTTATTTGTCAATAGTTTTAAGTTCATCCAAGTCTATTTTACAAAACTCTATTGCCAAATTCTTACATTTTTTATTTTGCTTCTCATTTTTAGGTTTCTATATTTAAAACTCTTATTTGAAAGTAGAGTTTTAACAATTCTTCATTTTTTCCCTTCTCATCCAACAAAGCTAAAAGCCCTTATGGGTCCTATAATTCTTGAGGGTGCTTGCTTTCCTTTCTATTTCTTTCATTACCATTGAGCTTGATTTAATATAATCTAATTCTTTTAAAAAAATAAATTTTCAAGTCTGGAGGTAAATTTGAATGCATTCAAAAAGATTTTAAGCCGATTCAAAATTGATTTAGATTTCAAGCCAATTCAAAGCACAAATTTTGTCCCAGTAATTGATTTCAATCAGGGTGGAGCTCAACTAACTCAAACCAAACCCAGTATCATCCTCTACTTAAGCATAGTAATTTTTACTTCTTAATATAGTTTCTAATCAAATAAAACCAAAACAAACAAAAAGTAATCTAATTTGAATGTTCAACACAATTTATATCAATATTTTTTATTTAGTGGAATGACCCACCATTGATTCTCTTCATACAATGTCCTTGAAGCTTTTTAGAAAAACCAGCACCATATCCTATGATTAGTTGGGCTTTTATACTGGTTTCAGCATCCAAAAATGATAGCAATGCTGGGGGAGTGCCTCCCATGGAACCACTCCAATCCAATACAAGTTTAAAATAAAGACAAACGCTGCCATTGCCAATTTCCTATCCACTTTCTTGGTACACTTTGGAACAAAAGAACTATTAGGTCGAATAACCTCATTTGTCAGAGCATTTTGGTTCTTCCGAGTAACAAAAATAATCAGAAAAGCAGATGAAAAAAACCATACTAATTGGATTTTCAAAATCCACAAACAAAGTGGAGGCTTTAATTTCAGGACCAAAATACGATTTCAAGAAAAAGAAGGCCAAACAATAATATATAAGGTGAATTAGTAGCAGCAATGTACCATATTTGCATACTGACAAAAAAGTTTGAAATCACATCTCCAAGGCAGGTCTGAATAAGAAAAGAATACCTCATGAGAGTAGTTGCAATACTGAACAATACTTTTCAACATCAATTGCACATCTGCTATGAAATCCGCCACACCATTGTACTCTGCATTGTCCACCTTCAGTTCAATTTTTTGTAGGTCTAGGAGAGAACCAGTCCTTCCCATAAGACTCTTTACACCATAATTGTCATTCCTCTTCAAAAAATTCCATAGGACAGGGAAAACTTGACTGCCATCTTTATCTACTCTCCTATGAAGCTTGCTGATCACATTTTTGCACTGCATTGGAAAGCTAAAAATTAGCTACACTACAGAGATTACATAAAACAAGATAAATTCATCCATCAAGATAGGTGAAATGCAGAACATTAATATTTACTACTGCCAGTCTTATGTTTGAGAGTCAAGCATGAATGATTATAGTGACAATATTTCCCATTGCCTGCAAAGAAATATAATGCGTTATGTGAGTAGAATAAAATTCCACCAGAGAGAACTCCAATTTATCAGCCCAATTGTTCATCTTCATGACGAGGGAAATACCATACTGATTTGTTGATTGGCTGTTCTTATTATCAAAACAAAATGAATCATCTGCAAAGAACGCATTCTATAAGGGGAAAATCAACGCAGCAAAAGGATTTAACTATGCTGGCATGCCATAACCAGATTCTCCGTGCTATTAAGAGAGTACTTCCACTGTTACTTCAATGCTCTGAGAATAAACAACGATTTAAAATGAAATATAGAAAAGAAGAAGTGATTGGAACTTGCTTTTTTCATTCCCATAATAGGTACTTGCACACAGAACAACCTAGAAAATAATTGGAAACCGGTGAGAGGAGAGGGCAATCCTTAGCACTCTCCTTCAAAATGTTAAGCATATGCAAATCCTCTTTTAATTGAGCACATGAATCCATTGCATAAAATTTTCCTTATTTAGCGCACATGAATTTGTGGCACCTTACGTTCTTTATTTAGCAATCATAAGACTTTCAAAAAAAACATAAATGCAAACAGTAGTTTGCAAGTCATTCATGTTGCAAGAGAATGGCTACTGAAATACGCAAATGTACAACACTGAGTTTCAGCAGTTCCATCCACTACTCCCACTTGTGATTTATATTGCATCAACCAGGGACAAAGTTGTAAATGTATTTTACTAATTCAGCGCATTCACGTTCACCCAAGCCACGCCACTATCCATTCAGATTTGTAGGTTTTGGAATAATTTAAAAAAAAAACTATAATTATGCTTTCACTGGTACAACAAACTGATCTCACAAGCATTGTAGAAATTGAGCAAAAAAAAGGCCTATGATGTAGCTAAAGTCATGGATGGGAAGCCAAAAAGACATTGAGCTACGATGTGTTGATCAGCACCTATTATGAAATAAAGGACTAGCATGGATCTTACACTTGGCATGACAGGACCACAACCAACCATGACAACCACACCCATATAAAGCATGGCAAATGTTTCACTCAATTTGCACTTTCAGACATGCAAATACAAAAACAAACAAGGTCTCACAAAAGTAGAAATTGAGTCCTTATATCAAAATCTAAAAAGCCTAATATTTCTTAAACTCTAAATAACAATGGCATAGAACTGAAGATGCAGGAAAATTGGATATACAAGTTTTCATTGAAACATATAAATTACATATAACATAGGTGCATGTGATAAGACTTGAGTTAAAAAAGCACATATAATTAAACCAATAACAATTATGTATAGTATGGGGACTTCGAGCTTATATTATTAGTAAAGACATCGATAAAAGTGCACCATAAGAGAGATGCGTGCTGGGGCGAGGAGGGAAAGGTAAGAAAGTTGACTGCAAAAAAAGCAAGAAATGTTCACAATAGATTTTAAAAAATACGATCATATCCAATTGCTAATATGCGCCACATGTAATTTAAGTTGGTGATATCCTTTATTTTTACACTAGAAGATAAACTAACTCATTAGCATTCAACGTAGTTTCAATTTTTCAGGATTGAATAATGAAAATAACACTATCTACTTTGCTTTTGTTGAACTAAATTTGAACATAGCCACTATTGCATCCAACTTTCATCTGGCCATCAAATCAGTATAAACATGTTTTATATACATCAGTACAAACATAATGCTTACTAAATGATGTGAAAAAATTGGTTAAACTTCATAACAAGAGAGCCCCCATGCACAATAAAGAACTCCGAAAATCTTAAATGTAAATAAGTAAATAAAAAAAAACCTTGTCCATATTTCAACAAAATCAAATTTAATGGAAGAATTTTTTTGAGGGTTGAATAATCTTTAATTTATCTATTTCATTTCATGACCAGTTTCTTAGTGGTGTTTGTTTCAATTAAAGTTAGGGCTTCAAGTTGATCATCTAGGATAAAATAATGAAAAAATTTGACAATTTAAAGAGAGGTGTCCTATTCTGTATTGATTATACTTGAGATATCAATACATTATGGACACTTCTGATGCATGCCAAGAATTATCTTTGGATGTTTATTATTATTACTGGCTTAAACCAGAACTTTTTTTTCTAACATCTTAACATCTCGAACTTGTTATAGACAATGCTTTGACACTAAATGCATCTCATCAAGTCATAAAAACTAGCTGTACAAGTACTAAATACCTCACAACCACTTCCTACACAAACCACAGACCTTGATATGGTAATGTGCTGACTAATACATTCATAGAACCAAAAAAGAAACGTTTGAATTTTAGATTCACCCGTCACTTTTATTTGCAAAAAAGTTTAAACTTTAAACAAGTTTTATTGAGAGTTCAAAGATACTGTTTAAACTTTTGACACTAAATGCATCTCAACACGTCATAAACACTAGTTGTACAATTACTACATACCTCACAAACACTTCCTACATAAACCGCAGACGTTGATATGGTAATGTGTTGACTAATACATTCGTAGAACAGAAAAACAAATGTTTAAAGTTTAGATTCACCCGTCACATTTATTTGCAAAAAATTTTAAACTTTAAACATGTTTTATCGATAGTTTCAAAGATAATGTTTAAACTTCAATTCTTTATATCCAACCATGAAAAAAAAATCTCATTGTTTTAAGCATCACCCTCACTTCATCTCTCCCAACATGTTTTATAGAGAAGTTTCAATGCATATTATTTAAATGTTAACAACTGTTGTCCATTTTCAGAATAAAATAATAACATTTTTTTAAGCATGTAAGTCCTGCAATTCGGAAAAAAAAATTTCATGGGGTAGAGCTATGGGACATCTGTTATAAATTTGCGTCATTCATTTTGTACCTCACTCCGTCCTGCTTTCTTTGCATATTGTTTAAATTTTAATTGTTAATGGCCAATTATGAACATAAACAATCTTGTTGGTTTAATCATTCAAGTCCTGAAATTTCAAACAAACAAAATGCTGCATAGGGAAGAAACAAAATAGCATGTTATAATTTTGCATCATCAATTTTGTGACTGTCCATATTCAGCTTTCTTTGCAAAGACGACTTCACCACAAATAAAGAAATGAATTCTTTAAAAATTCAAAAAAAACATGCTTCCGTTCATTTAAAAATTTATTTGTTGTGTTAGAACTGGATTTTGGATAAATTGTTGACAAAGAACTTAGCACTATAGCTAAGTACAAAAAAAAGAACCTCATATTTTCATTGTATCTATGTATTCCAAAATACAAGTTCAATAAAATACTACAATGAACCAAATAGCAAAACAAAAAAAACGAAAAAAAAAAAAGAAATAAGATTTACCTTCCTCTGAGTACTCTCTGGCATTTTGGAGCCCACGAAGTTTTGGCTGGCAATGCTAACAGCCCTCTCATTCCAACTTCCCCGGGAATGTTCAGCTGCATCCTCAGCAGGTCCACAAGGACCAGAACCATAAGCTGACTTACCAGAATTTTCTTTTTTAACTGAAATAGCTTTTCTTGATGGTAAATTCCGTCTCTTCTTATATGAAGAAGAGCTCACATCCATCCTATCTAAAACCGGTTCAGAGAACATATCAACGTCTTGATCAGTCTTTAACTGTAAATCACAATCATGATTCCTCTGCAAGAACAATTGCGACCCATGCTCTAAAAAATTCCTATTATTATTGGATTTCTCTACAATTTTTTCAACATTATATCTTGGGTGAATCCGAATACTGCGCCTCCGTTTAAATTTTGGTTGAAGAACCTGCTCTTCTTCACCCTCTTCGCGGTCATGAGCCCAACTTCCTGATTGTTGAAGATCCATTTGAGAATCCCCTGACACAGCAATTTCTCCTTCTTCCAGCTCATCTGGCTAAAATGTTATAAAGGTAATTACATGTTTTAGAACTGATTGTAAAAGGAAAAATTAAAAGGCAAACCACATGATTAGGACAGAAACATTTTCTACATACCGTACTTTTTGAAGGAGTGCATTTCCTAGATTCTAATGCAGAAAGTGATCCAAACTTTTGAGATGAAAAAGGCGTAACAGGTTGTGTGAGCTTTCTACTTCCAGAAGAAGAGCCCGTGGATCCTGCTTCTTCAGGCAAATGAATACTTCTGCGACCCTCCATTATCTGGGAGGAATTGTAAATACTATCATCGAAAATCAATCCTTCTTCATCTGATTGGTCCTTGTTACCTGGAGGCACATTAATTGCACCATTAAGCTCTTCTTCTTCAAGTTCCCCAATTTCTTCATCTCCATCTCCCTCTCCCTCTCCCTCTCCCTCTCCCTCACCCTCTCCCTCACCTAACAAATCTTCTGAGCTAGCATCAAAATCTTCACCATCTTCATCATCAAATTCCGCATAAATGGAAAGATTTTTGGTATTTGATGAACCTCTTAGACGGCCCCTTCTCTCAGATCTATTTAGGGATGAACCAAAAAATATCTCAGTGTGATCCATATGAATATTGCTATCCAGCATGTTCTTCGATGGCTTCTTAGATAAACTAGCAGTAACAGCATTTAACTCCTTAGTGGCAGCACAAAGCCACTTTGGAACTTCACTATATTTTACCATATCCCCCGTCCAATCAAATTCTTCATCCATTTGATCAAAAAGCTCAACCTCTTCTTCAGTACGTGCAATCATCCGATTCACCTCTTGAAGCGAGGGAACATCATGCACAGTTTCTTGGTATCTTTCTTCATCATGTAACAATGTCTCTAAAGTCATTCTACGTTCTTCATGTGTTGTTCTCTGATCAAAACGACCAGCATTTATGACCTCATCTGCCATATCAATCTTATACTGCTGAATATTGTTCCGAATAAGACTCTCAATAGATCCAATATATCTATCCTCACCAGCTAGTTCATCATCTAAATCTCCCCCACCACCAATCCTTATCTCATCTTCTCTTTGAAAGCTCGTTATTTTGTCAACAACAGCTTCCATATATATAACTTTAACCTCTCTCTTCTGCCCTATACGATGAGCCCTAGCAACTGCCTGTTCCTCATTTTGTGGATTTGGATCTGGATCATATATTACAACCGTGTCTGCACTTTGGAGATTTAGACCCCGCCCAGCAGCACGAATACTTAACAAAAAGATGAAACAGTCAGATTTAGGACTGTTGAAGTCCACAATTGCAGCCTCCCGATCCTCTAGGCTTGTTGTACCATCAATCCTTCTATAGATGAGATTGCGCCATTGCAAGTATTCCTCTATTATATCAAGTAGTTTTGTCATAGTGCTAAAAAGAAGGACACGGTGGCCGGACCTGTGAAGTTTTAGGAGAATTCTATCGAGAATCCAAAGTTTACCGCAAGACCTCACAATAAAGTCCTTGGAATAGTCGTAATAGGGATAGTTAAGAAGAGGATGATTACAGACTTTGCGCAGTTCCATGCATTTATTTTTAAGACTTTTATACATCTTGATCTGGTACATTGGGTTCCTCTGAGCTCTGTGCAGCTCATCCTCAGGGTTGACTCGAATGGTACCAGTGGACTTAATCCAATCATATATGGCACTTTGCATGGCTGACATTCGGTATCTCAACACGATGGACACCTGCAAACATATGAGATAATTACTTTAGACAAATCTACACTAATATTAAAAGAAGTTTCTCTCATTACATTCTTTTTATGAAAACAGAATGAAATCATTTTTAAAAAAAAATTTAAGACATTAACATTAATTGCCCTATCAAAGTCAACATAACTCATTTAAGTAGCTACTTAATTTGTCATATTAAGCTCCTGTGTGTATTTCATTCGCATTTCTTTGATTTATTTAAAAAAAAGTACAATCTTCGTTTGAAATTACAAATTCAACATATGTCAATAAATTTATGCAAAAATAATACAAAAAAATCCAACTATCATTTTTTTTAAATTAACTTCTAAATAATTTATACACTATCTATTCGTGACTATGTTTCCAGTTTTTTTTTTTTTTTAAAATTGACATTTTGTGAGAAAAAACAAACTCCATAGAATGTCTCCATTTAATTCCGCTTCCATCAGTGCTCCACTAAGCCAGCAGTCCTCCACCCACCTTAGGCCTTTCATGCCCACCTTAGTGACCGATGGGATTATTAGTATCATCCCATCAATACCTAAACACCAGTAATTATTCTATAATTATAATTCTATCATTTTATCAATCCATAGACTACTATAAATATTATTCCTTAATTTTATGTAATTCAAATTAAAAATTCTCCTAAGATTATAAATATACAACAAAAATATTGAATTAAAACAATCAATCAATTCTTGTCTTGGTATTAAAGACTTTAGCTTTTTCTTAGCATTTTTATAAGCCACCGTCATACCGCCGAACGTGCATGACTTTATCATTGCATGTTTTCTTTCATTCCTCCTAATTTTTTATATATAAGACTTCATTATTGTAGCCTTATTGACTTTCTTTTTTTAATAACCAATTACTACAATATTTTTCCTTCCCGTGAATCAAGAAAATACTGATGTTCCTTTAGTTTTAGGTTAATTAGAAACTTAAGGCCAATACATGAGAAGTACAAAAAAAATCAATCAGCGTATCATTTAAATGGAAAAAATTACTGTTAAGCAGCAAAAATTTATATGCATCTTCTTGAGGGGAAGAGAAAAAATGGGCATTTACTTGGCAACGAATCTCAACAAGGCAATCTAATATTCGATTGTTGGGATAGAAAGAAGTCACCGGTGATGTCCAAGTTATTAAACTCCAGGATTAGTAAGATAAGTGACACCAACATGTTCCTATTTAGCAAAAGAAAAAACTTGGGGTACAATAAATCAAGCGCATTCTAAAGTATGTAATGCAACCATAACCTATGATATCAAACTAAGATCTCAGCCGCAAAACATGGCGGATGATCGATCATAAAATATTTCAGTTTCCTATAGAGCCACGGCAAGAGATAAATAACCATTAATGCAGCCAAATGGAATGCAGTAAAAATGCTTCTTATTAAAAAAAAGATCAGATTTATCGCTAGATGAAAACTTGTCTTTGACGCTATAATAGTATAACTTCTTGGAAAGAATGATTTCCCTTCCATAAATGTAGTTTTTGCCACAATTTAAACAAAAGCAGAGAGAAGGGGGGTTATACTTGCCAATAACCCCTAAAAGAGATTAGACTCTAATGACAAAGGAGTTCAACAAAAGGTTTGACTCGAATGACAAAAGAAAACCTCAAGCACCCTATTTCAAAACTCTCCTCTCCTAAGGAGCACAGGCAACTATACCCAACAAAGATGTTCAATAGAGATTTATTATGGTGCATATACTATAAAAAAGCTTAATATAAAAATAAAAATTAAAAAAAAAAAAGATGTTTGAAGATTTATGATCAGCCACAAAGCAGAAGCTAGATGGCACTAGGAGGACAAAGAAAAGAGCACGGATATGCACATGTTACACTTGTAAAGGAAACACAAAATAATAATAATAATAATAATAATAATAAATCCATGAAGTTTCGGAAAAGAAAAATAAAATAGTTGGAAATTTCAACAATATAACTAGTAAAGACTACTATGGAAGATATTTATTCTTTTGCATTCTCACATACTACCCATCTTCTCATTTTTTTAATATGTCAAAGATGTCAAATTTTAGCTCCTGAATTATCAGTTTAGGAGCTACATATTACATAACCAACTCTTGACAAAATTTATTTCATCTACTCCCAGATTTAGCATAATAATAATAATCATAATTATAATAATTATTATCAATGGGCCTTCAGAAACTATTGCTTGTCAAAGAGATATTCTATTAAACAAATTCCTCACATTTCAAAATATCATTCACGTACCAAATTATTCATAAACTTTGGTATCCATCTAAAAGTTCGCTACATGTTACAAATTTAAATTTTACAATTCATATTCTGCATTTTAGGAACAGAGAATGACGAAAGTGATTGGGCTTACTAAATAAAGAAATGGTGTTTACACACTAGAGAAAAACAGTGACCAAAAAGTTCCAAACTACCTAATATTAATTTTCCTTCAGAAAATTTTAAATCCAATGATAAAAAGATATGGATCCAACGTCTACAGCTTGGACATCCTTCTTATTCTCAAAACTATATTTCCTTTATTATAAAAAAAATATTAATGTTAAAATGTTTCACTGGGATACTTAAGAAAATTAATTGCTGTTAAAGCTTTTCAAAAATCACCACAAGTATTCAGAGTATTCTTTTCTCATTTATAATAACATCTAGGGACCATTCTCCACACCTAAGATATCTGGGGTTCACTAATTTAGCCCTTCATTGATGACCGCAACTGTGTATTATAACTTTCTACAAAAAATTAAAAGTGATGAAAGTATAATCTTCCCCGCCCTTTTTCATATAAAAAATCAATTTGTTGCTAAAATTAAAAGAATAAGATTACACAAGCCAAAGACTTTCTAATCATTCTCTCCTCATATTTCCATGAAAAAAAACATAAAAGTCCTCGTGTATAAAAAAAGATTCCAAAATAATATTGTTGGAAACTTGTCTTAATGACTGCTTGCATCCTATAAACCGATTGTCAACAAGGGTTTGGATTATAGGGTCATACCCAATTTTTAGCCAAATAAGTTCCTCACTTCAACACCTCGAATAACCTTATTCTCAAGATAATTGGAAGTGTTATCTTTGTCCATTCATATGATGAATAGAGAAATATTTCATCCCAAAGCAACTAAATGTATTTTTATTGTCTACCCTTCCACTCAAAAACAATACAAATACTAGCATCCCCTCACGCAAAAAGTGCATGAATTGGTTGATGAAAACTTTTCATAAAGAGAATTTATACTTTGCTACTAACAACTTTAATGAAAAAATATCCTTCACAAATGAATTTTTCTCTAAGGTTGCCCATCCTTACCCCTAAATCAAGTAAAAAATTCTCCTTTGGAACTAGACACTCGTAAACAAATAAAGCTTGCATCAAGACCACCTTCTACTCAGCCATTACAGGTTTACTCAAGATGAAATGTATCTCAACGATGCAAGCCTATGTTGACCTCAATTTTCGTGAGGNTATACGTGAAACCATCAAGCAAGGTCGCAAGTAGTCGTTTTGGGGCGTACGGTGTTGATGATAAAGGCACACCGAAGATAGAGCAGAAAGATACCCTATCCTATAACATCAAGATCCAGGCATTTGATGAACATTATGATATGGTATCCTTCACCGACATAAGTCTAGCGGTAGTCGGCTCGAACCTCCTCAGGTTGTTGGCAGTCCTATGCCCGGTAGCGTAATCGACTCGTGGACAACCAAAATAAAAAAAAGATAAGTTTTTAATAAATTATTTTCAAACAAAATATACTTCTCCACGAAACAAAATGGATAACTCTTCTTTGCATGCCTAAGAAGCTGTGTGTATGTCAAAAACATAAATTTTAAAAACGCATTTTAAAATTGGTTGTCCACCTGACGAATACCTGTTTAGGCTGGGAAATAGCCCCTAAGTGAGGTTCAAGACATACTTCTAGACGAGTGACGGGTTCTATACATTCGGGTGACCGAGTAGCGTTCGTGGTCCCTCGAGAATAAATATAACTGAGTCTAGTTCCATACGAGTGCTTGCGGTCCCCCTTGTCCGGGTTTTCTTTTTGTTTTATCGAAATTTTGAGGACGAGATATTCATGTTACTTTTCTTGTCTTTTGTGATTTCTCCAGGAGTTTTGAGGGTTTTATTTTACTTGAGTCTTTTCGTCGAGTCTCTCGAGTTTCTTTCGCTTTTCCTCAGATTTCGTGGACGACGTTTTCTTCCAGATTTTGTTTTTTTGAGATGTATTCAGGTTTGCTATGCTTAAGGGACATCAGATCTCACGGGCGTACAGGTTTGATTTACATTTTACAGCATTTAATTTTCCTGTTTCTAACTGCTGTTGTTCTTATATAGCATGTTATAATTCTCTTGTTTCTACTTGCTACTGCTCTTCCTGTGTAGCATATTACTCATGTTTCTACTTGCTACTGTTCTCCCTGTATAGCATGTTACACTTATCCTGTCTCTACTTGCTACTATTCTCCCTGTATAGCATGTTACATTTATCCTGCTTCTACCTGCCACTGTCTTTTATATATAGCATGTTATACTGCTCCTGTTTTTTTTTGCCTACTACTGTTTCACTTGCATGCTACTGTTTGCTCCCGCATAGCACACTTTACATTTTATAACTTTAAACATGTTTACCTTTTTTTTACATAGGATGTTTAGAGGATTACAACCATAGGGTCGTTCGATTTGATATTATAACTGGACACCCTAGAAAACTTAAACTCGTCACGTCAAGGAGCTTGGAGCTAGCGCAGTGGGCAGCACGGCCATCTTCAACAGCAGAATATATCTTCCCCAGCAAAATCATTCCTTTCCCTAGAAATTAAACAACAATCCATAGGTTTTCGAGGTTGTTTGCCTAGCGCAACATAAATCCTCCACCTTTTTCTTTAGGCATTCGTATGGCCCTGCTGTACGATTTAAGCCCTAACTCGTTTTAGGTTCCGAGGTCGTCGTCCGATACGACGTAAACCCTCATATCTTCTAGGCAATTTGTGTGACCCTATCACGCAAGTATAAGCCCTAATTAAATAAAAATGGCAGGATGAAACACTTTAGTAATTTCTTCTCAAAATCGGAGCCAAATCATAGGATAGACTGGGAAGTCACTGAGGTTCTCCTCAGGATCTGTGACCTCCCCTAGTTTCTCTTCATTTGGATTCCTCAACAATGTTCCAGATTTGAGTCTTTCCCCTTTCACACCTTCTTAGTCCGATTTCGTTGAAAAGTCCTATCCTTTTGACCTCTTTGAAGACATTATCTCCTGATTTTTATCGAGAGTTTTCTTAGGTAACTTCGGTCATTTAAGATGTAATTAACTATAAGGGCTTGCCCTTATAGGGAGCTTTTCCAACCCAGCTTAAAATAAACCCTATTTAATTCTTCATATTAAATAGGGGAACTTGTCGGCAAATAAAATGGTTTCGCAGACCCAAACGGATGTCATATGTTTTCCTAGTTTATTTGATTGAGTCTCATCCTCAAGTCTTGTGTTTATCCCTCGGGATAGATACAAGATTTGAGGTAGAGCGCTCTTTCATTTAAACTGTGAAAAATATGATGTCAGTTTGATTTCATATTTTTCTAAAATTATATATATATATATATATATATATGTAAATTAAAAAGCCCTTCCGAAGCGGACGACGGGATTTCGATTCCGGCAGCCGACAGTTTCTTACGGGCGACCCCCAAACATAAACTTCCCCCCTTTTAAAGCGCCGACAGCCTAATCAACAAAATCAACCTATAGCACTGAACTCATTGAATGAACCATTAAGACTAGAAACAAATTTATTTCAATAAAACATCTCTTATATTTTATATCATACAAAAAATTTTACCTTTGCTATCAATCCTTTCATATTAGCCTTCAAACTATTGTATCCCTAAAATCATCCCCAAGCCATTAAATAATGAAAATTAAAAAAATGATGTGAGAGAAGAAATAAAAGCTGTTCAAAGGAACAAAACTAGCAATTGGTGACACTAACAAAAGAAAAATAACTAGAAAAATATATAAAGATCTCTACTAAAAAGTACAATGCCAAAAGGCTTGATTAGCATAAGACTTTAGTTCTTATTGCACTCATTATATGCTTTTTAAAATTCGTATATATTTTCAAGCAAAAAATAGAAATGAATTTTAATATAGTTCACATGCATTTTTTGTGTTAATAATATATTTGATGATTTGTAAAGTAAAGAGAAATTGCATACCTTGCGAGGAAGAGAACCTTCCACATCTTCGACACGACGTCTCAGCATAAACGGTTCCAGAATTTGATGCAGTCGGTGAATAATGATCACCTTTTTCTCAGTTTCAAGCCAATCATCCTCCTCGCTGTTTTGTGAAGGACCATCCCTCTGAAAGGGCTTAGAAAACCAATCATGAAATGCTTTCCGGTTATCAAACACTTCTGGGAGAAGTAAATTAAGAAGGGACCACAATTCCTTCAAATCATTCTGCAGAAAGAAAAACATAATCTAATTAGTTACACAACACAACCAAACGAAACATCAAATAGCAAGCATCGTATCTATATTATTAAACAGTTCCAATTATTAAATCATAATCAACCTTGGTAACAGCACTAATTAATAAAAGCACACAATAAAATTGGGTTGGTCAATGAACATAAACCAGTGAAAAAACACCAAATCATATAAAAGACAACAAAACTCAAGCAAGCAAAGAGCATTAATTTAAAGTTTCAATCAAAATGCATCCAAGAGGCCCTAAGTTGCACCTGCAAAGGAGTTCCAGTGAGAAGCAAACGTCTCTGGCAACGATACCTATCAAGATCACGGGCAAGAACTGATTCTCTATCCTTCATGCGTTGAGCCTCATCGATGATGATGTACTTCCAATTAATTTTAGAGAGTTTTGAGCGATCATACATGATAAATTCATACGTTGTAACAAGCACGTTAAACTTAACAGACAAAACTTCCTGTCCATAAAGACAAATAAGATCAGTATTAGTGGCCATTATGAAGCTAAAAAATAAAATTAAAAATTAAAAAAGCTAATACTACTACCAGAAATATGATGTAGATCACTAGCAAACTTTTGCATCTCGGTAAGCTCAAATGTTATTTTAAAACATACCATTCCAAAGTTTCTGCACACATTGTGCATTAATTTATTTTCACTATGCTATTCTCCAAATTATAGCAAGATTTAAACCCTACAACTAAGCGTCTGAATTACTAGAGCTTGGCATCATGAAAAGGCACAGCGTTCCATGATTCTGGATAAAATTCTTATCATTGAAACCAAATAAACAAGTTAAGTGTCAACTCTAGACAGAGACCCATATCTGAATAGACTGAGGAGCAAGTTTCTGACATTCATAGGTATTTCCACCTAAATAAATGCCGCGTGTAAAATAAAGAGCATTATGAAAATTATAGAACAAATTTCCATGCAAACACTGCTCACTACAGCAATTCATCTGAGAAGACATGTATAAAAATCCATTGGCGTCCAAAGTTTAATGCGATAAAACCTAAAAGATTAATTTAGACAGAACAATTTATTTGAAATATTTATTTTCGAACTAGTTATTAAATTTAAAATTTGATTGTTGAAGGAAATTTCCTTGTCCCCCGGTCCCCCTCATTCACACCAACCTCATGCAGAAGCATTGATTTGGTCTCTAGTAACTCCATGAAAGTAAATTGTTGCTCAAATTTTTCAAAATTGACTATGCTAATTATGATACCTAGAGTTGACATGGAAAGGATCATTGTAATTTTATGAGGGGGAAAATATACTTCTTCCCCTTTAATTTCATATCATATTATTATAATATATATGGACAGATGGCTCCCAAATTAAAAAATCATAAATCGGCCATATTCTAATAAAAAAATAATAAACAATATTAAAAATAAAATCTTCCTAAATAATTTCAAAACACCATCTCAAAGTTGGAGCATAGATATCTATCATGCCCAACTTGCTTACAAAGAACTAAAATTAGGCTGGAACAGTCATTTTCAAAAAATATCCACCATTCGTTGAGCAGTAGGGATAAATGACATGCAAATAGCTCCACAATCAATCTTCTCTTTATGAAACGTCTATTAATCCCCACATGCTTTGTGCAATCATATTGCACAGAATTTTCTGCAATGCGTATGGCAGTTTTATTGTAACAGTACAACTTCATTGGCATGTCTATCGGAATTTGTAGCTCTTCAAGGATTAGCTTCAGTCATAACATGTCACATACTCCATTAGCTATAGCCTCGGCACAACTCCTTGCCAACATATCATATTTCTTACTTCACCATGTAACCAAATTTCCCCATTCATAAGCACAGTATTCAGAAGTTATCCATTGTCAACAACTGAGTCTGCCCAATCTGCATCGGTTTATGCCTTTGTATTATGTTATGTGGTCTTCTGAAGGAGTAAACCCTTACCTAGTATACTTTTTAGGTATCTAAAAATCTTGTTAACTGCTTCAAGATGTTTCTCAGAAGGTGAATGCATAAACTAACTTAGCAAACTTAAAGCAAAGGCAATATACGGTCGTGTACGTGGTAAGTATATCAATTATTCCACCAACTTTTGACATTGAGTTGTATTCACTAGGTCACCTTCTTTTTCATCTCCGGGCTTTTGATTGGATCAATCAGAGTGTCTGCAACCTATAAACACTCATCCTAGTTTCTTCTAGGAGGTCAAGAATATACTTCAATTGAGAAACAACAATCCCTTTCTTTGATCTAGAAACCTTTATGCCAAGAAAATACCTCAAAGATCTCAATTCCTTAGTCTCAAAAACTGATGAAAGGAAAGTGTTCAACAAAATTCATTTCATCAACGTAATCTCCGATGAGAATTATGACATCCACGTATACATTTAGTAAGGTTATTTTCTCATCCTTTGAATGCCAGAAGAACATTGTATAACCCTCTTGCCCTTGAGCATGCGACTTTTAACAAGCAATGTAAACTTCTCAACCATGCTCTCGGTGACAGCTTCAACCTGTACAAATATTTCTTTAGTTGACACACTTTTATGCCAAATTTCTCATTAAACCTTGGAGAAGCATCCATATACATTTTTTTCCTTTAAGTCCCCATTGAATAAAGCATTCTTAATATCCAACTATTGTAGGGGCCCGCCAAGATTAGCTGCAAGTGATAGAATTACCTTTATATAGTTTAGTTTTGCAGCTGGAGAAAATGTCATTAAATAATCAATGTCATATGTCCAAGTAAATTCTGTAGCAACCAGTCTAGCCTTGTGTCATTCTAAAAAGTCATCAAAATTATACTTGATTATAAACACTCGTTTACATCTGAAAATTGTCTTCCTTCTAAGTAGATCAACCACTTTCCACTTGCCATTTTTGCAAGTACTTTTATCTCGAAAATATCCTCCTTCCACTTGATGCATTTTTAGAGTGTCCTGCACAATTCTAGAAATCTCCATATTGAATAAATGTGAGGTGAAGGCATGGAAAATTGATAAGGTTTTCATATGGCACAATGGGATAATGGGTGTTGGGTGCAAGACCTCTCGCTAATGGAGAGGCTAAACTCATCAGACTCATGATTCAAATTAGCCTAAAACTTAAGCCTAGAAGAATCAAAATTTGAAGATGAAGTTGGCTAAACATGAGGTAAATAATTAGTGAGAACATTACATGAGTTTACGCATTCTCCGCGAATAGACAAAATCAAACGGTACCACTTTATTTTTTTATATGTTGCTTCATTGTTATGAACATCATGAGATGGCATTGTAGGAACCTCAATATCTAAAAGAGTCAATGCATTCTCCTCATATAATATCACTTTGGTTTTAAGGTTGAACAATCAAGGTTGGGGATATTGTTTTGGGAGTCTTCAGTTTGAAGAAAAGCCTGAAGCACAGTAGACGCATCTCTATTTTGCTCTTCCCCTCGAAGATGAGGTGAAAAAACGGTTGTAATTCAAAAAAGTGAAATCCATAGTAACAACATTTTTTTAAAATTGGGATCAATACATTTATACCCTTTTGGTTAAGGGACAACAAACACGAGTTCTCTGGCTCGAGGTTCAGGTTTTCATTGATTTTGCATGTGAATGAAAATAGCACACCCCAAATATCTTTAAAGATAGAAAAGAGAGACAATTTTCGAAAAACATCCAAAAGTGTTTCAAAGTTCAAACCTTTATTAAATGTTCTATTTATAAGAAATGTAGTAGAGAGAACCGCTTCACCCCAAAGATATTTGAACGCATGATTGGTAAATAGCAAAACCCGAGCTTCCTCCAATAAGTACTTATTTTTCCTCTCATTCAACCCATTTTATTGTATAGTGTCTACACAAAAGCTTTGATCAATTATTCATTTTTCAAAAAAGAATTAACCTAAAGTATTTTTGAAATACTCTCGATCATTATCACTTTGTAATATCCGAATGATTGTTTGTAATTGGTACCATGGTGCAAAAATTTTTGACAAATATTTCTACTTCATATTTTTCTTTCATTAAATAAACTCAACTTAACATAATGTAATCACAAGTGAAAGTCACAAACGATGTTTCCAAGAGTATGTAACGGTTTATAAGGACCTCAAATAACGCTTTGGATTAAACTAAATGGAATAGTAGGTTTGCATATTTGTGAAAAAAGTGATGCACAATGATGTTTAGCAAACTGACACATTTCATATCGAAACAACGATATATTTCTATTCTAAATAATTTTTGAAATAAATATTTTAAATAACAAAAATTGGGATGACCTAACATATATGTGATAACATAATTTCATTGTCTTTAGAAACAGAAATAGAATTTAAATCAATACTTTGATAATGTTTATTCGAGTAAAGTCCATCTTCAAAACAATAGAGTCCATTTTTTTCTTTAGCATTGTCAATTATCCTCCATGTGGTCATTTTCTAAAACTCACAACAAGAAAAATAAAAGTTAGTTTGGCATTGATGCTCAACAATAATTTTACTAATAGACAATAAGTTACGCGGTAGCGATAGATTAGGAACATAAACACCGCGAAGGGTTAACAAAGAGAAGAGTTTGAAAGTTTCTATCCCGACAAATTACCAAGAGGGAACCATCAACATTTTCACCTTTTTATTGTTTGTATAAGGTCTATAGGAAGAGCATAATTTAGAACAACCCATCATATGATCAGTTTCATTAGAGTTAATTATTCAATAATAAGAAAATTTAGAAATAACACCTAAAAAAGCTGTGGTCATTGTTACCTCTTCGTACTAAAAAGCGAGAAGTGCTATAATTGCCTCTTGGTGAAAGGGATTGCATTCAAGTTAGCAAAAGGCTCCTAAGTTTCTTCAACAATGGAAAGAGAGTTACTATTTTGTACTAAAAAACAAGACGGAGTCATGGATAATCTTGGAGATTAAAAAAATTATTGTGAGAGCTCTGAATGCTCCTTGGTGAAAAGGATTGCATCCGAGTTAGCGGACGACTCTTTAGTTTCTTCAGCAATGGCTTGATAAGCTTGACATTCACACTTAGATTTTGATTTCCAATTCATTGGTTTTCCATGCAGCTTCCAAAATGTCTCATTCATGCGTCATGATTTTTTGCAATGATCGAACCATGAATTTTCGCCTTTTTTTTGCCAGTATCAACCCCTTTTAACACAAGTCAAGTTCTCTTGTTCAATGTTACCAGATGAATCGATGTTGTACAACATGCTTTTTCTTCTGAACTCTTCACATCTAATTTCAGAAAAACTTCTCAAATTGAGGGTGGAAATGTTTTACCAAGGATTAGACCTCGATCTTCATAAAGTCTGTTAAGGTTAGAAAAGAGCACGTAGATTGAGTTGTTTCTTCCCTTTTCATGTGGCGAGCATAGCCAATTGAATTTTCTCAACTATCATCAGAACATTAATCAAGGTCCCATCATAGGTTTCCAACTCATTATAATACGTAATAACATCACAATCATTTGTTTGGATTTCCAAAGTTGAGTTTTCAACAAAAAAATTTGCGAAAAATTCTCTAAGTTTGAATACAGCTCTCGAATAGCCTCAAAGATATCTCGAGTAGCGTGAAGAATATATAAGGCTTTCCTATGGAAGATTCCATAAAATTAATAAATCATGCTAGTACCAGAGAATTTTCGGGCTGTAATTTTATTATATACGGATCATTAGCAGTAGGATTTGAGATTTCTCCAGTTAAATACCTAATTTTGCCTCTCCCGACAATTTTATAGATTATGCCCACTTGAGATAGTTGTGCCCATTAAGTTTTATAATCGTGAGGCAAGATGATGAATTCTGAGAAAATTATTCAGCCGATATTCCCATTAGGAGAGCAGTCGGGTAAGGAATGGTGATTTCAGAATTACTAGAACCAGCCGATGTGGTATAATTTCTTTGAAATTCCGTAATCATTGCTGATTTGTACAACATGCTTTATGTCGTGATCAAGATGGCGCAAAACTACTGTACGTAGCGATCAAATTAATTTCCTGCACGAGCGACGCAGAACTCCTTTACGTTGCAATCCTTATATCTATTTTCAATCAAGAACGACACAAAACTCCTATACCCAGAAATCTGTTCACTTCCCTGCACACACTTGTACCCCATGATCCCATCGTTGGCTTTCTAGCCACGAAAAACTCGTGAACTGCGCCTTTAGGCGATCGGATCTTTGCAACAAGCTTTAATCATGATGACTAAGTGGAAGGAGGAGAATACCCGATCATCATTGGTCGATGCATTCCTCTGAGTGTTGCAATCATTCCTTTGAGTGTTGTGATTTGGTTGTTGCCTTCCCAACGAACTTTTAGGGCTTTGATACCATGTGATTTTAGGAGGGATAAAAATACTTCATCTTTAATTTCATATCAAATTATTACAAGATAAATAGAAGGGATGGCTCCCACATTAGGAAAATCATAAATCAGTTATGATGGTCCATGATAAAAAAAGGAAACAAGAATTATAACATACCAATATAACTAAGCTCTAAAAAAAACAATAAACAATACTAAGAAAAATATTTTCCTAATAAATTCCAACAATCATCTTACAGTGGAAAAAACAAATCAAAAAAATCAAGTTCCTCAAAAAGAACAAACCTAACAACATCCGTTCCTAAAAACTCAATAGTACTTAAATACTAGCATTCTCTCAATTCAAGAACAAACTCTCATCTTCAATTTGAACTTCATTCGTTCATATTATTAAAAATTACTTACATCACCAGAGCCCAAATGTATTAAGGCAATAATTGTAAAAATTGTATTTAAAAAAAAGGAAATAACTAATTAAAAATAATCTTTTTATCTAAAGGATGGGTTGATTCGTGGTTTAAAATTTCGATAGTTTTGTTTTTTTTATGAAATGCCTCATTCGAACCAAGGAATAGAAAGGAAAGAACAAAGAGTGACGAGGAAGGGGAGCGAAGGAAGGTAGAACTGTGTGATCGAGAAGAAACCGTAAGAGGCCCCGTGACCTGAGTGTGCTTATGTGTGTCTAGGGTAAGAAAAATGATTTATGTGTAGGCAATAGAGGAAGCATAAAGCGACTCTTGTGTCACATGGAGAGGAAGAAGACAAAAGCTTCGACGCTTTGTGTGTTGGCAGATTGTTGGGCGAAGGAAAAAAGGAAAGGAGAACACCTGGGTGCGTTGAATCGAGTGAAAAGAGCTGGACCGAACCAAGCTGCATTTGGAATGATGCGGCCAATTCTTGCAGTGAGGTAATGAAGGATTTTATCGTGCTAAATTAATGTATTTAATATGTATGTTTATTTATGAAATGTTAATAATAAGTTTAATTAAATCAAGATCAAAGCTATAAAAGTCTTGAATTGAAGGGAGCTAGAGATCAAAAATTGTGCAAAAGAGACCGATATAACTGAAGTAAGTTTAGGGTTAATTTGAATTTAGGATTCTGCTTCTTTTATTAAATATAAAAAATATCATTTTATTTATTTATATCACTAACAAAGGATGGATACTTAAGAATTTGAGAACTAACTGTAGTGAAGTAAGAGGTAAGGATTTATGTACTTATTTATGTATGTGATTTTAAATAAATTGCAATAAATAGAGTATACAATGTAAAAGTATTTAATTCAAAAGATAATTGAGGAGAAATATTTAAATTAATGAAGTATATGTTAGAGAGAAAGTAAACCTTATACATGCACTTTTTATTGGATGTAGGTATTAGTGACAGAATAAAGTGGAGGAATAAGCTTTTGCAGGGGTTTTTTAAGGTAGAGGTGATTGTTTACAGTAATATTTCTTATTTTAAAATATATTACTACTTACAATTTTTTCATTATTCTATCATATATTAATAAAATTAAATCACATATGTTTCTTCATATTGTTAGTCATGAAACATGTGTGCTACATATAATTGTCTTAATAGTTGCATGATAGTTTATTTTAGAAGGATATCAGATTATTTCATGGCTCATATATTCTAGTAAAAATATGTATATTAGCTTATGTCATGACCAAATGTATAAATCGAATTATTACTTGACTTTTAGAATTCTAATAAAGGTACATCTATCATTATCGCATAATCTTAGATTCTAGTAAAGTTGCATTATTTTTTGCAGATAAATGCAAATTGTATTGTATGAAAAAAAATATGCATGAAAAATGAAATAGTGTACATATGAATACATGTATGTGCATGCTAAAAGGAGCTCATCTGCTTAAAGTACATGCAAGGAATGTGAATATACCCATGCATAGAAGTTACCCTCCTACCCTAGACAATTATAATGTTTAAGATCGCTATCCACTGTACCGATAGAAGAATGTCGATCAGTAGCGAGTAGGCACATTTTCACCTCAGACAACGATGTAAATTATATCACAAATTGTCGTATTGATAGGATAATATCGGTCAGAGATGTGTTAGGTTATGTTTTGACAGTGCTCCAAAGATAAATGTAAATGTTAATTGCATGAAATAAAAGTATAGTTAAAAAATAAACTTTAGAAAATAAAGTGAAGTTAATGTACATCGAAGTTTAAATTATTTTCATTACATATATGTCATGGATATAAATATAGCATGCATATTATTTTATTTTTCTTAGATTAATGTAGTTTTAAAATGTGATTGCTCAAGAGTTATCTTTAGATAAATTATTATATTTTTTTAAATATTTTTTTTCTAAATTTAGGTCTATAATTAAGATAAAAACTAGAGGAGATAATATTTACAACAACGAAAATAACCTGAAATGTAACTTTTTATTTAGTAATTTAATTGATTCTTTTAGCAGCTCTTTCAATTAATATGTGAATAAAAAATTTTCAGTGATAGAAATAAAATAATAGAAAACATAATTTCATTGTTCGATCATCAGTTACCATCACAATTAATTCCAAGCCAAGAATCGGGTTGTAACAATAACATCCCAAAGAGTTATAACACATTCTCTACAGAAAACCATCGCCCACATTCACCTCCATCGATTGTACTCCTTTTATGATAGCCACAACCAATCTCACCCACCTCTTATGCCAAAAATTGCAAAGCTGATAGCCCTTCTAAACAAACCTTGAAACAATTATCAAGAACATCAAACTCTCAACAAGTGAAAATCATCATGCAAAGGCTTGGACCTATTTCAGATCACTTTTGTTTTCTGTTTTTTTTTTTTATTATTTTTTTATTAATGCTTTGATTTGAACTAAAACATATTTGATTGTGATAGTTGTTTTTAAAAACACTCAAAAAAACAAAAAATAATTTTTAGGTGTTTTGAGTGATTTTAAAAACAAGGTGAATTCTTTTTAAAATCAAAAAATAAAAACATATAACAGTAAAAGTGATGCCAAAAGGGGCACTAGAGATGAAGCAAGCGGCCCGAGGCATAACAATCCACTTTAATGGACATGTCTCAATAACAACTTGGTGATAGTAGGGGCAGTGAAGGTCGTGAGCATGTGAGTTAAAGGAGAAAGTTTGAAATAATAAAATTCACCAAAATCCATCATGAATAAATGTTTATGGAATTATCATTTGATTGATAAGAATATGAATTTGTAGCACACACTTTCCCTTATTTCAAAGATAAATTTGAGGCTTCTTTCATTCTTTATTGTGCAATCCTAATACTTTCAACAATATTCGATTTGCAGCTCCTTAAAGCTTTGGATAAACAAGAAATATTTTCATGAGTTATGTATTAGTAATTTTGAGTCAACTTAAACAGACAATGAATTGACAGTATAAGCTCCATTTCAAGTTGGATCAGTAAACCCGACTTGGCTCAAACCAAATTCAGGTTGAGTACATTTCAAATCAAATTGAAGTAAACAATTTTAAGTTCAAGCCAAGCACAAATCGCTCATACTCAGCTCAATACCAAGTCTAATGGTTGATAAAGAAACCAACAAAGAAGAACAACTTAGTTGATGATAATAATTTGTGGAAAATTATATAATTTAGATGGCTCTTGGGCATTTTTATAGTCAGAGATGTATAATCACTGCTTACAACCACACATGAACATGCACCCTTTCACAAAATTGACTAAGAATATAAAAGTGATCAATCTCATTCAGTGATTCTTAATAAGGTTTTAATGCAGTATAGCAAACCCTTCTCTTGCTATAATCTGGACACAAGTAATGCAATTTTATTAAAGCATAAGGAACTTCAAGTTTCAGTACATAGTCAGAAGGCAAGATCTAGAGCAACGTACATGTGCGAAAAGCTTTGACCGCTGATCTTTTCCTCCAACGTAAAATATGCATGTTATAGAAGGCAACCAATTAAGCAGCTCGCTCTAAATGAAACATACATATCAGGAAAAAGCTATTTCAAATAGAAAAAGGACAAAGAATAACATATACTCTGTGCGAATCAGACCTTCCAATTTACTAAAACAGCATTTGGAACTATAATGAGATGTGGCCCATAGTTCCCTTTAAACTCCATCAAATAAGCAATCAATGCCATAACCTGTTTGACAGCATAAACGTCAAATGTTATAGACAAAGCTGGCTGAAACTATAGCAAAAATAGAGGACTAACATTAAAGTTAGCTAAATAAAGAAATCATAAATTTCATTTATAATTGTTTGCATGAAGCCTTAAAATCACAACCATCTTCTTCCAAGTTTTGCAAGTAAAAAACATATAAAAAATGACCGCATATATGTATGAAAAGTGAACAGGAATAGCACGAGGAAGAAGAGAATCACAAAGAAAAAAAACATTAATATAAAAGGTCACTATATAAAGCAATATATAGAGTGCAACCTGCACAGTCTTGCCAAGACCCATCTCATCTGCCAAAATACCATTCAACTTATTGTTATACAAGGACAGCATCCACTGCAGCCCAACCTGGTAGAATAGACAAAGATAGACATATTAAGTTACAAATTTATGTGAGCATGAATGCATCAAATATAGCATCTCACAAGCTGATAATCTCGCAAAGTTCCAGTTTTCAACATTGATGGTTGTCTGATAACTCTCTCGCTCACAGCATGCGCTAAATTGTAATACCTGGAGACCAAGAAATGTTTCAGCCTAACCCAGCAAAAGCAAACAAGTGATGTTAGATTCCATACATCAACAACATCAAATAGTGTACTAAAAAAATTATCAAAGCTTCCTGAATAATCAAACCATTGCATAGTACAGATATAATCTCCATAGGGATGGAAAAAGATATGGTTATAAATAAATTAATAAATTTGATGAACAGCTCAATACTCATTTATATAAGGTATATTCTTTATGATTTACTTAGAAAACTGAGCAAGCTTGAACAAAAGATATTAAACCTTGATATATATAAATAAATAAATTTATTGATGACTCAGAACATTTAGTTTCTATTTGAAGATTTTATATTCTTCTATCAATTTTCCTATATCCTATTACGTATATAATGAAAGGCAAAAAATATGATAAACATTTTAGTAAATAGCTAGATGGATAGCATACATATATACATGCATATGTATGTGTGTGTGTGTGTGTGTGTGTGTGTGTGTGTGTGTGTGTGTGTGTGTG
>NEWO01000160.1:1247614-1259387 GCA_003013225.1 Phalaenopsis aphrodite | reverse complement strand
CCATTCCTTTATTAGAATATATATATATATATATATATATATATATATATATATATATATATATATATATATATCAATGCTCTTTCGTTGCATCATCCGTTAAGCTTTGATTAAAGCCTGATTTCATCTTGAACATGATAAAAAAGCTAGAAAAAGAAACCTTGAATGAGATTTCAAAACTAAGATATTGCTCAAGTTCGGTTCAATCTCAATAATAAAATAAATAAATGTGCTCGAATGGGACAATACTCAGAACAGGTTTATTTATAGACCTATAGAAAACGAATCATCCATGAATGGCATATTATTTCAGACAAGCAAAAGAAGAATAATCAATAGTTCATCAGCAAGCTCACTTGTTTACGGATGAATTTTCTTTTGGAGCATTCATTTCTGAAAATTTGTTTCTAATGAAAACCTCCTGCCCTGCACAGGTAGCTGCAGCCTTGACTTCTTCATCTGAAAACCCCTGTAGATGAGACTTCCTTTACAATCTTTCAAATGCATATAATAAATTTAAAACGCAGCAAAAAAAAAGGTCCAAAACTGATGATGTAAACTATCTGATAACAGTACACAAATACCTGAGCTCTTGCAGCTGCAGCAGCAGCATTGGCTGCCTCTTCCATCTCTTGGTTATTCTTTGCTGCTGTTATTTTTCCTCCAAGCTTGAGAAGATACTCCTCAGTCTGAGACAAAAAAGAAGACAAAACAGCATATCTTTGAGCTGCGTCACCAGGAACATTTGTTTGCTGCTCCAACAACATCTCACGATATCTATCAACATCATTGTTCTTCAAGGCCTCCATCCTTCTGTTTCTATCATCATCTTTTCTCTTAGAAAACTCTCTCAACATTCTCTCATGATATTTAGCAACTCCTCTATTGCGAGTAGTTCTTGCATCACGAATAGCCCAGTGAGACTCCAAAAGCTTCTTACGCCATTGAAAAATGGATTTTAATTGCTTTTCTCTAGAAACCTTTTGTAGTTGTTGAACTTGCCTAATGAGGTCAATCCGTTGCCGCTCACACTGTTTGACAAACTTTCGATATGGTCTATCAGACATCGCCATTATCTCTTCTTGTTCTCGATCGACCTTATCTCGTAAGTGAGCTTGAAGATCTAGAAGTTTGAGCTTTCTTTCTTCAATCTGTAGTTTTAAAATAAGGTCAGGCCTGATTCTTTTCCGCTCCAAGTTAACAGCAAGCAGGCCACTGATCTTTCTCAAATTTTCTGCCCGCTTCTTGTTGAGTACATCCATGCCTTCATCGAATAGCAAATCTTTTGCATCATATGCTAATGCCAGATTGCTTGTGTAATTAGTACTATTGGACCCCAAATCATGCTTCTTGGTGAAAGAAGGGAAGTCAAAAAGTGGACCATGATACTTCCTTACGACAACATCCTTAAGTGGCATGCTGGTTACAGCAATAGATTTTTCCACTTGTCCGGCATCTGCTTTTATCTTCTCAACACTGTTATCACCTTTGGCCAATACACTTTCACAACTTTTTTCAGCCTCTTGCAACTCAGGTTTAACAAAAGACTTGTTATTTTGCTCAGCAATCCCCCGGGATGCAAACCGTGCAGATTCACTGTTGATACCTGATGTTATTTGTAAGTGACTCGTAATATCCTTTTTTTCCTCTATAGAGGACTCGTCTTTAGGAAAGACATGTCCTTTTCTCAAAGAAGGAAGCTGTGGAGCCTTTTCTTCAATCTGCACATTTCTTGCAAGTCCTTCATTGCTGCTCACAGCTTGTCTTTCCTGATTAGCAAGACTAGATGGAGGAGAAAATTGCCGCAACTGGTTATCAAGTGGAGGTGGTGCAATTGCTTGAAGAACTTCAGGAGGAAGAGCATGTTCGCCGCGCTGTGAGGGGTCAAAATAGCTAAAATATCAATCTCAGAGTTGCACTAACTACTAAGGACTGTCTAAAGGCAAGCATAAAACAAGGAAAAACATCCAAACCTAACAAGCAAGCATAGAATCTCATTGCATGTGCCTTGGACACACAGAGAAACTCCCAAATACGAAGGCATGTCATGTGTCTTATGTTGAACACAAATATGCATATACAAAAACAAGAAAGAGATATGTCCATATATAAATAAGTTCAAACATGTGCTAAACATGATGGGAAATGGAGAGAAAAAAGGGATGTGAAAAAAACAATACTACCATGTTTTGCATTTAACAAAAAATTAAATCTCCTTGCTCTTTTGAAGAAATGGGAACAACGCCAGTGATACCCATTGGCATCATTTATGTTTACTCATCTAACCAAAAAAGGTTGAGCAAAACATAAGCCGGCATGGCATGCATGTAGAAAGAAACACTGTAAAAGATAATAAAAAATTTCCAATCAGTACCTTGAGACGCCTAAAGGCCAATATTTGTGCCTTCAAGACAAATAATTGTGGCTTTGTGAATCCAATAGACTGTTGAGACATAGGAATAGATCCACTTTGAGGTGGCATCTGAGAACTCACATCCTCAGTAGAAGCAACAGCTGATGGAGACGTGGTTTTGGTCCCTGGTTCCAACTTTGTATGCTGCCTCCTTAGCGCATCAGAGCTTATATTTGTATTATCTACACTGAGCTGGTCAAAACTCTGTTTCAAAATACCAGAAGAATTTGGCATTTGCATCATAGAACCCCCATTTCCAACAGCAGTTGAAGATTTAACAGCTTTATCTTTCAGGTTTTCCCTGCTGAGAGGCCATGCTTGCTGCTGTACTTGCAAATTGTACAAATTTGGTTCGTTGGCAGAACCACCGTTATTAACTAATGATCCTGAAGTAAATAACTTTTGGCTGTTGACAGTCCCACCCTGAGTAACAAGTTCATTTAATGAATTACCTTGACCAGTATTTTCATTTCCGCCTTGCGAAAAACCAACTTGTTGTTTTGATGAAGGCAAGTTTGACTGAGAAGCTGCCATGTTGGGTTCATTCTGCTTCTGAAATGCTGCCGTTCTGTCCTGTTGCCAAAATGGAAAAAATTGAGTGATCAGGTTTAAGTTTGAAGGAAGAGAGAGATCAATGTTATGCTCCTGAGCCCAACTTTGCATTGCTTGCAACTGTATAGCCATTTGACTACTTGAAGTATTCTGCATGATTGCTTGTGGATTTAGAGATTGCATGGGCCTTGACACATTTGTAGCAGTAAATTGTCCTGTGACCATCTGAGGATGTTTAAGCTCGGTTTGCTGATCTATACTAGTTTGGCACTGCTCCATCTGATTCTCAAAATGTGGAAAAGTTTCACCTGGTCGCTTAAATACAGTCGCATGTGTCGGGTTGGCTGTCTGAAGCGAAACAAGATCCTGCATTTTCAAATTGTTCACAGGCATGCCTTGATCCCTCCGAGCTGGGCCAACCAGACCAACTTTACCTTGTTGCTGAGCTAGCAGATTCCCATGATACTTCTGTTGAGCATTCTGCAATGCAAACTGAAGATAGGCTTGATGGACTGGGTTCTGCATTTGTTGAGATAAGATTTGCCCTCTGCTCTGACTTTCCTCGTGTACCTGAGCCAGGCCATCATCAAATTTCCTTTGTGGTTGAGCACTAGAAGAGGAAGGGAGGTTACTGCGACCTATTACTCCATGCATACCAGCAGTATGATAAGCCGTGAGAGAATCTTCTCCTTCAGCTGTTCTTAGATGTTGAAGCTGAGGTGATTGTTGTTGTTGTTGCAAAGACTGCATATTAATCATAAAGATATTGAATAATCAAAAGATAATTTATCAGAAAGGAATAAGCATTCATTACTAGATAGCAATAATCAGTTTTTAGATTTCAAGCATAACTCATGTTGAACTCTTAATCGTTAGAATTGCCAAAAATTTTTAGGCAGCAATAAAAGATTCCAATAATCTAAACGACATTATATGAGAGTTTCATCACAAAAGACCACTGATGAGAAAACAACTTCATAGATACCCCAAACATCCATGATGCAGCAAAGAATACCAGGCTTCATTACAATATTCAATTTATTGCTGCATATCAAAAAAGAGAAACTTGACCTCCAACAAAAACAACAACAACAAAGAGTCTTTATCCTGCTAAGTGGGGCAGCTACATGAATCATTTTTCTCCATTGTGTCCGATTGAGTGTAATTTTTCTCCATTGTGTCCGATTGAGTGTCATATTTTCATTTAATTTTAATATATTCAGATCATTTTTTATGCAATATGTCCAAGTCCTTTTAGTTCTACCTCTAACTTTCTTAATATATGTGGAATCTAAAATATTTACTCTCCTACCAGGACGATCAGATGGTCGGTGTTTAATGTGACCAAACCATCTAAGACGACTCTCTCTAATCTTGTCCGCCATTAAAACTACACCAACCTTATCACGGATATGTTCATTTCGCATTTTGTCTCTAAGTGTCAAGTCACCATCCACCTAAGCATGGTCAACTCAAAAGCACCTAACTTTGTTTTATGCTTCTCTTTTAAAGGCTCTGCGCCATAGAGCGCATAAAAAATTTGACCTCAAAAAATACTCAAAAATCAAGAAGGTGGCTTAAGTAATGCATCAATGTGATCATGAAAGATCATTTAAGCATGTTTAAATCTCTTTAGACTTTAACATGATGAAGCATATAAGCTAAGGGTAAATAGCATGCTTATCTGGTGCAAGGAAAACATAGGGAAACATTCAATATTATTTAATCTTCAGAATCAAGCAAGAATGAAAAAAAAACACACACACACACACAAAAGGTGTCATGGAAGTTAATATAAATAAATAAAAAATTGAGCATACAAAAATGAAATGCAATATTCAAAACTGGAGTAAACTAAAGACAGCAACAAGTTGAAAAGCTATAAATCAGGAACTAAAAAAATGCCAAAAAACTTGTTCCCTGTTAGAACCTAAAAACAGTTGAAAAGTTAAGCATTCAGAAAAGGCTAGAAAATTTTCGCATAGATAGTTTCAACAACATCAAACCCTCCGTTTAATGATGAAAATTATATTCATGGTAATAAAAAAAAAGATATTTGGACTTCCAGAAATTAGAAATTTTGACAACGGAAAAAAAGGGTGAGGGTATCATATGAGATACTCTGATTTCATGTTTTTGTGCAATGTCTACATCAATCATGTTGGAATATAATTGGAATATTTAAGCTAAATCTACTCCAGTGGTGTAACACAAATTGAATATTAAAGGTAGCCACGATTCCTGAAGCATTCTAGGAACAATCGAGACGCATAACCTAGAGAAGAAACAAGCTGCGATGAAACAAGCTGCGCTACCACAGAACCTTAATCTTTAACAATGAAACGGTAAAGGAAACAGCGAATAAAACAAATAAGGGCCGTGAACAAAGCTAAAATCTAAGAATTGGCATCGGACAAAACGACAAGTTGTGGGCATTGACAAGAACTGTGGAAGCTGAAACAGAAGCTGGAGAAGAATATAGACTCGGTGCCCTCAAAGCTGACAGCCAATGAGCATCATATGTTGAAACTAGTATTTTAGGCCCCCAAAAGTCACAAAGATCTTATTGAAAACCAGCAATACGTATGCAGTGAGAGCAACCCAAGATGGAATCCAAGCCGTAGAACCCAAATGCGAATCCTACAAAAACCCCAACAGACGGATAATTAAAGAAGCCCAGCCCGTCCCCACTTCCCCCAATTCGGGAAATAACATTAACGAACGTCTTTTTCTCAGATCCCCGTTCAACTAGCGCAACGGCCGCGGAAAAAAACAACTTGCGGAGTATGGGAAATAAAGTGAGCCAAGCTGGCACTCACCTGTCGAAAAGCCAGATGTTGCTGTTGTTGCTGTTGCTGCTGAAGCTGCAGCTGCTGTATAGATTCGAACCCTAAATGCCCATGTGCAGACAACGCCGAAGACGAGGACGACGGCGAGGCGGATGATGACGAAGTAGGACGTGACGGAGGAGGTGGAGCAGCCGAATTCCGGCCATTTCCGGCCATACCTCCCCCGGATTTCATCACACAAATCCCTCCAAGCAATTCAAGGCCTCATACAGCGTTGCTTAGGGAAAAAATGGATCTGCAGATCACTAGGCCCCCTCTCGTCACTTCCGAAAATTCTGGTCCCCAGATCCGACTGTTTCGAGGCGCTTTTCCTTGCCTACAATCCGCCCGCCAGCACAGCAAAAGTGGTTTTCCGACATCCGCTTCGTCGATACATGGATTTCAACGAAGAAATAGAAGATCGCGAAGCTGGATCCCCCGCCGGAATACCGCGATCTTTCCGCTGCGATGGCAATTCACCCGCATACTTTTTCAAAATACCTGCAAATGCGTTTCCTGGTCAAACCCTAACCTGAGCCACATTTTTTTTTTTTTTAACCTTCAATTTCAATTGCTTTTTCGATGCCCAAGTAACTTCCGTTCGTCAGAATTGAACCGTGGTTCTACTAACCCCGGTTAGAAGAAAATAATTGGTAGGGACCATGCCCCATCGAGTATAACGTGAACAAAAAGCCTCCTCACTGGATGGATTTACTTTGATGCACAAAACTTTGTAATCATTAATGTTTTTGGGTTATGTATGTATTTATATGCATAACATATAAACATTGAATTTACATCTATATAAAATTATTAATATTATGTTAAAATTATCATTTTCACTATTTTTAATAAGAATTTCGTGCATAAATTTATAAAATCAAAGTATTATAAATATAAATATCAAAATTTAGTTATTAGATATGTAAATATATAATGATTGCATGATAAATATGAAAAAAATTTTATATTTTATTAATGGAAGATTTATATGTGTGGCATGCAATTTCAAAGTAATTGTATATTTGAAGTCTAAAATTTCATATTTATGCAAATAGAACTTAAAACTTTAATATCTTATAAAAAATAATACTTTTGTTGTATGTCAGAATATTTGCAGCAGTAGAATGATAATTTAATATTTTTGAACTGCAAAAAAATTTAGCAAACATAGATGATACAAAAAAGAAATAAAATAAGTCACTAAAATTTTTTACGTAACAAAATCCTGAAAAGAAATAAAAATCATGGGTCTGGCCCAGTCAAAATAATACAATATATAGTTGTAAGTACATGGGTTCACAATTCTGCTTAATTAGAGATGATGGAATTACTATGTTGATAATTACATGTGTCGAATACTTTCAAGTTTAAATATGGTTTTTGGCGATAATAGCGATAACGGGATTGCAAATGTCGTGGTTAATTACTACAAAGACAGTAGTTAGCCATAAAGATTGTAGTCAGTGGCTACAATAATGTCAGTTGGCCACAAAGACCGTAGTTGGATATTGCAATAACATCTTTTTGTTGCAAAGGTCATGATTGAAAGTTATAGTAGCAATTGGTCATATAATCGTAGTTAGTTAAAAATTGTGGTTGGTAACTACAGTGGCAACAGTTGGCCAAAAAGATTATAGTGGGAAGCTATAATAGTAATTGGTCATATAAGTCATATTTGGTTGATGTAAGAGTGTTGGTTGGCCATAGAGATCGCAATGGAAGACAAAAATGATGGTATTTGAACACATTTGTCATAGTGGGAAGTTATTGTAGTAACTGACCGCCTAAGTCGTAGTGGGTCGTGATGCTCGAAACTTTTGCGAAGAAATTGACCAATCACATAAGTATATGTGATAATCAATTAATATATAAAATTAGAGTGTGTATTGATCCCATGAGAAAACATGTCAATATTTCTAATAGCTGAAGTTCTTGTTTATTAAACTATCAAGCCTCATTTAAAGTATTTCGAGTTGCGAAGATTGAAACATTTCTCAATTCTTATTGCAGAATTTAGAGAAAGAAACTAAAGTTGTTAGAATTTCTCAGAGGCGAAACATTCATACTCTTGTGACACTAGTATGGTGATTCCTCATTATTTTTCTTATGAGTTTCTCATGTTATTATTGACAATCAAGAGCAAATCCTCCTTAGCATATGTTTAGGAGATAAGAAGAGTTAGAAATCCTTATTATAGTTATGAGGGCTTAATCATGTAAGATTTCTCAGAATTCTCTAGTTCCATATCTAGGTTGTAATTAAGTAATTATAGTTATGGGGGATTATTCCATTAGGCTATTGTGTGTTAATCTACTTTTTCATTTAATCAACTGCTAGAAGTCATAGATCATAAGAGATTTAAACTTTCTAATTAGTCAGGTCAAGTGTAAATTAAGACTAAAAAATTAACATATCAAAATATGAAATCCAAAGAATAGAGAATTTTTTAGGGAAAAAACTCAAGAGTAAAATAGTGAAGAAATCACATGTCTTACATCACAAGACTAAGAAGAATATTTAGCTACTACGTTAAGAAAAAAACACGAATATATCCTATATTAAAAAAATAGTGTATGAAGGCACAACGAATTCAAACCTAAGCCAATCTCTCATTACAATACATCACAATCCTCTCTATGCAATGCAAGCTCTTCTTCGATCTCACTTGTACAAGTTCACAAAATTCTCTCCCTTACAAAATCTAAAAAATTCTTCTTTAAAAAAAAACCTTAGAATCTTCTCTAAAGAAAAATCAATAGAGGAAACCATTGGGCACACAAAAAACTCTCCAAAGACGAGTACAATACCTTGTAATTGCCAAGAGTTTCTTCAGTGCACACGAATATATCCTATATTAAAAAAATAGTGTATGAAGGCGCAAAAAGTTCAAACCTAAGCCAATCTCTCATTACAATACATCACAATCCTCTCTTTGCAATGCAAGCTCTTCTTCGATCTCACTTGTACAAGTTCACAAAATTCTCTCTTACAAAATCTCAAAAATTCTTCAAAAAAAAAAAACTTAGAGTCTTCTCTAAAGAAAAATCAATAGAGAAAACCCTTGGGCACACCAAAGACTCTCTAAAGACAAGTAGACCAACTTGTAATTGCCAAGAATTCCTTCAATGCATCAATGCATTAACTTATATACTCTAAGCCTCAAAATTTAGCAAAATCCTACAAGGAAACCTTTTAAACTCATCCAACCACAGGACGAATCACTGGCCACTAAAGAGGGAAGCGCGCATGCTGCCCCTTTGAGATGGTGGTACAAGTGCATTGAAGGTGTGGTGTGGGCATGTTGCTAGTGCGGCACAGACACACTGTGGAAGGGTAGTGGCATGTCGCCTTCTCTATGGCCCAGCACGGAAGTGCCGCCTTCGAGCCAAGGGTTGCCACTTCTTTTTCTTCATTCAAACTTCTTTAGACTCAACCCATGTATTCTACTAAACACAAACAAGACACCTTTCGTAAGTGTAAAATTATTATCACAAGAAATTAAAATATTGTACTCTGTTTATACCCTAATCGGCCACGCGTCCCGATGCTCTTGGAGTCTGATACATCCGGACTTTGCACGTAAAACTTTTTCGATAATGAGAGCTACGAAATTGAGTGTCTTATTTCTACCAGAGATATGAGATGAGCACGGGAAAAGACTGAAAAACCGAAGAAAGAAAAAAAGAGAAAGGAAGATAGATAGAGAGAGGAAGCATTGAATGGTCCACTCTTCATTTTGATGTTCATTCATTCATGAGAGCTATCTTTGCTATTTCTTAATATTACAAGCTCTTTAAAAAATTAGATAATATGAATTTAAATCAAAAATTAAAATAGTGCTTGATCAAAATTTAATTAAGCCACATTTGATATGAAAATTATGGAGGAAAATTTATATTAAAATTTTAATATTATATATTATTAATATATAAATATATAAATATATATTAATTAATAAATACATGTACATAAATATAAATATATAATAATTAATGTGTGTCAAAATATTTACAACAGTAGAGTGATTATTTAACATCTTTGTATGGCAGAAGATAGAAACACACTAAGGTAATTAAAGTGACAGAAAAATCTTGAAAAGGGAAAAAAGAATAGAACATATTCCAATTAAAACAATCTAATTTGTGATTATAAGTACCTAGGTCAAATATTCTCCTGTATTAGGGAAAATTTAGTTACAAAGTTGATCATTGTTGATGTATAATAGTAATTCATCAATAATTTAACAGTAATATGGCTAGAGTTCTTAACGATAATAAGAATAGCAGGTTATGAGTGCAATAGTCAATTATTATAGAGGTAAGTAGTCCATCACAAATATTGTAGATGGTGTTTGTAGCACCAGGTATTAGTTGATAGTTGTGATATTAATTGAAAGCTATGATATTACTTAGCTATATAAGTTATAGATGGTTGCATCAAAAGTGTGGGTCGTAGTTGGTCACATAAGCCTTAGCAGAGAGTTGTAATAACATATGTAGGACACTAAGACTAGAGTTGGGAGTTACATAAATTGTGATAGCATTCGCAAGCCACAGAGGTTGAAGCTAGGAACCGCATGAGCTATGATAGCATTTGTAGGCCGCATAGGTTGGAATTGGGAGTTGCATGAATTATGATAATATTAGTAGACCATAGAGGCCAAAGCTGGGAGTTGTATGAGCTATGATAATGTATGTAGGCCACAAAGGCCGCATATGGGAGCCACATGAGTTGTGATAACATCTATAGCCTACAAAGGTCAGAATTAGAAGTTTCATGAGTTGTGATAATGTACGTAGGTCATAATGGCCAGAGTTGGAAACTTCATTAGTTATGATAACATTCATAGGCCACAAAGGATAGAGTTGGGAGTCGCATGAGCTATGGTAACGTTCGTAGGACACTGAGAATGAAGTTGGGAGCTGCATGAGTTGTGATAACATTTGTTGGCCTCTAAGGCTAGAGTTGAGAGCTCTATGAATTATGATAATGTTGGTAAGTCATAGAGGTTGGAGTTGGGAACTGCATGAGTTGTGGACAAGGTCGCAGTTGCATTTGTAAGTCTTAGTGATGGGCTAAAAGGAGAGACCTTTAACAATTTGAAGAAATTCATTATATCTTAAGTACTCCGGTTGTAAGCATTTATTGTTGGTTACGTTGTTACACGGTCATCGAGAGGTATCGGTGTATTGTATGTAGGGTATATTGTTGCACCGTATTTGAGACATGTTGTTACATCATCTTCAAGGTGCTTCATTACACCATCTTAGGGGTGTGTTGCTACACTATATGTGGGGTGTGAGTTGCATCACATTCGAGCAGTTGTTACACTATCTTCGACATGCATGATTATACCATATTCATGGTGTAATACTTTTAAATTGCTTTGTTACTCTATAAGGTTGGTGTTTACTCCGCACGATGCTTTGTTTCTTTGCAGCATTGATATTGAATCCATATGGGGCTTTGTTGCAATGAGCGAGGGATGATCTATGGAAGCCAGTGAGTGGTAGTCGACGGTGGTCGACGACGTCAAGAGTGGGAAGAGATCAATGAATCTTCAGTGTAGAACACATGACTTTAGATCTTTTTCTTCCCGATCCTCCTCCATACACAGGTCTTTAACCCCTTTTATGAAGGAGGTATGACTCTATGTGTTGAGTCAAGGAGATGCATCCTAACAAATTAGGAAAGAGTCCATACCACTTCTTTGGATGATCATCAAAGATTCCCTCGATCGAACGACACTTTGTAGATATTTGATGTAAGAGTTGAGTAATTTTGAGCTCGTTGGATTTGTCTTATCAAGACACTCGATTTAATCATAAACATATTTGATTTAGAATCTGGTTGACCTTCCAATCGAGCACATGAAACTTCTTAAAATGGTTTGGCTGCTCAATTTTAGCTTGATTTGACTTGAATTGAATCAACTTTCATGGCATTATGTTCATCTCAGTGTACACACACACACACA
>NEWO01000160.1:1198477-1233731 GCA_003013225.1 Phalaenopsis aphrodite | reverse complement strand
AAAAAAATGTTATTTAGTGTAAAATATCTCTTTATTATTTTAAGTATAATTTTTCAATATTCATATTAAATTTTCTTTAGTGGTATTAGTTATAAAATAAATTAATGAATGTTAAATTATATGCCAAGAGTTTTTTGAGCTATTACTTAGAAGAATTAGTCATGATATTTTATTTATTTTTTTTAATATTTGATTAATTTTAAATATGCAGAATAAATTAATAAATGTCAATTTTGATTTCTGGCTCCACGGCCCGGCCAACAGTTATTGTTGGATTTATAGATGTTTTTTTTTAATTATATATAATTGAAGAGGTGCAATGTTTACCACCCAAATATTATCATCTGCACCTAATTCTCACATAGATCCTTGCATGGAGAAAATATTGCTTCCGGAGTCTTGACGCAAGCTGCGTCGGGACAACAGACGCAATATGCCGGCAGGTGAGGGTTTTTTTTGTTTCTCTTCCTCTTGTCCGGTGAATCGCATCCATTGGTCGGACACTGCTTGCATGCTTACTTAGAACACAATATTTTTTCCCTAGATGTCATGCTTCAGCTGTTAGTTTTCCCCGGAGAAATGGTGTGTGCAATTAGAATTTCAAGATAAGGGAGATTTTTAGTGATGGAAAATTTACATACATATGCAATCCTAATCTCTTCACATATCTATCACCTAAAGCTCTAGGTGTTATAAAATTATTTTTGAAAATGAAAATATGTATTTATTTTTTAGGGTAGGATTTAACCTGTGCTTAACCCAAATCCTGCCTGACGGTCAGTTTGGACAAATTTAAAGCCAAATATTTGATAGGTTTCATATTTCACAAATTTCAATCATAAATCTCGAATTTACTAAAGACCAGGGATTTAGTAAATTCGAGATGGCCACTTTGCACGGAAAAGAAGATGGGAACTGACTTTCCTCGATGGTTTCAGGTAGGAGTAGAGCAGAAGGAGGAGAAAGACTAGAGTTTCCTGTCATTGCTTTCCTAGTTAACTCTAATCTTGGTAGTATCAAGCAATGATTTTGGGTGAAACCAAGAGTGGGCGGGGACGTAAGCGAGGGTTTTGGGCAAAAAAGGGAAGGGACTCTCAGCAAAATAGGCAGAGAGGGAGTGATGTAGGCAAGGGTTTCGGGGCAGAGAGGGGAAGGGGTGATAGGTTTGTGGTTTTAATTTATTTTTATTTAAATTAATATTATTAATTTAATTGCTAAAAATTCATAATTAATTATATTATCAATTCAATTTAAATGAGATAAATTTATATGTAATTATCTAATAGTTAACTATTGAATAAAAATACATTTTTAAATTTAAATTATTTAATGCAATTTTAAATAATTTTTTAATTAATATAAGTGATAACTACTTAATTAATATTAAATCATTGCTTAACAAATAATTAGTTCAACAAAAAAATTATTAATAATTAATTAGTTTATGGATAATTAAGTATTGTTTATTATAATTAACAATATATATTAAATTTACTTTAATTAACTTTAATAATAAAAGTGAGATAATAATCAAAGTATAGTTATGATTTTTTATTCTAATTAACACAACAAATTTTTAAATTCTAGCATAAGTTATCAAACAGTTTGACTTTAGCATTTAACCCTTTTTACTATATTAAATCTAATCTATTGGCATGCAATCCCTTAAAAAGTTGATAGTAATTGTGTTTTGATGTTAAAATTTTTTAGTATTATGCAAGTATGAATGTTGTTAGATATGCAAATACATGAGAATTATGTAGTATGTTTGTAAATGCCCGTTGTCAATTTGACTCATTTTTTTTAGATCAATATAAACAATTTAAACAAATGGTTACTATATGTATTAATTACTCATCATGGTTCTTCCCCTTTTCAAAGATGTATTAATCATTTTTTGTTTTTTATTGCTAATAGACATGTTGATGAAGAAAAAATAATAGAAATACATTTTCATTTGTTCCCTTTTTTTTCTACATTGATTTAGATTCCTTAACAAGTTTCATCAATGATGATGATTGTGCAAATGGGAATTTACTAAGAGGTTGATGTGCTCTCATCTCCATCGATGTCATAAGATTGGTACAAACATCAACATTGATCTTCTATTCTATGGTATAATACATTTGCTATAGAGAACCCCATAGGTTATAAAAGATGCAATAATCATTCAATCACAAGCAAAACCAAGTTAGTCAAATTCAAAATGCTTGCACTCAATCAAGTTGGCCCAATTCTTGGCTTTTATATTAAACTATGTGGAGTGGCTAACTCGCTCTAATATCTTTTTTCGTTATTCTTTGAGTGGCTTCTAACACAATGAGAGAAGGTGAAAACATCCATGTCATATGGAGGCCTTTGGTAACCACATTTTGGACAAGCATAACTCTTGATCATACCACCATCACAAAAATCAGTATTGAGATGATAATTATATCCTTTCGATTACATTTATTCCAAACGTAATGAGATTTTCACATCCACTTAAAATAAGGTGCATTTTTTGTGGTTGGTGCCTTTTTGGCACCACCCATAGAATCCAAATCACTCCACAATTTGCTTATGTTACATTGAGAGTGATCAAGAGACAAAAAACTATTGTGTACAAGAATTTCACAACCATTTAGGATTAAGTGTATTTTTTGTGGCTACCATCTCTCTGGGTCCATCCAAAGAGTCCAAATTGCTCCAAGATTTGCTTCTATCACAATGAGAGCTATCATGAAGCAAAATATTGTTGTCTTAATTGCTCCTCGATTAGCTATAAGAAAATGTTTATGAGTACGCGACCGATATAAATTCCAACCCTAAAAAATAATGTTTGTGACCCCAAAACTAAAACAATGATCAACAAAATCTCTTGCAAAATGACACAATCATGAAGGTATTTGAATTATCAAGTTGGTCGAAAGTCGCCCTCCTCTACAACCTTCGCATTGTGATTTATGCTTGATGCATCTTACCAGCTCTTATCCATGCTTTATTGCTTCATTGCAAATTCCAACTTCTCTATCACCATAAACTATTTTAGGAAAAAAAATAATTGGAAAAAACTTCACTAAGATTTATTGCAAAACATTTTTTTGGATAACTATTAGTTTTAAGTGGCAAAAGAATTCCAAGCAATTTTTTTAGTACTTGGTAAGCATCTTAAACCAATATATCCTTTTTCTTATATACAAGTGTCCATACATAATATTATTACGGCTGCAGTCCGGAAATGCGAACTATGGCATGAAATTGACCACGGCGTGGCTGAATCCACACCGTTGTCCACACATACGAATGTCCAAGCATAATATTTCTCCCGAATAGCTTTAATTGTTGCTACAACATAAGAATCAAACTGTGTTAAACAAATCAAATTAAATCTGTTATAGAAGTGCAGAAAAATTCAATTGAGCGCAAAAATGAGCGTTCTCACAGCCCTAAATTAGGTATCGATAGACAAAAATATGAATTTTAACTAAAAAAATGTAACAAAGAACAAAATTTATTTGTTAAATTATACTTGAAATATCATTTGGTAGAGGCCTGGCTCCAGAATACTAAACACATTAGTATTTGTCATTTAATGGCTCAATTGCCCCCAAAACATACAAAAGAACAATATTTATTACAGACCATAAACATTTCATGAATGTCAATGCCAAATCAACATGCCTTTTTAAATTGGAAGCATCAGATTGTGCGCTGTGTTAACATTGATTAGTGCTATTTTTCCTCCTATGCTTCGGTGGAATCTGAGACTTATTATTAATTAAAACATATTTGCTTCATAAATATTAAAAAATATACCGCAATTAATGTTGTGACCTACAATATTAAAATTAATCATAACATACATGAGAACGTGTCAGATTATAGACTTTTTTTTCATAAACCGCTGAATTAGTCATGAAAATTATATATTATTGCCAAATAAGTTTCACATTACGGTTATGACTTCTCCTTCACTCTCCTCTCCAACCACCACATGTATATATTAGTACAAAAATCCCATTAACTTATCATTCCATTTCCATTCAAATTACAGATGGCCTCTCCTTCACTTCTCTCCACTCCAACAACATGACAGGACAGACTAAACCCCTCAACTCAGCCCTCTTCATTACACCTATTTCAGTTTATAAATAAAAATCTATTTTCATCCTTATCCAATTTCCACCACCATTGGCCATAAGTCAGTAATGAGCCCAAGCTCCATAGTCAATGACCTCTTCTCTCAGTTTCACCGTCCCCACACCACAACCAGAGGCAGCAGAAGGCCAACGGCTATGACTCTAAATGGCTAAAATTAGTCTCACTTGGTCATAGTGGACCCCTCATTTTTAACTGTTGATCTCGATGATTGTGCTAAGTTCAGCACTGTACTGAAGGCGATCGATGTGGTTCTCGACTACAGTCCTTATTGCACTGTTATCATTGCTGACTCTGGTGTCTACAAGTTTGATCGAAAAGCAATTAAAACATCAGACTTGGTATAAAAAAAGTTATAGGATTTTCTTTGTTAAATATTGTAGGATTTTCTTTGGGTGTGATTCATAGAGAAATTATGATTGAATATCCTAGAAGTTGCGTTAAGTGTTAATCATGTCATAGACAATAAGAGAAGCAACCCATGGAGAAGAAACTCACAACAGAGACACCGGTAAAATGGAATGCACCAACTAGTTCGTGAAACAGTAGGTCCAGAAGTTAAAGGATTAAATGCTGGATGTCAGCTGAGATGCGTTGGAGCAGCATCCCTAAGAGGAAGGGTCGGTGTGTAAACGATTAAGAGCCTCTCTAGCCCTAAAAACAGAATGCAACTCTCAGTATTTCGATATGCCTAGGTCGGCATCAATCAATCGACTGCGATTCAGGCGCACTGAGGCGCCCCTGTTGACCCTTATATATATTTCACAAGATGAATTGATCAGACAAAAGACAAACGGACGAACAACAAACTGCTAATGTGCATGTGAATCAAATTCAAACCAAAATATCATTGATCGTCTGCAAAGTCACCTAAATGATTTTTGATCCACATCAAAAAAATCAACTTTACCTAGAGAGGACACCCACCCATATTGCCGATTTGAAACATTAATAAATGACACACAAGTCGAAGGACACAAATTATAATATTTAATATAAATAAAATGTTTTCTAAAAAAAAATCTCACCTTACTTTTTGTACAAGCACCGCCAATCCCATCTCTTTTCTCTGCCCCACCGCCCATTTTGTCCAATCACAACTTATTTGTTTCATAAAAAAATAAAAGAATGATAAAGTAAAATAAACATCTACCCAAATCTCCCATTACCTTATCTCCCCTGACAATACCCATGCATCTCCACCTACGTGATGCAGATTGAAACAGAGAACACGCACATCGAAGGAAATCACTTTATTAAATGAAGCACACGCACACACCAACATACAAACTCAGTGCTATTTACAGATACAAAAAGACAAGACTATGAGTAAACCAAAAAAAGATAAAACAAGCTGAATGGTCAAATTGATAATATTTGTTGAAGATGATCAATTTGTTGCGAAGAAACTTGAACCTGAAATTTGGAAGGGATTTGGTGAAGAGAGAGGCAATTTGATCGGTGGTATTGATATGACGAACCTTAAGAACTTTGTTATCTCAATGCATTTTCTTATATAGTAACAGTCAATCTTTATGTGTTGGTATGAGCATGAAACAACTGATTATTGGCAAGCGCTGTAGTAGAGGTATTGACACAATAAAGAGGATTTAGAGCTATAAGAGTAATTTGAAAACCATGGAGTAAACATCCTAGCCATACTATCTCAATCAACTTTGTAGCGAGAGCTTGATATTCAGCTTCGGTAGAGGAACGAGCTACGGTGGCTTGCTTTTTAACTGTCTAAGACAAAAGTGTAGACCCAAGAAAAATACATATAGTAGTAGTTGATTTGCGATCAGGAAGATCTTCAGCACAATCAGCATCAGTAAAAGCAGTGTGTTCAAAGGATCATTGAATAATCCAAGGTAAACAGTGCCTTATAATTATCTAAGGATACACTTTAACTATTGAAAGCTATTTTGAGTTGATTGATGCATAGTTCGACTGCAATTGAAAATTATTTGCTGATTTTGGTTGGAAGAAGTAGTGAATTGAGACTTGTTTTTGCTACGATAAGGTGCGGCAAATGCAGTGTTGTGATGAGGATGAGCTTCTTTGAGAGCTTCTTGAGCTAGAGTAAGTTCTTCACTGCATAGCAATGTGTAAAGATCATCCAAGCTAATGGGTTGGAGATGAGTTTGAATGGAGGTCTTAAAGGCATTATAAGTGGATGGTAAACCATTGAGGATATAAAGTATTATATCACCGACATCAAGAATTGCTCCCGCCTTATCAAGAACATCAACTTTGTATTTGATGTCGGGGAGGTATTGAGTCATGATTCTAGCACCTTTGGAAATATGGTGGAATTCATTTTTAAGTTGAAGATTGTGAGATCTATTGGACGGCTAAAGGTGTTGTTCAATGGTATTCCATATTTCAACATAATTTGCAAGGTTAAGAAGATAGGGAAGGATGGAAAGTGAGATAACAGAGTAAACGACATCAGAGACATTTTGATCCATAAGTTAATTTGTTGAAGTCAGGATTAGGTGTGTTATTTCTTGAAATACCTTGGATGAATTTATTAATGCAGCAACAAGAACTATCAAGAAAGTTGTCTTACCCATTGGCACAAAATAGTTTCAACATCCGTGCTTTACAGAAGGGATGATTGTCAACAGTAAGAGCCGCAGAGACGAAGTTTTTGATATTGGACAGAAATTTCAGTTGAGTAGGAATTGGGCAACCGGTGGGTAGGGGGGTGCTTGAGTTGGTGGCCATGTCAATGTGAACAGAGGAGTTAGAGTGAGAACTCATGATAAAGGCAAAAGAAGAAAAAGGGAGGAAGAATAAAATCATAAAAGATTTAAGGAATAAGCTGTTCTTGATAGCAAGACTCGAGAACCAAAGATAGCAGAAGGTAGGGAAAGGTGAAAGAGCCCAAGAAAAGATCAGAAGGGGAAGACCTTACAACAGAAGCTCTCATACCATGATGTAGATTGAAACAGAGAACTAACACAGAGGAGGAAATTACTTTATTAAATGAAACACACACACACCAATGTACGAACTCATTCCTATTTATAGATACTAAATGAGAAAGGCTATAGAGTAAACCAAAACAAGGTATAGACAAGCTGAACCAAACAGAGAAGAACAAAGATACATCTAGGCTGTCTTTCCTTCTTTCTCTTCTCTTTTTTTCTCTTTCTCCCTCTCCCTCTACTTCTCTGACCCATCTCCTCCTTTCTGAGACACCACAAACCATTTTAATTCTCCCTCGCCGGCCAAACGGCAACCACTCCTACCCGGAGCTCCTCGCATCGTCGTTGATCGCCTCTCCGCCAGCCAACACTCCCAGCTTCCCTCCCTCACGGCGCACGGACCCGAGAGCCCCCGTCACTCTCATCTCCTCCAGTCCTCTTTCACGCCACATCCAAACAATAAAGTCCTGTCCATCTCCTGTTGCTCTCCTTTGTCAGCAAGGCCTAGAACTCTCCCATCTCTGTTCCCAGCAACTAAAGCGCTCCTCCCTCCTGCACGCAAGCTATTTCTACCTGCAGCCCAGCATTCCTCGTAAGCTGCTCTGCCCCACTCCCTGTCCTCAACCCAGCTCCCATCTCATACAAGAAAGCTATAGCTGTCTCTCCTCCCTCTGTTCGCACTAGATTTTCCATTGCTCTACCTCCAACCCAGCTTTTCCATCCTTCCTCTCATAGCGTTAACTCCACCTGCCACTCCTTCAAACAGTAACAGCATTTTTTTTCGCATCATTCGTTGCTACAAAACCCACACAGAAACTGTATTGCTCATCATCCTGAACTGCTGCTCCCAATACCATGGCCATCTAATTCGGATCAAGCAAAATAGAGAAGTAGAGTTCATGCTCCATGGAATTTCTTAAATGTGCTGTTTGGTTATTTGATAGAGTTAAATTTCTTTTTTGGATTAAACCCTTCACAAATCTGCTGCCAAACAACAATATTATTTGGGTGCGTGCTGAAATAAAGAAGAGTTTAGCTATAAGGAATTGAGTTAGATTTGACTATCAATGGTATGTATGTGCGTGTGTATTAGAGTAGAGTAAAAAAAGATACGCATGAGTGTGTGTGCAATGTTGTAATGCGAGAGAGGATTGCAAGTTGTATTGAGAGATACATAGAAGTTCATCTCCCAACTCTCGTCAAACAAAGCAAAGTTATAAAAAGATAGTATTTCTCAACTCCTAAAGTCAATTGCAATGCTTTTGATGCTACGAACGGAACTTGTGCATGCTTTTCTTAATGTGGCGAGCGAAACTCGTAGGTGATGTTCGCGGCGCATTTCACGTTTGAGACGTGATTGGTGCGAAGAGCATAACTCGTGCACACTTTTCTTAACATGGCGAGGGAAACTCGTATGCAATGTTGCGATGCTTTTTGCAATGTGTATCGCACGATGAGTGGAAGTTGTGCATACTTTTCTTAGTGTGGCAAGGGAAACTCATCAGCAACACTCACGGTGTAACAAGGAAATACTCTTGCTATGAAATATGCCTACATGTAGCTCATGCGAGTCTTTATTGGCGTGGTGGTTTCAAATAAATTGGTCGTAGTGTCTCATGACATCTACCATGCACGTCTTTCTTGGCATTATGGGCAGACTTGGACTCCCATTACAGCCTCTAATGGGGGATAATGCCGGGAGACTCAAAATTTGTCTAATTTTGAAACTTAAAAAAAACTAAGTTAAAGCTTTAAATGGACTTGAAGTGATGTAACTAAAAATTAGATTAGTCCCCTTTGACAAATATTCATCCTAGTTCTACAAGATCCCTTTGGACAAAGCAACCCGTGGCTGCTGACAAGAATCATTTTGTCAGGTACAGTTAATTACCTCCTCCAATTAAGTAGATCAAAGTCCACGACAACCTGGGTTAATGAAACAATAAGATCTTAATCGGGTTCGACGTTGTTTTCCCATCATCTCTTTAAGCTAACGGTGATAATTTTTATAATTTTAAATTTCAATGCCTAATGACTATCCCTAATCGAATGTGCTCTTCCGTTATCGAAATGGATAATTAATCATAGAGGCTTGCACTTATATGAAACCTCAAACTCCATATAAAATCCTCATAAAATGAGAGTGAAACCTTGGGCAGTGTTTCTCGGTATTTCATTTGCCTTCTAAAAATTTGACCCATAAACTTACGACATCATTAAGCTCTCAATCAGAGTACAAGGTACTTTTTGAATTTTTTTAGCCCACTGCCTCAACAAACCAAGAATGCATTATCTTAGTAAATCTCTGAGGCTGAGCCTCTAGAGATGTTCATGATCCTAACACTAGAATTCTACTAGGATTGGAGTCATCTGACCAACCTCATAGCTTCATTTGAGTCAACTTTGTGCTTAATGAGGATTACCAATGTGTTGAAATGTCATCTCTTCTTTACCGCACTAAGAGAGTCGGCCACATGTAGATCAATGCATTACCACCAGGGATAATCACCACATTCATTGACTTTAAGTGAATGTTTGTGGTGCAGTTTTTTGGCGCCTAAAAACCTAAAAAATACTCTTAGGCACTCCTACAAAGCAGTTAAGAATAGAACAAGAGCATTTGCTAGTTTATTACATGCTTCCAAAAATAGATGTTGGAAGTGAGGGATCTAAAACTCATAGAAGTCCATGACGTCCTAGCTAAATGGCTGAAGGAAAGACTTTTCCATTACGCGTTGGGCATGTAGCGATCAAAGGAATTTATCGAGCTACTGAAACTAGCAAACAATCACATATCAACAGAAGGATACAACTACTCCACTCATATTAATGAGAACCGAGCAAGCCAATCGCCATCCAACAAAGAGAACTGCCCGTGGAGAAAGGTATGAGTTGAGGTACAATCTTTACCGCTTGACTCAAGCTCACCTTAAAGACTCACTAAGATGTTCGGATAACCAAGTGACCGATAGAGCACATCACTGAGAGGGGGTCGACTCAGCAATGAGAATATGTTATTGTTATATCCCTTTTATATTATTAACAAGTTCATAAAAATGTTAAGTGATTTTTTTTTTAATTATGCACACAATCCTAGGTCCGACCGACAATAGGAGAACTTACGAAGTTTTTGTAATGGATTCTTAAATTTGATTGACACTCTTTGAACTCTGGTCAATTCATCAACGATAATTCCACCTAAGAGGTAAAATGGATAGTGTCGTACGACATCCGATCATAGAATTTTCAACAACTGATAGCAATGCACAACGTTCAATCAGTAAAATTTTTAAAGCTGACAGCAATGCACGACGTATGATCGGTAAGATTTTGAAAAAATAGATGGTGATAAATAAATGTTCGGTCAATAATACTATTTAACAAATGATTGAAAACGACAATTAACATACGATCGAAAAAAATGTGCAAGAGCCAAACCCACGATGCCCAAGCATCATAAAAAAATATCTCCTAACTCGGACAAGGTCAAGCTTTGGCGGTGATTCCCTATCCATTAGTGACAAGAACCGCAGTGAGTAGCATATGAATTACCCCAGCAGTATATCTTGATGATTACCCTTGTGAAGGTTGTGACAATAACCGCTTAATATGTTTGGCGTAAAGTGTAGCCCATCCAAGGTGACAATCAAAATGAACGATCGAGACTTGAGAAGTGTTGATTGAGCCAGGCGATAACTCAGTAAAATGTACCAAAGTCGTTCTTAAAAAAGCCTATCAATCAATTATCGCACGTAAGCATTTATCACGACAAATATAAAATAAACAGTACAAGTAAAACCGCAAATAGTGAAGGTGAAAACTGACCGAAAGCATTACTTTATTTTATGATAGAAAATTCTCAAAAGAAATTCCTAACACCGCTTTACAAGCTAACGTTTCTTTACAAGTATTTAAAAGAAAAAAGAAAATTTACCCAAGTAACAGATGAAGCCGAAAGCAAGTCAAACATTTGAAGACCCTCCATCGTCTTCACCACTATCCTCTTCCTTGCTCTCCTCCAAATTTAAAAGTAAGGCAGAAAATTTATCCACGTTGGCCCACTTGGAGGAAACCGACTTTACTTTTATCATGTGACTGACGCAAAAGACCACTCCTTGCCTGAGCTAGGCAACGAAGAGTTCTACCTACCGATGGTGGGAAGAAAGTTCAACTTCATTATCGTCATCTTCTTCTTAAATGCTTAGTTCTCTCCTTGAGTAGTCGATACCAACTTAAACAGTCTGATGGCTTCAGCTTCAGCCACCTTCACTAGTTTTTCCGCCACCTTTCACTATCATTGGACATGGAAAAATTTTCCTCAGTCACTAGGAGAACCATCAATTGGAAGTGTGAAGCCTCTTAGGCCATCAATTAATACGGGTTAATCATCCAGCCCAGGCTTGAGAAACTTTGTTCATGAAGAACTTTCATGAAAGCATGAGACCATATCAATTCGGTAATGATCAAGGGGAACAAAACCGCAACAAAGGAATTTGAGTATCAATCTCTCCTCAGATTGATCAAGGTGAATCGATCATCCGAACTATTACTCATCTTCTCCCTCACGCCTTACATCAAAACCCATGCAAGTAGGTGTTAACCTCATTTTTAGTGAGGTCTAGTTTTCCTCTTAGGGTTTAGGGTCTAGCCTTATGATTCTTCATTTGACCATCTTAGAGTCCTAGAAATGGGAGTCACCTCATTGTAGAAGACCAAACCACTTATTTACACTTTTGAAGTTCTGCATGTGGTTATTGACCTCTAGCACTTAGAAGGTTGAAACTAACATGAGAGAACTCAAAAGGAGTCCCTATAGGACCTTTAAGCCCTATGATTGACTTTTGCACAATTTGCACATTCGTGCGCACAAACTTCACAATTTGAATGGTCGACGCTTTCAATCATCACAATTCGCATCGTCTGCATCGTTATCTGTTGAAAAATTAAATAAACTTTTGAAGAGATCGATCACGAGCTAAAATTTTGACGAGAATTGAATTTGATGTGTTTTTAACGCGACCGTTGACGATGTTGCCCAGATGACCTCGGATGACGAAACGGACTGCGTCGACACGTTCACATCGATTTTACCTGAGGGGGCGTTCATTTTGCCACGAGACCATGTCCAGACGAAAATACGAGAAACGATAATTTTATCATTATTATTATTATTGTTACTACTATAATAATATAATATAAAAAAGCAATCTAATCTATCCTACCCTTATCAAACCAAGCGCAACCCAGCTCCCCCATATCGTATGATCTCCTGCTCCCCTGCCCTCCTCGAGCCGCACGCGACAGAGGGCTCCATCCTCCCTCTCACAAACTCCATTCTCCATCTCGCGAACGGCTCCTTCCTCTCGAGTCGAAGGCCGCACCCCAACTACCCTCTCTCTCCCCTATGGCGATCCTGATCACCTGTTGCCCCCTTCTCGAGCTGCATGCGACAGAGAGCTCCATGGCTCCCTTGCGAAAAGCTCTCGCAATCTCCTCCCTATTTGCTTATAAAAGCCCCATCTGGGAGCGCTTTGGGGTTGGCTGAAATTTGGAAAAGTGGTGGAGGAATGGAGGAGCCTCTTGCGCTTTGGGCCCTTTTTGCGGCTCGGTTTGGGTCGGCATTGGAGAGTTTGTAGGACTGCTTCGTAGCCCTGTTTTGGGGATAAGTTGGGGCGGTCTTTCTCGACTGCCATTTTGGATGATTTATACACATGCCACTACAATTTTATTCATTTATCTTTTACCATGTCTAATATGTGCTAGGAGAGTTATATACATACTATACAATTCTCGTGTGTTTACATTTCTAATGCACAATTGATAGCTAGGATTTGGTGCCTAAATGAGCCACGGTTTCACAATGTTTTGAGTTTGTTTTGAGGCCATGTTGGCTGCGGTTTTGGTGTTGATTTGGGCCCTATTTGTGGCATGTTGAGCCCAGTTTTTGGGGGATTTGTGTGGCTGCGGTTCTAGCCTATTGTAGGATTGGGTTTTGCTTTTGGGCTGGCCCTGTTTTGAGCCTGTTGTAGGCTCATTTTTTCCTTTTGTTGGGCTCGGTCTTTGAACGTGATTGGACTCGGTTTTGGCCTACTTTGAGGCTGCGGTTTGATCTTGTTGTGGGGTGTTGGATTGTAATTTTCGGGCTTGGTTCCGGCTTGGTTTTGGTCTACTTTTAGGCCGCAGCTTAGCCCTGTTTTGAGAGGTTTGGAGTTGCATTGGTGGGCATGTTTTACTGATTCTTAAGCTGCATTGAGAGATTTCTTTAATGATTTTTGGGCCTCATTTGTTCTCTCTCTTCTCCCTACAACCTTCATGTAAGAATTATTGACGCACCATATCGATGGTGGGAAGAAGTTTGAATATTTGGAATGTTGGGATGATGAAAATCTTTAAAAAGGTTTTTCGTGTTGTTAGACATTGGAAATTGTTTTAAGTGCAATTTTGAGGGTCGATTAATTATTTACTATTTTCGTATTTTAAATGGATCAAGTCCCTCCTCTCTCTCACCCTCATTTTTCTTTCTTTTCTTTACTTGCCTCTTGGTTGGATTTATATGTTTATGCCCGAAACATAAGTGTACATATATGACATTTTGCTATATATGAATCATCAAACAAGGTTGTAAGTTGGTCGGTTTCAGGGTTCAAGGACAATGATGAAAAAGACATATTGGTATGTGTGAGAAGTTCTAGCACAATCCTGACTCAGTGACCTTGAGAAAATGAGGGATTGACATTACCACATCTCTAACACTTGGTAAAGAATTACCACTTGATTTTACAGACAATGAGAAGTTTCGGCCTACCAATATGACTGACTTATTAACCTTTTAAAGCATGAAAATTTCTTTAAGTGACATATATGTCCACACATAATTAACTAAAAAAAAATCTTTCAAGTGCATGATAAATCAAAATTGTTTTTGAAAATGAAATCCTTCTTAAATATTTTTCTGAAAATTTCTCGAGTCAGTCATATGAACTAGGTTAGGAATCTTCTCTTTCTATGACTATTAGGTCGGTGACCTTTTATTTAGGGTTGGATCACACATGCATGGTGTTGACTATTTTTTTAGGGCCCCAGAGTCTTGATTTCGACCCAAGGTCTTGATTCTGAGTCCACGTCATCTTGAGTGCTTACGGTTTTCTTTGGTGTTCCGTGTATTTCCTACGGTTTTCTTCGAGCTTATTTTGTAAGTCACATGAGCTTTATTTGATAAGTTATGAAATGAGAGCCCCATAGAAAAAATGAATTTTTTTTTAATTTGAATGTCTTAATTAAACTTTAGAATTGATCATAGGGTAAATGAGTAATATTGATCACAATAAACTTTTAGATGATTGAAACACAATGGGTTAAAAGGTAGAAACCAATTTTTCACATTTTCATGATAAGGGTAAAATTATAATTTTGTTGATCATCATAGCTTGGAAGTCAATTCAATGGGATGTTCCTAAAGTAATGGGCTTAAGCTATAGAGATAGTAATTCACTCACTTAAGGCCCACCAACTGGTGATTAGATGCTAAGTTTGATATTAATGAGGATTAAATTTCATTTCAATATTTAATTATCTTAAATTTACATTGAAAATTAAAATTAAGAGAGCCTAATAGTGAATTAGGTTTGATCTGTAAGAATTGTTTTAGTTGGGATTAGAAAATATGTATTTAATTAATTGATAAACACTTTCAAACACTTTAAGCCCTACTTTAGCTCTGTGCATTAAAATCCTTAATGACTCTGGACTTGCCCTTTGGGGTACCCACTCATATAGCTGTCAAGTGAAATGTTAAGTGATTATCTAATTTCTTTTGAAATGTCAAGTTTCACTGAGTAATAGAGTAGTCCTAACTCAACCTCGGGATGAATAGTAGAACAATATGATAAGTTCAAAATAAACTTGAAACATTTCAAGAGGTTTTTAAAGCGATTTAGGGTCATTCCCCGAACAATTTGGAACTTCTTGGATATTTTGAAAGACAAATTAAGCTTGTTATATTTCGTTTTAGAAAATCATCCATTAGGATCTTTTAAGACTCATGAGGTCATAGTTTGAGGTTTGCTAGATACAATTTTCATCTACCCTTGTAATTTATTTAATTTCCCGCAAAAATTATATACCTTCTGCAAGTTCTAATGTTTCAGCGGGAATGCCGAGAATATGGCAGGTACGCTTTTATAGTGTTATTTAATTTCTGTCATTTTATTTTCTGCAATTTACTTTTACTGCAAAATATTATAACTACTTGGTTGTGCACTTTATTTTACTTGCAAAAATCAAAACTATTTTTCAAAAATTAATCAACATTTTCAAAAATTTAAAACAATTTGTTTCAAAGGTAACCAAAAATCCTTTGAAATATCACTAAACATAAAACGTTATTTTGAATTTATGGGAGTTTATCGGAGGAGGTAACCCACGGTTGCTAATGAGAACTCCCTGGTTTAAATGAGCTTTACAACTCATTTAGGCTAGGTAAATTCAGAAGAAAATATTGATACCAAAAAGAGGGAACCGTAGGATCATAACCAGTTTCACTCTAATCAACTTTAATATCCCCTATGATATTTAAATAATCATAACCTTATGAAACATTTAATTTGACATCAGGATTTGACACATTAAAAAACTTAAACTCGCTACGACGAGGAGCTTGGAGCTAACATCGTAGGCAGCAATGTCATCTTCAACAACAACACATGTCTACACCAACTAAACCATTTCTTAAAATTAAACAACAAGTCATAGGATTTTGAGGTTGTCCGCCTAGTGCGACATAAATCCTCAACTTTTCTTTAGATCTTTGTAAAATCATGTCGTGCAATATAAGCTCTAACTTGCTTTAGAATTTTGATGTCGTTGTCCCTCACGACCTAAATCCTCATATCTTTCAAGCTATTTGTGTGATCGTTTCACACGAATGTAAGTTCTAATTAATAAAATTAGCAAGATGAAATATTTAAATATTTCTCCTCTAAATTGAAACCAAACCATAGGATAGCTTGGGAAGCCACCGAGGTTATCCTCAGGATCTGTGACATCCCCTAGTTCTTCTTCCTTTGGATTCTATAATAAATATTTCAAATTTAAGTTATTCCTCATTCACACATCTTCGTCTGATCTTTTGAAAAGTCATATCCCCATGAATTCCTTGAAGACAATATTCTCTGATTTTTTATCGAGAGTTTTTTTAGGTGACTTCGGTTATTTAAGATGTAACTAACTATAAGAGTTTGCTTTTATAGAAAACTTTTAAGAACCCAGCTTAATATAAACATTATTTAATTATTCGTATTAAATAGGAGAATTTTTTGGTTAATATAAAATGATTTCACAGACTTAAACGGATGTCATACAATCGTTAGTTTATTTAATCGAGCATTCACCAGTAAATACTGTATTTATCCATCGAGATAAGAGCACTGCTTGTGTTATTAGACTCGTTTATTTAAACTATTGAAGATATAAGATCGGTTCGGTCTTGTATTTTCAAATTTTAAAATATTATTTTTTTCCAAATTATACATATTGAGTTAAATTAAAACGGGTGTTGGGATATCCATCCTAGCAGCCGGCAAACTTCTCAACTTTTTAGTGCCAATAGTGGAAGGCCCTTCCGCTTCTTTCGAGGAGGGGGAGGAGGAAAGAAACTCATATTTATTGTTAGAGTTTTCCCCTTATGACACTCCTCTTCTTATTTGGCTAGCTTGAGCACAGACTTGGTTTGCTTGGGGCAATGGGAGAAGTGAGATTGGCTTCGTCCCTCGCTGATAGCTCAATAAATGTCAGAGCGGCTGACAGATGGGTGACAGTACCGCTTCTAGTCTTTCTGCCAAAGCCTCCCCCCCCCCAACACAGCTTAACTCCACTCGACCTATCGTCCTACCAGCCTCTCGGTGTCGCGCACTTGAAGGATCTGCAACTTATAAAGAGCTTTTAGTATGAATCACAGAAGCACTTCTTTCTGTAAGAATTAGCTCTCCAATGGTAATCCATTAAAAACAACAGAAGACTTGTAAATAAAATAAATCATTTTTGCAGCTTCAAGATCTTAACTGACACATACCACCAGAGGTAGCTGCTTACCTGCTACATTGACAGCCTTGGATAGGAGGTTTCAGCGCGAGCGGCCGCATAAGCCTTCTTCTTCGTGGCTCGAGCAGTCGCCGCTCCCTCTCTCTTAGCCTCCTGAGCATCAAAGTCCACCTAATCTATCTTCGTCATTTACTTAAATGCTTCCTATCGTAGCACCCAACCAACAATTACCAAATTAAGATATTGAGGGATCGAAGTTGTTGCCCTTTGACTCCTGCTTCCACCAATACCTGATCTGGTACCTTCTTCTTCGACTTGGCGAGAGGGCCACTGAATCAAACATTCTGGATATTCCAGCCCAAGTGAAAGAACCGATGGAGAACCGGAGCTTCCAGTCTTTTACCATGTTTTCCAGCCATAGCAGTTGGAACATTCCAAGAGAGGCAACTGAACATAACCTTTCGTACCACCCAGAATGATTACATATATAAGAAGAGCTTCGTTGACTAGGGATTCCTAGCTCGCTGCACAAAATGATGAAGTTCACTATGGAAACAATAAAATCTTGTTTGCGCGGTTGGATTATTGCCTCGGTCAGGCAACAACTTTAGTCTGGTCTCAAGCGGATCTTTTCACTGTCGACGTGGGGGTAATCATCGAAACTTACTACTGAAATTGTTTGTGTCGTACTCTTCATAAAACTGTCATTTCTGGGCAGGAACTACCTCCAGAACTTTATTTGTGTCTACTTTAAAAACAATAGTTTTTTATGCTTGGTATTGAGAGTCGATTTTTACTTTAATGCTGATCAAATGCCCTATACCGATGTCCGTCGTTTTTATGTTTTAAGCGATCAGAATTTCTTGGCATCGTTGTCTTTCCACTCCAAATCTGAGTTCCCAGGTTGCCAAAATTTTGAACTCCCCTAGCTCCCCGAGTCTCGACAAGTCCTGTTGAATTAAAATACTAAATATTATTGTACACTTGTAAAGTAGAATAAGCTTGAAGAAAACATTATGATTTTGCAACAAAAAACAATAATTTGAAAATGAGGTCGTAGACCACTAAAGATATAACTTACAAAGTAGGGGTTTTGATCCCGCACTGAAGCATTAAGGGGAGGTCATTTGTGCTTCTTAAGAATTTAATTAAAGTAAACTTTTATTGATTTAAAAGATTATAGATATAGGAAACAAAATTCAAGAAATACCAGTTTTGAATTCCTCAGACGACGTAAATCCGGTCATTGACGAGAGCATAAGTTGCACATATTACCAAGACGAGTAGTAGAGAACAGAGGATAACCAAGAGGTGATGCACGAGGGAGAGCCCATGGTTCCAAATCACCCTGTAGAATTTCCTTCACTGTCCAAGAGTCCAGATCTGGAAAATCGGAGATGCGGTGAGGTGGCCGGTTGGATTTTCCTTGCATAGGAGGCCAGTTCCTAGAGAGGTAGTCGGCCGAGTGGGTGGCCGATCTGTGGCGAAGTAGCCAGCCGAGTGGGTGGTCGATTGGTGGTGACGTTGCCGGCGGATCTGGATAGACGGTCGGTAGAGAAGTAGCCGACTGAATGGGTGGCCAGTTGTTGGAGAGGTTGCCAGCACATCTGGGTGGTGGCCGCTGTGGCGAAGTAAGGGTGACCGGTTGGGATTTTGGTGGAGACGTTGTCGGACGTAGGGCTGTCATAAAAGCTCGTTGTATTAGTTTCTTCAATAACTTCGTGTTCGATTTGTTCGATAAATAAATAAGATAAATTTGAACAAATTCTTTTCGTTCAGTTAGTTAAACGATTCAAATATGAACAGTGATGCGTTCGTTCGTGTTCGAATCGTTATTGTTCGAAATATAAAATAATTTGAAATAATTATATATAAATAAATTTATGATATTTAAAAAAATTAAATTTTATAAATTATAATATATATAATAAATTAATAATAGTAATATACTAATATGCTATATTAGCAATATACTAAAATATATATTATATATTTATATAATATAAGTTATATAATTAATATAATATATTATTTATATATATTGATATTAGAGATGTCAAAATGGCTCGTCGTTCGTGAACAACTCGTGTTCTGCTCGTTCGTTAAGAAACGAACACAAACAGTGATTTCACGAATAATTTCAAACACAAGCTTATTTCAAACAAACTAAATTTTAAATGAACCAAACACGAACACAAGTTCTGTTCGTTCGTGTTCGATTCGTTTACACCCCTAGTCGGACGATCTGGGTCCGGTTGGTGAGCAGTTGTTCTAGACTGTGTAAGTTTCTTTTTGTGTGTTTTTTTTTTGTTTGGGAGTGTTTTTATCTTTTAGTAAAAAATATTACATATATACATCACATTCAAAGATATATGTGAAATTTTTTTGAGAAAAAAAATTTTAAAGTGGGGTCCACTGAAATACATAATAACTGTGGAAAATCGGACACGGTATATATATCTGCATGTGGTGTATATACACAATAATATTTCATCTTTTAGAGTCTTAAATCCAAATTTATCAAGTAAAATATTTCCAATGAATAAAATTTATTTGAACCAGGGAGAAGAAAAGAGAGAGAACAACAATAATTATTTTGGTAGAGGTGAAGAGCGTATTTCCTGGTTGTTATGACCCATTTTATTTTGTGAATAATTATTACATTGAAAAGATGAGAGAACTCTGAGAGAGAAGAGCCAAAAAGACTTCTAATACAATAAAGGGTCCTCACATTTATAGAAAATAGAAAAATAAAATATAAAATTACATAATTACGCTTGCTTTAAAGAGAATTGTATAGAGTATTTTCGGAACCTTATTGCTTGTGAGCTTGTGGAACACCGAGTTGTCTAGTCAAATTCATAATGTCTTGTAGCTTTTTTTCATCTATCATTTTAACTGAAAGATTAGATTATCTTAAGAACCGTGTAGATCATTTTTTAGTATACATTAAAATATTTTTTTTCAAGAATACAAAACTATTTATGTTAGCAATTCCGCAAAAATTATTATGCAGTTTTAAATCACTAAAATTCAATATTTTTCTTATAACAAAAATATACAATTTTCTATTTTTTATATACATTTTTATTTTGTGTGCTTGTTTATCTCAAACTCCTCATTCAATATGTAACGAGCTCTTCAATTTTTAAATTTGTTTTAAGAAAATTAAAAAATATAAATAATAAATTACATATTATGTTATAATTATTTCAAAATAAATTCTAAAATTAAAAAATTCATCAGGGCCAAACATTGGTATATATATATATATATGATATGTTATGCTGGGTGTATTGACTCGTATAAAAGCCTCTCACAATTCCATAAATTACAGTTTTGAATTTTAAGAATTCCTAAAAAAAAATAATTATTATTTTAATTCAAATTTATTAATATAGGCATCAATATTTTTCCCAAGAACATGAAAATGCTCTTAAAAAGCAAAAAGATCAAACAACTCGAAAAAATTTTTGAGTGGGTTGTTCAGACGCAGCACAACGGCCGCGATGCATTAATCGCAATTGAGAAGGAAAATAAAAACCCCCGCGATCAGTACATCGCGGCTATTGTCCAGACACAGAAGTTTCCGAACAATGAACACACAAATTTTTCCTCAAAGCCAAAGACGTACAAATATATCATAGAACTTATTAATGTTTTCCATTTGAAAGAATAAACTTTAGGATACAAGAGGGGATGAGCCACAATGAAACCGTTCAATAACTCCTAATGAGAAACAAGCCAACCATAGTGATGATAAGAGTTGATGGGAGCCCAAACCGTAGATGGCCAAAAAATGAGAGATTATAACTAAATTGTGCTCTTCTGGCTTGCTCACAAACTATCAAGTTAGCTGCAGATCCAAGCAGTGAAAAATTTCCAGCCACAGTGCTCACCCAGGCTAATATGAGCCAAGCTCTCGTCTCTTCAGCCGGAGATATAGCTGCGGCTGAAGCTGCTACCCGAGCACCCAGAAGCAGAACTGAAAACAGCAATAAGTTTTTCGATGGATGAGTTCAGGTCAGTGAGACATACTTGTGATTATTTATTTTTTATTATTTGGTGATTTGAATAAAGTATTAGACGTATTAAATTTCATTTTGGGGTATTTACATACTTGGCACACAATTTTTATGCAATTACATATCTCACACCTAAACTTTCATATTTACACAAATAACACTTAAATCCTTAATATCACGTCAAAAATAGCACTATTATTACTTTTTAAAAATGAAGTACACATTTTCATACATATATAGGATTAAAGAAACAACTTACCAAAGAGCTATGTGTGTAAATATGAAAGTTTAGGTTTGAGATATGTAACTACATAAGAATTGTGTTCTAGGTAGGTAAAATTTCCTTTGATTTTAGGAAGATTAACATGCATTCCAATCAAATTTCAATGTATTTGCATATTTAACACCTAAAATTCAATTTTTACATATATGTCACCTTATCTATGCATGAGAAGTTATATTTCACTTTTTAAAAATTAAAATGGTGCCATTTTCATGTGATATGAAAGATTCAAGCGGTATAAATGTACAATGCAAAGTTTAGATGTTAAATATATATGTAAATACATAGAAATTGAGTGGTATGTATGTAAATGCTCCATCTTAGTTTTATTATTGTTTAATATTACTCTTGTATTGCCTTTTGTGGTGCTAATCATATTTGTTTATTGTGCTGTCACATATGTAGCACCTTTGTTTTTTCTATTAAATTCTTTAAGGGAACCGGATTGGAAAAGGTGTTGGAAAACGAATACCTATCGAGCAGAGGAGTAGAGGAGAGCACGAGAGCAGTGTGAGAAGAATGCAAGGAACAATGGTTTCAGATCTACGGATAAGTTAAGAGTTCTTCTTGTCGATCTAGTCATAATGACTGAATAATAGATTCAGATTGTTCATTTCACAAAACTCCAAATAAGAACTGATTTTATTCATACAATGATGAAAGTGGTAAGGAGGTTATTATGAGAAATGATGTCGTTTAATTATTAGGAATAAAACTGTAAGAATTAAAATGAATGGATTAATCAGAACTCTTGCTAATGTCAGACATGTTAAATCTTAAAACAAATTTGTTATCTCTTGCTACTGTTGATGAGCTAGGTTGCATGTTCAATGCAAAAGGCGACGAGTTAGAAGTCATAAGAGGTTCAATCATTATAATGAAAGAGAAAAAAGAGAATCATTTATATTCATTATTTAAAAAACCTGTAACATTGTAAGTGGATGTTTCTTATACACACAAACAGATCACACAAAGCTTTAACATTTCAGCTAGGTCATATTAGTCAAAAATGGTTAGATGTTCTACATGAAAATGACTCTTTGGCAAAGATAATATTGATAAGATTGATTTATGTGATTGTTACGTTGCACATAGCATGGGAAGGCCTCATTCCTCTAGCAGCGAGAGAGATGGTGAAAATTCAGTGTGATACGTTAGGCAGGGTGGATAACGTTTCCTTCTTTTAAATAATATTTTTAATGTTAGAATTCTATATATTATTTAAAATAAACTATTTATGCGTTGATTACTTTTCAAACATTTCCTCACTTTTGTGCAATTTCTCGAATTTTGGGTATCTCGTTTTGTGTGTCATCACTTGGAACCTTGTAATATGAGTGTTATTTCTAAGTAATTTTGATGTCACAAATGTACTCACGCTATTCATTTTACAATTGGAAGATGTTTGAGCAATTTTAAAGGCAATCCTAGCACTATGACTTTAATTCGTTTGATCTCACTTTCAAGCCCATCATTTCATCTTACTTGCTTCTTTTGATTATGAAAGACTCCTTTTTAAATATTTTTGTTAGGTATGACTCATATGGACAGATGCCGGAACGAAGCGGAGTGGAGCGGAGCGGAGTAGAAGAATCTGTCCAAATTGGGGGAGTCGTTATGTGGGTTGGGGGTGCGGGGGAAACACTTCGCGGTACGGTTACAAGGGTAATTTGGGAATTACATTTTGTACTCCAGGATTTTATCTAGGGTTATATATAGGCTTGTTTGTAACCATACGTTATTCTATGTTGTATTTTATTTTGTACTCTTTTCTGAGATTGAAAGAAAACTCGCCGCTCTGCTCTCGAGGACGTAGGCATCTTTGCCGAACTTTGTTAAATATTTGGGTTCTTCTGGATTTATGTCGATTTCTATTTTTCTTCGCCCTAATTTCTCAACAACTGGTGTCAGAGCGAGGTTCGAGGGCATGGAAGAAAAATTTCGGCGGCACAGGAACAACGAAGATTTTTGGCGTGATTTTTGAATCGCAGTATTCTGCAGAGGAGGTTTGCGAATCACAAAATCGGCAGTTTCGGTTCGCGGCACTGTTCGCCCTCTTCCGCAACGAGACAAATTCACGACTAAAGGAGGATTCGACGACGAGGCAATTCGCGAAGGAAGTTATGTGAACAGGCGCGCGAAGGTTTCGCGAACAGGCGCGAGGTTTCTGCGGAGGAGGCGGTTTTGCAAACAGGCGCGATCAATTTGCAGAGGAGATCAGAGGACATCCAGAGGAGTTTGACACTTCCAGCGAAATTCTTCGGCGGCGAATTGCAGGAGTTCCCTAAGGAGCTCTGATTTTTGGTGAAGAATTTTGTACAAGGAATTTCGACTTCGACGAAGGAATTGTTTGAAGGAATTTGGAGAAAAGGTTTATTGCAGAACTAACTTCAAATGATAATATTTGGTACAAAATTCGAGGTGGTAAAATTCGATAAAATTGATAACTTTGGGTCGTGGCAAACAAGAATAAAAGATTTGTTGGCGCATCATGAAATCTTCAAGGTCTTGTGGGCAATAAAACCAGATGTCATGGAAGATGAAGATTGTGAAGAAATGCAACAACGAGATGCCGCAACCATACGTTTATGTCTGGCAAATGAGATTATGTATCACATGATGAATCTAAAATTTTCAAGGGATATATAGAAGAAATTAGAAACTCAGTTTATGTCTAAATCTCTGACAAATAAATTGTATCTGAAGCAAAAACTATATGGGGCTGAAGATGCAAGAATGTTTTGATTTGGTGCAGCATGTGAATGAATTCAATCAAATAATCACGAATTTATCACGGCTTGATGTGAGTATTGAGAATGAAGACCGAACAATGATTATGTTGTGTGCTCTGTCTTCTTCTTATGAACACATGGAGACTACTTTGACATATGAGAAAAAAAACAATTAAAGTTGATGAGATTACTGCAGCATTGTTGGCTCATAACCAGCGGAAGCAGAATAGAGGGGAAAACTCTCATGGAGACAGTTTATATGTGAAGGGTAATCAGGATCGTGGAAGGAAGAAAGAGGAGGGTTCTGGAAGAAAAAATTTCATATCAAAGTCCAAAGGCAAAAAGACAATTTATTGCTATAAGTGCAAGGAGTCAGGTCATATGAAGAGAGATTGTCCAGAGCTTAAAAAACATATTAGAGAGAACTGTGATGCATCATCGAAGTTTGTAAATGTGGTGCAAAGTGACAATTCAGATTGCAGTAATAGTGATATGTTTTCAGTTTCATCAACTCAGTTCAGAGATGCATGGATTCTTGATTCAGGATGCTCTTATCACGTAACACTTAATATGGAGTGATTTACTTCATACAGGTTAACTAATTCTGGCTCAGTCTATTTAGGTGATGATAAATGCTGCAATATTATTAGTATTGGTGAAGTCAGAATTCATATGTATAATGACACTGTTAGAACATTATGTGATGTCAAACATATTCTAGATCTTCATGGGCACTTTAGAATAATATTCCAGATATTATTAGAAATTTTGAAGAATAATTTGATTTTCATGGGCACTTTACATATAAATGGTTTTATTCCTAAGACAGATGATGATAGAAAAATCATCAGAATTGTTAAGGATGCACTGACTGTGATGAAAGGAAAGTTAACTGCAGATAATATTTACAAACTGATGGAGAGTACAGTTGTAGGTGGAGTCCATTTTGTGGAGTCAGACGATGATAATACAAAGCTATGACATATGCGTTTGGGTCATCATAGTGACGTCTGGGTTATATTAGTGAACGTGAGATGGTGGAATTGCATAGAAGAAACTTGTTGCATGGTGTTAAAAGTTATAAACTCGATCTTTGTAAGTTCTATGTTCTTAGAAAACATGCTAGAGTCAGATTTATGACTGTAAAGCATAAAACTGAAGGGATTTTTGATTATGTGCATTCTGATGTATGGGGCCCTACCAGAGAATCGTCGTTGGAAGGATCTTTGTATTTCGTTATATTTATTGATAATTTCTCCAAAAAAAATTTCAGTGTATTTCTTGAAGCATAAATCTGAAGTATTTTCTAAATTCACGCTGTGGAAAGCTGAGGTAGAAAATCAAACTAGCAGAAAGATCAAGTATTTGAGATCTAATAATGGTACAGAGTACACAGATTCACAATTTCAGAAGTTCTGTGATGAGCATGAGATTCAGAGGCATTTTTCAGTGCGCAAGATATCACAGCAGAATGGTGTGGCAGAAAAGATGAGCATGTCCTTAACTGAAAAGGCAAGATGCTTGAGACTGAATGCAAGACTTCCTAAAAATTTCTAGGCAAACGCTGTGAATATGACATGCTATCTCATCAATAGATCAGCTCAGGAATCATTATGTGGCAAGGTTGCAGAAGAGGTATGGAGAGGTAATCTAATTAATTTCGATAATTTACAAATTTTTTATTATCTTGTTTATGTGCATGTATCTGAAGATGAAAAATCAAAACTTGATGCAAAATCTAAGAAGTACATCTTTCTGGGCTACAAGAAAAGTGTGAAAGGATACAAGTTTTGGAATCCGATTACAAAGAAGATAGTAGTCAGTAGAGATGCAGTTTTTGATGAATTGTTCATGTTACAGCAGAATCAAGACAAGATACAAGGGAACAGTTTCAGTTCAGATGCAGTGCTAATGGATTTAGAATAACATCCTGAAACAACTGAAAAAGTTGAAGGTTCAAATCTAACACCTGGTGATTCCATTCCAAATGATCTGCAAAATTATAATCTAGCCAGAGATAGACAAAAACACACCAATATAAGGCCTCCTAGCAGATTAGGTTATGAAAAATTTGGTCTCTTGTGCACTTCTCATCAGCCACGATGATTCAACCACTTTCCAAGGAGCTATCACCTGCCAGTAGAAAGAGAAATATATTGGTGCAATGGTTGAGGAGATAGAGTTTGCAGAAAAAATCACACATGAGAGCTAGTTCAGCTTCCTGAAGGAAAGAAGACTATTGGTTGCAAGTAGATGTACAAAAGAAAACCAGCAGTATCAAAAAAGAAGAAGAAAAGTTCAAGACTCGACTGGTAGCAAAGGAATTTTCATAGCAGAAGAAGATAGATTATGATGAAATTTTTTCTCCTGTTGTTAGACATACTTCAATCAGGGTAGTGTTTGCATTAGTAGCTATTTGGGATTTGCATTTGGAGCAAATGAATGTTAAAATTGTTTTCTTACATGGAGATTTGGAGGAGCGGATTTACATAGAGCAGCCATAAGGGTTTACTAAACCTGGACAAGAGCATCTGGTTTGCAGATTAAAGAAATCGTTGTATGGATTGAAATAGTCTCCAAGACAATGGTACAAGCAGTTTGACTCCTACATGATTCAGATTGGGTACAAACGATGTGAGTATGATTGTTGTGTTTATGTGAAGAGCCTTGATGATCATTCTATTATTTTTCTATTACTGTATGTTGATGATATACTGATTGCTGCAAAGAATATAAATGATGTCTCTGATTTGAAAGCTTTACTCAGCCAAAAATTTGACATGAAAGACTTGGGTCCTACGTAAAAGATTTTTGGAATGAAGATTCATCGAGATAGAGGCTCAAAACAATTATTGTTATCTCAACGAGGCTATGTTGAGAAAATATTGAAAAAATTTGAGATGAGCAAAGCAAATTCTGTGAGCACTCTATTGGCAAATCAGTTTAAGTTTTCTTCAGAACAATGTCCTAAGACATACATAAATTGAAGACATGACAAAGGTTTCATATGTCAATGCAGTTGGCTGCTTGATGTATGCAATGGTATGTACTCGTCCTGATTTAGTTCATGTTGTTAATCAAATCTGCAAATACATGTCTAGATCAGAAATGCGACATTTGGAAGGAGTGAAATGAATTTTCAGGTATCTAAAGGGTACTATAGGACATAGAATTATTTTGGGCAGTCAGCAGGACGATCCTTCAGTTGTGGGGTACGTTGATTCAAACTATGCAGGTGACTTTGATGGTAGAAGGTCTACAACTAGGTATGTGTTTTCTCTTGGTGGAGAGACTGTATGTTGAAAATCAACAATTTAGTCTATTGTGGCATCATCTACAACTGAAGCTGAGTACATGGCAGTAGCTGAAACTGTGAAGAAGTCTTATGACTTGCTGGGCTAGTAAAAGAACTGGGCATTGAGCAAGATGGAGTTCAGTTGCATTGTGACAGTCAGAGTGTTATTTATCTGGCTAAGTACCAGATGTACCATGCGAGAACAAAACAAATTGATGTCATGTATCACAAGATCAGAGAATTGATTGTTTCTGGTGAGATACTGTTGCAGAAGGCTCGTAATGATGAAAATGCAGCTGATATGTTGACCAAGCCAGTTACTATCAACAAGTTCTTGCACTGCTTAGACTTGTTGAACGTTTGGAGTTGCTAGAGAAGCATGGTCGCCCAACCCACTTCAGTATGTAAGAAACTCCATGATGTATTTCTCCTAAGGGGTTGGATTATCGTCAAGGTGGAGATTTGTTAGGTATGGCTCATATACCATATAAGGGACAGATGCTGGAACGAAGCGGAGCGGAGCGGAAGAATTTGTCCAAATCGTGGGAGTTTCGTTATGTGGGTTGGGGGTGCGGGGGAAACATCCCGCGGTACGGTACAGGAGTAATTTGTGAATTATATATTGTACTTCAGGGTTTTATCTAGGGTTATATATAGGTCTGTTTGTAACCCTAGGATATTCTATATTGTATTCTATTATGAACTTTTTTCTGAGATTGAAAGGAAAGTTGCCGCTCTGCTCCCGAGGACGTAGCCATCTTTACCGAACCTCGTTAAATCTTTGGGTTCTGTGTCAATTCCTATTTTTCATTGTCCTAATTTCTCAACAATTTTTTATGCTACGAGCATGTTTAAGCAGTTCATTATGTTAAATGAACTAGCATCATTTAGGCAGCTTTGAAGATGCTCAAAGAAATTTAAACTCCTTCCACGCATCATCGTATATGTTGTGTTGACTTCATCAAGCGACTCTTTCTAAGCATTTTCGGTGCTTTGAATGTAACGATGAAATATGTTCTATGAAGAGGTGATCTTTCTGCTGACTTTGAGCATGATTATGGCATCATTGTCGTCCGTTCTCATTATGTCCAATCCGTTCGACTTATGAAGTATATATACAGGTCAACTCATATATATTCAGAACCATTTTGAATTTGAAGGAATCTACCTCACTTTAAAGCAAAGTTGAAGATAGCAAATATCTTGGTAATTGGAGAGGATCAGAATTCAGAATCTCTTTTTTATTAGCATGAAATACAAGTACAGAAGCTGAAGTTACCAAAATATATGTTAAAAAGCATCATCGAAATTTCTTTCCATCAGATAATTTTTATGTCGAAGTTGAAGATATCCAAACACATATTAAAAAGCTAAAGCACTCACACTGAAGTTGCCAACAAAATTTTTGGTTTTGATAGAATCAACCTCAGCCGCCCAAACTGAATTTCAAGGTTAAGGATGATCCAATATAGCCTTTCAAACACCACGAAATACAAATACTCAAACTGAAGTTATCCAAATAAATATACTAAAAAGCATATAAGCCAAATGGTTTACCCGTGGGAACGTTGGAGGCAACATTTGAGAGAAAAAGAATAACCAGAGCTAGAACGGCAACCCCTTCTATAGTGTCAATGCGTGCAAAGGGTTCCATGAACTCCCAAAGGGCACTTGGTAAGCCAGTTTTGTTGATTCCATCAACGGTTATAAACAGCCCGCAAAAGAATATCAACAAAGAATATGATACCTGATGTAAATTATGCACCTAAAATTAATCTCATATTTGTAAATCTGATTAATATTTACAGTTAACATGGAAGGTGTATTTCACTTTTAAAAACATAGTGATGGTGTTATTTTTTATGTGATGTTAAAGATTTGAGTGATATGCGAGTAAATATAAATGTTTAGTTGTTAATTAATTAAATGCTTAAAATTAAGCGGTACAGATGCAAACGACAGCTTTTCTTATTTTGTTTCTTTTGTTTTTAAAAATGTGTTTGTTTAGTGTGTTTTGTATATGTTTTAATTTTATATTTCTAAAAACAAATTATCATTTTTTTAAAAAAAAAATACTCAAAACAACTTTCCCTTGTTTTGGGTGTTTTAAAAAACAATAATGCCAGACATGTTTTCTTTTAAATCAAAACATAAATGATAAAAAATAAAATTAAATAGAAAACATGAAATAAAAGTGATCCCAAACAGCCCAAAGAATACCTTCTCAAGACAAGGCCTTGCATCCTTGAAATCAAGCACAATCAAAGCTAGAGCAGCAGAAATAGCACTCCAGGACATGTTAAACCCCATTAGAAGAGATACGAGCATTCCTACTGTCACAATGTAGACACATGAATTCCACAGAAGGTCCTTCCATCTTTCAATGGAGCAATCCTTGTCATTCAATGCCTGAGTGATACAACTACTCGATGCACAATTCACCCTGCTACTACTCCTTACATTTGCGCCTAATAGCATTTCATTTTCACTAATACTCGCTCTATTCCTTAGATTATCTCCACGCCCATACTCCTTGCATGATGAGCACTGAATAACAGCATCATTTCCGTCAAACAAATCTGGATGAGGCAAACAATTCAAGTGCGACATTGTTGCAGGAGAAAACCGGTGGAGAGTAACATCATCTTCAGGAATAATCTCAGCCACCGATTCCACCTCCTCTTCAAATTTCTCAATCGACAGCAACTTGGAGAAGTAAATGAGGAGAATGGAAATGTTGGCAACAACGCCAACCACCATTGCAGGAAGAATACCGAACAAGAACTTTTTAAAATTGATTTTGCTTCGAACTGCTATAACTAGGTTTTGAGGGTTACCTATTGGAGTCGTGGCTGATCCAATGTTTGCGCTGGATGCTAAGGCGAGCAGAAATGGCTTAGGAGGCAGATTGTTCTGACGAGAAACCTTTAGGATGAACTCGGTGAGAACAACACAGCAAGTGTCGTTGGTGAATAGGGCACTCGAAATAGCTGAAATAATGCATATTCGACAGAGCAAATCCTTACCACCTCTGCTTTTCCATGCTAGTAATTTGCTTAGATGTTTGAACATGTCCGCCCTTTCGAGGAAGACGCTGACTACCATTGTTCCGAAGAGGAGGCCGAGAATGGGGAGATCGATGGCAGCAAAAGCTTCATCTGGAGTTATAACCTGGAAATGGACCATAAGCATGGCGCCTAAAAGAGAGCCTGCTGTTCTTCCTATAGGAAGGAAGGGAACTGCGGGGAAAACAGCCAGAATCCAGAAAATGGCAAAGGCTATAGAACCTAAGATTAGCCTTGCAGTATGCGCCATAGCCATCATTTTTTCCTTTACGATTGCAGAGAAAAAGAGTGTGCGGTTTCTTGAGGTTTCATGAAATCAGGAGGAAGACCTGCAACTGCATTCATTAACATGTCCACCCTCCTCTGCTGCATCTTCTCTTTCGATTGAAGAGGAAATTTCTTTTGCGCATTCTGAGTGTTTAGAAGATTGAAAAGGAGGCGATCCAGAACTTGGGACATGGAAGACATGGAAGTATTTTGCGGATATGGTACAAAGTCCACGTCGGAATGGGATCCATTATTTTTAAAAATTAGGTTTTTAATAATTACGACAAGGCCCGGAGTACGCACATGGAGCGCGACAACTTCGTACGGTTTTTGTCTGCAATTATTTTTTTTCCCTTCAAATTTTGAACGAACTTGTTAACAAATTCATGTATTAGAGCTGGAGTACCCGTGGCCACGAAAAATCATTGCATGTCCAACCGATCATGGTGATTTATCATAAGAATGTAATTAATTTTTTTTTAAAAAATAAAATAAATAAATAAAAATAATGTTGGGCCCACGGAAACGAGCTGTTATTGCGTAGTTGCGTGTGCCGTCCAATAAATTTTTTTTAAAAAAAAAATTTAAAAGAGGACCCACTAACATATAATTTTTGGTAAATGATGAGTTTTTATTGGCCCACCGCATGTATCTCTGCGTGTGATGTTGGACGCAATAATTTTACCACCGAAATGATTTTTCACCGTAAATCACCGTGATCTACTGTGTAGACCGGACACCTGCATGCGGTGTCCGTATGCAATTTTCCATGACCACATGGCATCGTAGCGGTAGCCATCATTGATAGGAAATTTCAAGAATAATTTCCAATTTTACCATTTTACCTTGGGCTTATAATCAACTAAAAATTAAATAAAACAATAAAATAATAAGATTATACAACTTTTAAAACCCGAAAAAAAAATTATGAACTAAAGCACAATAAGCGAAAAAGCTCGAGAACGAAGAAAGAAACACTGAGTCGTACCATCAGAAATTCCATAATAAAATTCTAAAAAATTTACAAAAAATTTACATCAGTTTCTTCTTATACACAAGAAAATTGACGGGCTTAACCCTGCAATATTTCTTCTCTAATCCGATGAAATAATCACGCTGAATTATCAAAATCCACCTCTTCCATCCTTCTCATCTTCAGTGGGATGCTTGTCGAGGAATGCCAAATTAAGACCTACAGTTTACACCGCTCAAATTTTTCCTTAAAATAAAGTAGTGTGTGCCAACTGCTCTTAGCACATAAGCGCCCTGGACTTGGTGCATATGAGCCAAAGTTTCTGTATCGAACATTAGGCACCTATGCGCCAAGGTGGGCGCATAAGTGCCCTGCCTACTATCACTCTCATGTTGAGTGGGTCAATATGCATCATGGTCGACACCTATGAGGCGACCCCGCTCTACCCGACGACCATATAGTGGGCTCATATGTGTCCATAGGCTGCTGCATATGCGCCAACTTCTCCGTTCTTCAGCTCCAAAACATGTTGGTACATATGCGCCAACAACCCGACTTGCTCTATTCGCACAAATCTGTCTCCACACATATAGTAATAACGGTGGCAGCCGATCAGCAAGTGATGATGCAGATGAGCAACGAGCGAAATCAATATTTTTAATATGTTTAAAGTCCGTTCAAATCAAATAGATATTAAGAACATTGAAAATGAATGATAGGAAATTTCAAATACATCAACCAAAATACTCTACGTATCAGTCTAAAAAATCAAATCCTCTACATTTCAAATGCTATACGCTCTAGATACAGCCATGTACACCGTAGATGCCGGCAAAGGTGGGCTTAATACTATAACTTTCTTTAAAATGGAGGCAAGTATAGTTTGGATACAGAAATTAAGTTAAAAAAGAATCTACCAAATTTAGGTTTGTCCGCCCTACCAAAATATTAATTGGTGGGTGATCCAAGTTTTTTTTAATATAAAACAACCGATTGAATCATAGAGTTATTCTTTTGAAATTCTATTTTTTTTTCTTTTTGGAGATTTGTATTTTCGCACATTAAATTGTTTGGAAACTTAAGGCCCGTTTTTTGTTTGGTTTGCACGTTTTTTAAAATAATGTCAGCTGTGTTTGAGTTTTTTACACTAAATGCAGGCCGCAGGTTAACCCCCGCGGTCGAACCGCGAGCCGCATTTCAGGATAAGCAAAAGCTACCCTAAACAGACCTTTAACCTCTTTATTATTATACAATCACACCTCTGCTAAAATAATGATACACTATTTTTTAGATTGTGGCAAAATTTCCTTTTTTAGGGTGAGCAAAATTTTTAAATATTTGATCTTATTTTTAAGTATTGAATAAGAAAATATTGAGGTGAGGCCAAATTACTAAATTATTTAAATAATATAAGAAAGATCTATTAAATTTAATTATTTATATAGAGAAATCTCAAATTTTAAGATGGGTTGGATATAGCTGATTCCACCAGTGAAGAGACTTGTTAGAATGCTTAGATCAACCTCTTAAGATGTAGCATTGAATAAGTATGCATCTTTATTATATACTGTCTTGAATTTTTTTTTTAATTTTTATTTTAGAATAGTGTGGGCTTAAGCCAATTTCATTAAGGAATCAATTACAAAAATGAGTGAAAAATGTCAGCAAAATGGGCAAAGTTATTAAAGCATAAGAATTTCATTAGGTAATAACGAACAAAAGTGTTTGGGGATAGGCAAAGTTATAAAATGTCAATATATGAATGAAGCACATGTCGATTGTCGTATACCGACCATAGAATCCTAAGAAAATGTGTGATGTTCGAGAAAGGCAACTAAATTTATTTGGTTATATCAGCAGTAATTATTTTGATCAAATAAAAAGACTTGCATCACTCCCTAAAGCTCGGACATAATAACAAAAGACCAATTTCAATTGTAGCGAGCCATTAACCATTGATTCAACAATCATTGGTCTTTTGTTAGTGGCCTCTGTAGAAGTAAGACACAATAAAAAACAAACTATCAAATGACGTAAATAAAAACAAAAATAATAAGTAGAGATGGCCTTTTAGTAGCACTATGCACAATAAAGGTAAAAGTTGTCAAAACATGCAACACAATAAGTTGAAAAGAAAAAAATTCCCATCAAAAGGCAATGTCTTTATCTTCCTTATAGAGACGAAAAGACTAAGAAATTAGTGAGTGTGAGTTTAGATCAACTTCTTGCACATCTTGTAGTCTTTTAGATAATCCGTTGTTTTCAATCCAGCTAATAAATCCATCGAACAAAAAATTGCAATGTTGATAGATTTAACTTTGAACCAATCATCATTAAACAAATCCACTTTCTCCACATATATGTATATATATCTTTCACAATAGAGTTACAAAAAAGATGTTCCTCCTGTTAGCAAACAAAATATTGTCTTCTAGGCCGACTAAGCCAAATATAACTTGAAATCATTAAGGATTAATCAACAAGCAAGCTTATGAAACAAGCTAGTTCCATGTAACCAAAATAGAGATCGAGGGGTATAGCAAAATAGCTAAAATAGATCAATCATCAAAACTTATATCCAATTTAAATTTAGAAAAAAAGGTCACGTTCTTTATCTTTTTCAGACGATGAAATGTTAGAATTTGGCTAATCCCATATGGAGCCATAAGTGCTTTACACTAGCAGAAAAATAGTGAAAAGTGATTATAAAGTTTCAAATGAATCTTGACATTGCTCGTAAGATCAAGAACATAGATGGAATTCAAACTAATACTGCCCTATCTCTATGAAGGATTGCCTACTTTCACAAGATAAAATAATTTTTTTCTAAAGTTTTCCCCACATAAGAGATTAAGAGGGGTAAGAGAAATAGTATTTAAGGATGCACATAGGAATAGAGATAATAAAGTAAGAACATACAGAATATTAATGAATGATTTGATAAGTTGGAATCTAAAAATAATAGATAATAAATTAGCTTTTCATTCAGCAAGCTAACTACAGTACAATTTTTTTCTTATATTCGCCTGGTGGGGAGACATATGGCTAGGTATTTGAGGGTAAAATTTCCAATAGTAATTCCCAAATTAATATTGAATCCATTCCTTTATCATAGATTAGGAAAATATATAACTGATTTGTAATGGGTAAATTAATTTCTAGTCCTATCATGAAGTTAGAAATATTGGAACTTGACGCTTGAACCATGACTGGCAATTTGCTTGCAATGAGAAGGTTTGAGATTGAATTGAAACCCTCAATGATGGAAGAATATTTGAGAACAATTACCTCCTGATCTTGAAGGATGGAGAAAAAAATTCCATGGAAATGAAGCCAAAAAAAAGGAGACAAAGAGCACCTTTATCTTAATGAATTTATTGATTTAAGAAAGTGTACAAATTCATCTTTGAGAATAATACATAAATGAAGTATCATTAATGCATGATTTAATATAATTAATAAAAGTTTATAGGATTTCACTACCCAAAAGAAGATCACATTTACAC
>NEWO01000160.1:1167610-1198107 GCA_003013225.1 Phalaenopsis aphrodite | reverse complement strand
AAAATAAGAGACATTTACTTATATACCACCCAATTCCTACGCATTTTCATATCTAACACCAAAATCTTACATTTCACATTATTATCACCCAAACCATTCATATCACTTCAAAAATATCCCCATTTCAATTTTTTAAAAGTGAAAATCATGTTTTCACGCATGGGTATAGTGGCATGCATGCCAAAATTAGAATTTTTGTATTAGATTTGTAAATACAGAAGAAATGAGTTGTATGCATGTACATTTTAAAAAAATGAAAGCATGCATTACCTAGGAAACATCAAAGCCGTTGGGAAAAGTTTTAGCCTGCTTACAAAAGTTAAAATAGTCTGTTTGGAGCAGCTGCAACATGTTGGATGATCTTCTGATAAACAGATTAAAAATAATTTTGTTGATAAGCTAGGTGTGGTGGCTATTTTTTATTTATTTTTTTTAAAATCAGATCATTGCCAGAAAGCTGCCACCGCAGCTATATAGGAGCGGTGTGAAAACGTAGTTTTCAACGTTTTGAAAACGCATAAGTTGTCAAAAAACAGTTTACCCAAACAGGTCAGGTGTGTTTTTAAAACGGCATCACACCAAATAAGCTACCCCAAACGGTTACTTAGTCCCACATTGGGAAAGCAAATTATATAATTTTGTTATTTAAATACAGAAAATTCATTAAGACTAAACGTCTTAATCTTCTATAAATGTGCTGGCTTAGCTATTGATTTTAATACTTGTTTAAATTTTCTGAACTCGTTTTGATGAGCTATGTCATATAAACTTTTAAAATCCTATACAAAATAGGTCAAGGTCAGGAGTTAGAGTGTTGTTTTCAATAAAATTTAAAGTCTTAAGCCATCAAAGAGAGTTGGCATCCCAAATCATATCAAAATCTTCTCTGCATTGATTCTTGGCAAGATTTTAAAGATAGAGTTTTTAAAAATTTTAATATTAAAAATAGATAAATTAAAAATAAAATTTGGAAAATGAGCAAATTCGTCGGCTGCTGGCGCTGGCGACTCAGCCACGCAGCTAAGAAATTGTTTTATGCGAGGGAAAGAGTTGTTGGTTCGCCAGCGGCCAGGTTCCAGTAGGTGGCTCGGAAAACTTAGAGGGAGACAGTGGAGGAGTTGCGCAGATTGAAATGGAGAGAAAATGGTCATTGTTCGGGCTTGCTAATGTCAAGATCGTCAGAGCAGTTGTAAGTCTCTATTCAAGCACACAGAAACCTCTCCTCTTTCTTCTACATACAAATCACAACTCGCTTCTGCCTTTCCCATTCACGTGAAAGCCATCTCCCCTCCTCTGGCATCCATTGAATACTTTAAGAAAAGAGAAAATTTTAAATATAGAATTATTTTAATATTTTATAATTAAAATAAATTGATTTAAAATATCAGTAACATAATGACAGAAGCATTAGAATGGCTCGTGCAAAGAGATCCCACCAAATGGAGTTTTTTGTATGATATGGAGTTTCAGATATGGCACAATGAAACCTAATGCATCTGACTGCTTCAACGGAGTCCTAAAATGCGTAATAGAATTGCCCGTTCAATCTTTAATATGTTTTATTTACTACAATGTTGTCAATTTTTTCTCAAAGGGCCAAAATTGTAGATGATCTTGAAGCAAAAAATGAATCATTTTTCACACAAAAAATCACTAGAAGCCTTTGAATATATGGGGATGAAGCAAGAAGAATGCCCACACCCACTCGTGTAAACATGCNTTGTCAATTTTTTCTCAAAGGGCCAAAATTGTAGATGATCTTGAAGCAAAAAATGAATCATTTTTCACACAAAAAATCACTAGAAGCCTTTGAATATATGGGGATGAAGCAAGAAGAATGCCCACACCCACTCGTGTAAACATGCGCGAGTACGAAGTATATGAAATTTCATGTCGATCTTATAAAGTTCAGATGAATAACATTCGAGGTGCAACGCGTTCATGTTTTAAGCCTCAAATATTTTATATTTTGTGTTCTCATGTAATTGCAGTTTTTGGATATCATCAACTTGACCACAATCCACATATTTCTCAGTATTATTTACTCCGTATGTACAAAGAAACATACGTGACCCAGTTTCATGTAATTCCAAACAAGTTTGAAAGGGTGGATTTCAATATTCAACAAGGTATTATCAAGTTGTTTTCACTGACATTCAAACGGAGATTCGGACTACCAGGAACCAAGCGCTACACTAGCACAATGGATGAGAATAGGGCACGAAACTCAAGAATTTATAGTTTGTGCAATACGTCGGGACACTATAAGTCTACTTGTCCGCTAAACTTAGGGAAGAATAGCTAAAATCATTATAACTTTATTAATTAAATTTTTGCATAATTTATGATTTGTTTTATTGCATGTTGATTAATATTATACGTATAGATACGATAGCTAAGGCAGGGTTGAGACATCGTCACGGGTGACCGGTCCGGGATAGTTATAATCCCCGTGACTATGATTTTGTTTATTTTTTATTTTGTTCTGAAGAAAAATTTATCTATGACTTTTTTTTTTGTAACTTGTTTAAACTTGTAACATTGTTGCATTCCTATGCTTACTATTTTTATTTCAGAATTAGATTTTAGTGGGTTGTTTTTTAGTTTTATGCGACATTTGTGTTGAATCTATTTTAATTTGGTGCATTGGATTTTATAGCGTCGCATCTCTCATTGTCACTTTGATTATTTAATGATTCATGATTTATATATGTTTTTTCTTAATTTCAATCGCTCTAAGCGTAAATGTAAATGTAAGTATCATGCTCGAAAAACAACCTGGACATTATCAGGGGCGATGTGTCGACGATACCTTTGATCCTTCACCTGTAGTTCTTTACTGTAGCATATATGTGTTGTGAGGTTTACACCGAGCTGCACTGATGCAGTATGTTTCCAACCATTTATATTTATGATTTTTTTTTATGTTTTGTTAAAATAGCATAGTTTATATTATGTTCTATAGAGAACCATTTTAGAGGCAGCCTCACACTTGTTTATGGCCAGAGAGTGACGGATTGCATGCCCTCATTTCTTAAAGGGTTGGTGTCAGCTTGGCCTAGATTGCATTAGATATGTGCATTATATCAATGTTGATCATGATTTATTGACAACATTTGTGAAGCAATGGTTGTTCAACATAAACTCGCTTCACCTGACTGTGGGTGAAATGACGATTACTGTACAGGATTTAGGATGAAACTCGGTGTGTGCATTGATGACCCTCTGATGATTAGTTTAAATGTAATAGGGGCAGGACGCAGGTGGTATTCATAGCCTATCAGTTGCAACAACCTTCTCGGTGCTCGTCCAGAAGAAGGTGTCATGTATCACCACCCAACTGATCCAAAGTTGATCTTGACATTCCAGATGGGCCAGTCTCGAAAACATACATGCATGCCCCACATATGACTTAGATATACATTCTTTCGTGAGTCATAATTAGGCTTGATGCGTGCAAGAAAATTTGTGGCTGTAAAGTAATAGATTACGTCTTAGCATTGCACGAGAATTCAACACACACAAATAAAAGAAGAGAAGTAAGCAAGAGGAGACACCTCGACATTTTACGTGGAAAACTCTTGAAAGGGAGAAAAATCACGGGGTCTAGCCTAGTTGAAATAATCTACTATGAATGATGAGTAAACACATTCATTCTTCCCCTAAATAAGGGAAGATATAATTACAAAGTTGTATGACTATAATCTGGTTGCAGTTCTTGGCGACAGTAGGTTGGAAGGGTCATTGTTGATTGTTGTGAAGGTAGTAGTCCGTCGTGAGTGTTGTAGATGGTTGCTTCAGTAGCATTGATTGGTTAGGAAAGTCATAGTAAGCAGTTGCAAGAGCTGTAGACTACATAGGCCGTAATTGGTTACGTAGACCCTTGTGGTGAGTAGTGGTGACGTCCACAGACCAAGTGGACCAGATTCTGGTGATGCACAAGCTGTGGACCATATAGGTCGTAGGGGACCGACTTAATGACGTTCGTAGACCACAGGTGCCAAAGTTGGGAGCTACACAAGCTGATAACCTTGTAGGTTTTTTGGGTCAGTATGAATGACGTCTGTAGGTCGCAGGGGTCAGAGTCGGGAGTTACACGAGCTGTGAATCAGGTAAGTCGAAGGGGCGAGTGTGAATGACGTCCGTAGGCTGCGGGGGTTGGTGTCGGGATCTGCACGAGCTGTGAATCAGGTAGGTCGTAGGGCAAGTATGAATGACATTCGTAGGTCATGGGGTTAGAGTTGGGAGCTGCATAAGCTGTGAACCACGTAGGTCGTTGTTGACACATGGACTGTAGTGATGAGCTCTTGTCCAACAACAATGATTGATGATTTTGATCAGTGGTGATTGACGATGATTGGTGGTAATCAATGGTGTCGGTCGACAGTGGTGGATGACAATCGATAGATGTTGACGACAACCGACGATGATCGATGACGATCGGCGGTGGTCGGGATGGTGCTGGATTTCAACACATTCTGAGAGCCTCTAGTTCTCTTCGAAGCTTTAAGTCTCCTCCCTCATTTGAGGGGTTAGGCTCTATTTATAGTGTTCTGGGTGTCGTTAATGCATGAATATGAATCATTTTGATCGGATGGTCCGGAGAGCTGTCCTAAATCAGATGGTGTTTGATGGACATTTGGATGCTTTAATGATGTCAGAATTGATTGATCTTGGGCTCGTTGGATTCATTTTGTCAAGACGGTCGATTCGACTATAAACTTGTCAGATTTGACACTCGTTTGTCTTTCCAAATTTTTCTAAAAATTTTTCAAGAATGGTTTAATAACTTGATATGAGCTTGATTTGACTCGAATTAGACTAACTTTGATATTGTTAGATCTCTCTCATTAAGCCGGTTAGTTTGACTATAAGTTTGCTGATATCAGAGCTATGGATGAGTTTTTATCAAAAATTAAATGTTCTTTGCTAAAAATATCATCTTGAGATCCGTGCTATGTTTCGAGATTCGTGTAGGATGATGAAAATTAGTTATTGTCATATCAAGACTTAAATGACATTTCATTTCAAAGGCACATTGTGTTTGTTTTTTTTTTTATTTTTATTGCCCAATACTTCTAGATGCGAGATACATCTGCATTAATTGCATCTTATGAAAACTCTTTAGGAATTTTCAAAGTACTCATTAGGACGGGTGATACTAGCACACCTTCAAAGAGATTTGAAGCTTTATATGATACCCAAGAGAGTTAATATGATTAGGTGTTTACTCCTTTTACAAATTTAGAGCTGGAAACATCTTCATGTTGGTCGTCCAACATTACACACACCATATCCTCATAACTTAGAAGGCAAAAGCCTTTGATTCGGGTCTGCATTATCTAGTTAAGTAATAGATTAAATTTGTATGTTCATTTACTTAATGCCTACTTATAAGTGGAATGAGTAATGTTCTTGTGAATTGCCTGCAACAAATGTAAGAATTTATAGGGATGTTATAGATGGTTTGTTTGAGAGATAGGTTAATGCACTTTAAATTGTAATTATAACATGTTTTGGCGTTCCATCGTTTTTGATATATGGTGTACATATTTCAATCATTCTTTTTAAGGTAAATGCACCGTATGGCAGGATGTATGGAAAGCTTGAGCCCCATTAATCTGTTGGCAACGTGTCGAGTGGCACTTATCTGAGCGTGTTATGAGACAATTTGGTGAGATTCAACAAATGGACATGGAGCCATGTTTCAAGCGTAAAGATAGTAGAGGAAAAAGCTGATTTGGACTGGTTTGAATTCCATTAGTCTTACGTAGAAAGGTGGGGTAATCGACGAGCATGCATTATCCACCATGAGAACACAAGAGTTGATGTGGGTCAATTCCACATAAACTATATGCATTGGTACTGGTCATGATTTCTATGTAATCATTTCAAGCCTTAGCTAAAGCTCCAACGACCTATTTTCTGAGAGCATTGAGGGCGAGGATACTAGTATTTTTGTACATGTAGTTAAATGTAAGTTTATGTTTATCGCCCTAACTAATATCAGTTTTTTTATGTCAGTTTCATTATTTCTTAAGGGCGGAGGAATTATTCCAACCATCATTAGTTTATTACGAGAAACGGTAGATGCACTTGAGGGCGAAACATTTATATCACAGATGATCGTTATAGGTCAGACAAAAATTCTAGCGCAACCATCTACATCAGCACAACAGACCCTATTGGTTTTGTATGTGTTGCACCACACAATCCTACTTATCCATGTCCATCATTTTTTCACAGCGTAGGTGGATCGCCTGCTGCAGTTAGATCACAAAATGCTGGTGGATCACAAGATACACATACATATATTAGCACACCATTTATTCCACTGCAGCATGAGGTGTCATTGACACCCTCAATTTATCACAACTCACATCTACTTTGGATGAGTGACATACCTTTTCCGTTAGGAACACTTTATATTGGTCCTTTCTAGATGTCTCCCTCTAATCCATCTCAACAAGCACAAACCATAACCAACCCGACCAGACATCACGACCTCAACATTTACAGGAATATGATCAACATCATTTGAGAGATCAACCATGTAGATCTGAAAGTTACTGCAAAAAGAAAAATTGTCCCAAAAAATCCTTATATATGAAATATAATATTCTAATTTTAAAAGTTTGTAATAATAATAGGTTTCATCCTTTGTGTGGTTTTAAAGATTTTAATGAATGATTAATAATTGTAAACACATCAAAATTTTCATATATAAATATCTCAAAATTTTTTTTATTTTTTTTTATGTATGAGATATTAAAGTATTTTATAAAGAGCATAAAATATTAAATATATAAAAAAATTAATCACGCATGTAAATTCTCCTCATATTGTTAAATTAACATCTTAAATTGCATCCTGTTGAAGTTGTAAGCTAATTCACTAGATAAATCCATGGACCATGCTAACAAGCCAATCAGGCGATTGTGGTCTAGGGTTATTTGACCTCCATAGTGATGCGGTCGCCCTCCTTTTTCGGCCCTGTTTTTCCGTTTGCCTGCGATACGGCCTTCCGTTTTCTGCTCCGCTAATTCGACGACCTTCGTCAATTTCATCTCCTTCTATCTCTCCATTCCACACGAGCTCTGTCGCTACTTTTCCCTACTTTTCGGTGGGCGAGATTGTTTTTCAACAGGTAACTTACCTTCTTTCCGATCGCCCTATTCTCTCCCTCTCTCTGCCTTATCTTCATATTCTGCCCTTTTTTTGACGAGAAAGCGCGGTTAGGGTTTACGAACAAGTTTCTTACGAAGTTAGTTCATAATTAGCTTTTATTTTGATGAAATTTTTTAATTATTTTAATGAATCGTTTCTTTACGATAAAGATGAGAGTATGAGCGGCGCTATGGTATTATGCGCCTCTATTGTAAGTTTGTTTATGTTTGTAAGAAAAAAGGATCGTTTTTTACCTAAATCTGTAAAAAAAATTGATTTCTGTCTGATTACATGTCTTACAATTTATCATTGCAGGAGATCCTTGCTGCAAGTTAATTTGAGTTTCCGCTTCCCTTTTTGCTTTTAAAATATGTCTTGGTGTACAATCGAATCGGATCCTGGTAAGCTGATGTTATTATAGACGACTAATATCTTTCTTATTTATGATTCATAGCAGTGGGAGGACATATCAATCCTGATTTTTCCTTATGTTTACTGTTATCTAAATTGTGCTTTAGGCTAATTGCTTTTCTTGGTGAAACATTATGCCTTCCTTCTAATGTTTGCCTATAAATTTTGGGAATCAAAATATTGTAGCCCTTAAGGTTAAATGCTCATTTGCGATTTTCCTACCATTCTTATCTTCTACATTGTCATAGGTGGAGATTTCCTTAAAATCTAATATCATGTATACTGGTATTGTCCTTATTGGTTATATTTTATAATTTATTTTTCATTGACTGAGGATAATCATTCGACATTCATATCTGCTATTAGTTATTTTAATTTATTCGGTGTATCTAGATTGGCACATGGTTCTTATTTCTTAATGTTTTTCACTTATCACGACTAGCTCTGAATGGCCATTGTACGAAAAACTGTGATCTTAATAAAAGATTGTTATTTTGATGTTTATTGTGGATTTTGTTCATTTAATGAGTTTACAATTTGAAAATGTGAATGAATAGTGGCCAATCCCTGAAAATCAGCCTTCAAATTTACCTTTTTGTGTGTGTTTCTGTTTATTCAAATCTATTTTACAACAAATCATTATGGTGATTTGCTAAGCATGGACTGGAGTTTTTTGATCACGTGTTCAAGGATTATATATATGGTTGCGGTTTATTTTCCCTTTATGTTCGAGACTACATTGTTTTTTGGTTGTCTACATTTCTACTTATCTCATGTAATTTTCTCTTGGTTGTCTAAGGCCTTTGTTTGAGGAGAACTAAAACTGAATACATGGAATTTAATTATAGTAGCAGTTCTAGTGACAGAGTTGTAACTATAGGTGATCAAATCTTTAGAAGGTGTGAACATTTTAGATGTCTCGGGTCTATTGTTCTGAGTGATGGTGATATAGATGGGGATGTTATTATTAGAATTCAAAGTTGGTTGGACGAAGTGGAGGAATGCTTTGGGTCCGTTGTGTGATAGAAAGTACCACTTAAATTGAAAGAAAAATTTTATAAGATACTGGTGAGATCTGCAATGCTCTATGGCGCATAATGTTGGCCTTTAAAAGAGAAGCATAAAAAAAAGTTAAGTTTGTTGAGATGAGACTGTTTAGGTGGATGAGTGGCTTGACACTTAGAGAGAAAATGTGACATGAATTTATCCTTGATAGGGTTTGTGTAGCTCCAGTGGCGGACAACATTAGTGAGAGTCATCTTAGATGGTTTAATCACATTAAATGTTGACCATCTGATGATATGGTTAGGAGAGTAGATGTTTTAGCTTCGAATGATGTTAAGAAAGACAGAGGTAGGCCTAAAAACGCTTAGGCATATTGCATAAAAAAATGATCTTAATCTATTAGAATAAATGAAAATGACACTAAATAGGACACAATGTAGAAAAAAATGATTCATTTAACCGGCCCCACTTAGCGGGATAAAGGCTTGTTGTTGTTGTTTTTATTTTCTTGGCTTCGTAAACCCTTATGATTTCACATGAATTGATATTGTAGTTAAATAATATGTGAGAAGTTTATTAAAACATGGCAACTGGATGGTTGGTCTGATGATGCCCCACCAATAATGGACTAGCCATTTCATAGATGTTGTTTAAGGATAAACATTGATGGTTCATGTTAACCAATGGTGCTTCATACTGATGATTTGGTTGAATTGCAATAAAGATGCCACATATGTTCTATGACATCGATAAATTTTGTTAGTGGGTTTTAAATTCTATTAACATTAATTAAGATGGCATCACCAAGGAAATGTATTGCCTAGCATGTTATTCAAAATGTGAAAAATATCATGCATGCATTTTATTTTAAGGGCATTTTGTATACAATTCCTATGTGTTTACATATCTAAACTTTACTTTTTACATTTATGCCACCTAAATCTTTGATATCAAGTAAAAAATACCGCCATTTTAACTTTTAAAAGGTGGAATACACCTTTTCATGCATAGGTAAGGTGGCATGTATGTAAAAGTTTCAATTTTACGTGTTAGATATGTAATGGCATAGTAATTGAGTGGCATGTATGTAAATCAAATTTTTTTTTTTAATGTGCATGATATTCTTCACACGGTATTGTTGGAGCTAGGATGGTCAAGACTAGTTGGCTAAGATTTATTAGGTCTCAAGTCGAGGTGCCACTTATGTGGTTGATCAGGGAAAGCTGATTAGAATTCTTCTAATGTGACTGAGGAAACTTTTTTATTGCCTTACTGAAACTTCCTTTTTTTATCATATGGCATGAATTCATGGACCCTGTGAAGCTTGATGGGCTGAAGGAAACTAACAAATTGGTTACGCCCCCCCTCCTCATCTCATTTTTTTTCTATTACTTGGCCTTGAATGAACTGAAATTGTAGTAAACGAGTAGAGCTTGACATATCCTTGGTTTTCTCAAATTATATTGTAGTGCTTGATGATATTCGGTTTGACCTTGATGATTTTGGTGGTTTTGAGATGATTAATTTAATGTGATACAATGACATTGGAATTGATATTGTCAAATTCATGATATTCATTGGGCAAATGGTTGGGGATGTAAGATATTTGCCGAACCAACGATTAATTGGTTAATATACCTTAAGTGGAGAGGAGAGAACATATGTAACTATTTTGTGTCCATCATGTAAGTGGACATGGATTGTGTTATTGTGAAGGGAGTGGAGTTTTTTAAAAATATAAACATGTTATATGAAACATATTACAAGAAAAGCGGCACCTTCATGGTGGAGTTGTTCAGGATTTTTTTGGTCTGCTTTTGTTAGTCTGATGACAAAGGGTGGGTAAAGAATGCCTTTTATCTCTTCTTGACGGAAATTCTTATTGAAATCAGAGTTTTTTTCATCTGGTTATGCTTGTCTTTCCGCAGGACTTAGGTTCTTGAATTATTGCTTTACAGCCTTCTTCAATTTCCTTTGATTCAGCCACTGAAAAATCTTAGACAAACAAATATCCAAATACTTTGACCTTTCATGATGAATATGATTTTTGGAATAACCCCATTTCACTGCCTCCTAATGATATATATGTATAGATATTATCAACTACTAATTCTTACCAGGGCCAAGCATATACTTTTTAACCACACTTAGATTATATGCTAGATCATGTATGCTGCGAACCATTGCATGCATGATGCTTCAATCTGCATTTTGGTAAGATACTTGTATTATGTATATACGCTCATCTTCTTTTGATTGTGACTGATCGTTGCTTAGTTTTATTTGTAAAGCCAAAGTGGTTGAAACATTTTTTGAACTCCTACATTTCAAATCTTTTATGCTTGTTTTTCAAGTAAGAAGTTAAGAATAGAAATAATTCTGTAGTAAATCTGTTTTACTGGCAATAAGCATTTCATCAACATACAAGAGGATATGAAGCATTAAAAAAACTAAACGACCAATTTGATTTGAATTTGATTCTTTCTGGGCAACCACTTTCAACTTACAAACTTTTGATTCTTTGGTTGATCTGCCAATTCCCAAGTATTGTTTTGCTCTAATGATATCATTTCTTCGTGTGTTACTTATTGCCATCTGCTCTCACATGATATTGATTGATGTGTACCTCACAACTGGAAATAATGTTTCATTATAAACCACACCTTCTATGAAGCCCTATGTAACCAATTTTGATTTGAATTTGATACCTTAATTCCTTCTAATTATTCCTTAAGGGCAATCACTTTCGTTTGTTTATCCGCCAATTCCTAGGCGTTGTTTTGTTATAATGAGAGCATTTTTTTTTCTTGTGTTACTCATTACCATTTATTTTTCTCAGTACTATTAATGTATTCTTTATTGCTGTTTTTCCCTCATCATCAAATGTTTTATGAATGCTCATATAGTGAGTTCAGCATGTCCATGCCTTTGTCCGACATTGATATCACTTTTTAGGCCTATGCTTGCCAATCCATACGTTCTTCTTTTGCTCTACTTCAATGCTCTGTTGTCCATATTCTTTAAGATCTGAATTTCTTGGCTTTGTTGCTCCACCTTAAGCTCCATTGTCCTTGCATCCATTGACTTGTCTTACACCAATTAAATGAGCCATTTGCTGCTCATTAAAGACAGCCTTACTAATCTTGCATTTGTAAAATTTTGCTCCAAGAACCGTAGTTTTTATCCTTTGGCACAGTTAGATTAGCCAATAAAGATGCACTTCATTGCGAATGGTTTGGCTTGATGTGAGTTTAGGCTTTGCTTGCAAAGATCTTTAGTATTGAATAATTGGGTGGTTTTTCTTTTTAAATTTATTTGGGAGTCTTTAAATCGATTGTTGAAGATAGTGATATAAGTGTGCTGCAATACTTACTGCTTCAACCAAAAAATTACAAAGCAACCCTGTATTACTTAGCACACCCATCACATTTTAAAGATTCATTTTGTTGAAACTTTTTGCCTACCCATTTTGCTGTGGAGTTTTTTTTATTGTGTAATACTTTGGTACATCTTGATCTTTTCAAAATTTTGTTTTATCAACACAAAATTCTAGCCTTTTGTCCCTGGATTCTTTAATTTTCTGCAATTTTTTTTCTTCATGAGTTTCTTCCATTCTTTTGATTTATATGCCTCATTATTCGGTGCTTAAAAAATGCTCCCATATGTTTATCAGTAATTAAAGAGAGAAAATCTTGCACCATCTTACGACTACTTGAGATGACCCTCAAAGATCTGAATGGATGTAGTCAAAGTACTCCGTTTTTCCTATGCATTGCACATGAAAATTTGAGCCTATTCAGTTTCTCTATAAAACGATGCTCACAATAAATAAAAATTTTCAATCTTATCACCGCATAGCAGACCATAAAAAATCTCAAGTTCTTCAAGCGCTCTTTAATTCCAAATCTCTTGTGACATAATTGAGCTGTTTTCATCGAGTCTCCAATGGTTGTTCTTCCAATTAAGGATTAGAATTTGTTACTTGAGGCTCCATGACAACATATGAGCTTTTCCACAACCTCAAGCTTTCATTTTCACTCTTGAATCCACATATAGTTTTATCTTGGGCTCTATTAAAATTAAGTTTCTCTTGAGCTTAAGTGCTTTTCTCACTTCTTGATGTCGCCTTTTATTGCCATCAACTATCCTGATCTTTATTTTACTAAATCTGATGATCTTGCAAACCTTTTGTTTCAAAGTATCACAAAAAGAACCACTCAAATCTTGTAATGATTCAAACTAAGTTATTTGTTGGCATGTGTGAAAAGAACACCCAGAATCAATAATCCAATATGTGCTACACTCACTTTGTGTGATCGTTGATGCCTCTGCACATTCATAGGGCTCCTCAGCAAACTCTTGTAATGTTTCAAACTAAGCTACTTTTCCTTTTCAAGTATCTTCATCGTTCCTTCTGTATCTGCTTAAATTGGCCTTCAGGAAATTGCAATATATATTTTCTTGAACTGGCATTTGAATCTTGATTGTTATTTGTCGCTGACATTGCACTTTTCCATCCTTCCACTAGTCATGAGACCACCAGCATTTTCTCTCTTTTTTTTGAGTCTCAATTTTTTTTGCAGTTTTATCGAATTGAGGATTGATGTCACTTCAATCTTAACAAGAGTGATTTTCCAATATAAAATTATATCTACAAAATGTTTATGCCTTCATGAAAAATAACTGATGAGGACTGTTGCAAGATCTTCTCTCTTGTTTTCAGCTTCAATGCCATCAATTTTTAAATTCATCCAAATGTCTTTTGAGTGATTTGGAATCATCTATACGATCTCTTCAAGTGTATAGACTAACTTCTTCCATACTCGAATTGCTGGTTGTTCATCTGCATCCTCTTGCAAAATTTCATAACGACGGCCAAGTAGAATATCATTGTGGGCTTTGTTGGCAGGATCTCTACAAATCTTTACATGAACATATTGTAATTTTCAGCCTCCAAAGACTGAAATTATTTTTCTAAGTGAATTTCTTCTTCTCCCATGCTACCAATGCTATCAAGATTATAATTTATGTTCTCTGATATCAATTGGAAGAATAGTAAAAGATGAGTTAATGATATCTTTCAGCACTTTTTAATAGAAACCCTTTATGAAATCTGAGTTTCTTCACTCTGTTAGCCTTGTTCTTTTTCAAGATTTTGGTTTTCAAGTGTAGCATATCAAGGGTCAAAAGCGAGAGAGAGGAAAAGATTGAGAGGGATAGAGAATAGAGGAAAAACCCACTGGATTATTTAGTACATACCAACAATTACCAGAAAATTTTCGGTATTTATATAGTCCAGACCCAAGGCTGCACCAAGGCAAAACAGGGAGGAAACATGGTTTTAATTAACTAAGTAATTGTTCACTTCAAATAAGCTGTTGGGTTGGTTATTAAGACTTCGAAGAAATCAATAAAAGATGGTTTGACTCGAAGCATAGTTGAAGCACCAAGCAAATAGACTCTTTCTTGCAATAATATTAGTATTTTTCTTTAGTTAACCTGCTTCACTATCACAAATATTTGTAGTATGCACGTCTTTCACTATTTTGTGAAAGAGAATTTAAACTGATTATTTTTGCAAGTTTTGAATAAGTTGATGAAGGCGGAAGAAACCTTTGGGTTCACAAATGAATGAGGGAGGTGCCAAGTGAATAATAAGAACTTGGAATTGAATGGGGAGTTTGGCACACAATCAAGGATTGTAAGGAAGCCATGAAAAGTTTTGTGCTATCACTACAGAAAAATATGTTTTAATTGGGATGTTGTCTGTCAAAAATTGAAGTTTCGTACTATTTATAATATGCTGGTAAATACTCCACCAAAAATGATTATTGACGAACTAACATCTGTCAAAACAATCATATTTCGTTTCTTAAATTTTGATCTCGGGTGTGAATCCATGATCTTTTAGATAGCAATTCACAAAAATAATTTGGTGCATTTTCTGCCAGTAATTATCAACAATTATTATTATTATTTTATGATTGAATTACTGACAAAAAAATTCGTTGGTAACACAAAAAATTTTTATACAGCAATTCCTCACCGAATCAATTTGCATATTGTCCTTTATGAAGGTCCTAATAACGGTTCATTTTTCATAGTCCTAATAACGGTTCATTTTTCATAGTCAAGCATGATAGCATGCACATCAAGTAATTCAAAACAATTAAGCATCACAAGTAAAACTAATGCGAAACAAATATAAAGTTATTACAAATTGTTCATTTTTCACTTCTGTCTACTTATTCACTTCTCCACTGCTTTCTTCTCTTTTGCTCCCTTCATCATCATATTTTGTTGTTATGACATGTTGCTGACTCAATCATTGAATTGTGGCACTCAATCCACTAAAGTTCAACCCTTGATAGACTGCGCGCATTTTTTGTCCGGATACATGACGTACCTCTACGTGCGGTGCATGTTATTCCTGAGTTATTTTCAGGTTATTTCTGGGTTATTTTCAATAATCCCGGAATAATCAAAAAATAAAGACCGCGGGTTATTCTGAGATTATTGAAATTAACCCAGAAATAACCTGAAAATAATTCAGAACAAAAAATAAAGACCGCGGGTTATTCCGAGATTATTGAAATTAACCCAGAAATAACCTGAAAATAATTCAGAACAAAAAATAAAGACCGCGGGTTATTCCGAGATTATTGAAAATAACCCAGAAATAACTTGAAAATAATTCAGAAATACCCTGCGCTGCACGTAGAGCTAAGTCAAGAGTCCGCACAAAAATTTTTGTGATTGACTTGGGTATCTCTCATTTACATTCTCATTTTGCAAATTTTTTTTTTTGAAATATTACATAGTTTTCATACTTATTACAAGATATGCACACTTAGATAATGCTTTGTGATCTATTGTACAACCACTATCAGTACGCCTTTCTCTGATGTGTGTGTTTGTGCAGCTAGAATGTGGTTGACTTTATTCCCAACTTCTGAACTTGCAGTCACAATTTTTTATTATTCTTTATCTCTCTTTCACTTTAAAGTTTTTCACTATGTGCATTACCTACCCACACGCCCTTGCCAACCCACTTGGGCCACTATCTAGATCTATGAATTAACATGTCACGCTATGACCTAACGTTCTTCTAATAAGCTCATGATTTTTGGGAAGCTGTGAAAATCTTATATTATTGCAAAAATAATTTATCAAATTTTCCAAAGCTATTGGTTTTGTATATGAAAAGACAATTTATTACCTCAAATTTTCTAAGCCTGATGTTATGAACTCATGTAGGCTTGTAAATGAAAGATGATTATAAATGGTTTTGCATATGGTGGTAGTATAAATGATGAATATGGATGGCATGTTGTGATATATGAAACCAGTAGGGAAGAGGGTGGATTGGTGGATGAGCTGGTAGTGAGGTATGGGTGATAATTGTGGTGATAGTAAATGTTGGAATGGATGCATGACAAGTGGATTGAACGTCACGGTAGTGTTGGTGGTGGTGGTGGTAGTGGTGTTAGAAATCATATTTTCCAAGAATTGAGACCCATATATCTCAAAATCTTTTAATGCTCCAGAAATAAATTCTTCTGATTACCGCCTGGTACAGTTAATGACTGTAAGTTCCAAAGCATTGCTGGCTTCATTTGTAGATGAGAATGAATGAGGGGAGCCATGACAAATGACTACCTCAAGCGTGAGACAGTGACAGCGATAATGCATATGGCTGGCTGTGAGAAGGTCCATTTGGTTGCAATCGATGCAAGGGAATAGCTGATGGAGTTGGCCACTGGTGGTGGTGTGGCATTGTGTTTTGCCTTAGATTCGGGGTTATGCCGTTGTAGAGAAGTGGAGAGGGAGGACAGAGCATGGAATTGAGGGGTTTTCCTATGGCTGTGAATTTATGTTAGTTTCTTAGGGTTGTTTGTTGAGCTAATATGTTGCTATTAAATAAATTTTTGATTGATTTTCCATTGAAAATAATGATGTACCGATTAAAAATCAACTGATACTTCGCTGATTATTTTTACCAACTTCTTTTTGACAAACCTATGAAAAATGCCTTGGTTTTTTTATCATTTTGTTTAAACTTTGGTAGAAAATACCCACCATACATGCCAAGCATTTATAATATATTAATAGTACCCTTTAGGTTGTAAAAAACCAAATCACTTTAGAAAGCAAGGACACTACTTAAAACTCAATAAATTTTTATAGATATATCCAAATTTAAAATATACTAATATTCTCATTCATTTTACTTAAAATAAACAAATATGCTTTTTGTTTATATGATTAATTATATTTATAAAATATAAATAATTTAAAGTATTTAATATCATAGGATTTTATTAATGCAAATAATTATCATATAATATATGTAACATTCATATAAATCAGTTAATCAACTAACATATTGGATGTGCCAATGGACGACTTGTTTTCCAGCTTTTTTTCACAATTTATTTGCAATAATCTTTTTTTAAGCACGTGATTCAAGGATTTATCTGCATGCCCTCTTGTTGAGCTATTATTTTTGCTGAAGGCTCTTAAGCTTTTATATTATAAATCCCTTCTGGAAACTAGGCTATTTCGAGACCTTAATGCTTGTATGCTTTGTTTGCTATTTGTAGTCAATTATATTTTGTTGTGCTTGTATATGCTCCTTCTAAGGGTATTTTTCTACTTCTTGTTATCTCTCTCAATGAAGAATTTTTTTTTCTTTTCTTCCATCTGATCTATCTGGCTTATTACCAGGCGTCTTCACTGAACTTATCCAACAGATGCAAGTGAAAGGAGTACAGGTAAATTAACAATTAATATTTTATGCTTGTAGGATGTTAATTGTTTATTAAGTATTAAAGCTTCCGCAAATCCGACATTGCTGGAAGCCTCTTGCATATTTGTGTAGTGTTCTTGTTTATTTGTTGCATATTATTGTTACGTTCCATTGTTTTCTTTATATGGTTTGTTATCTTGAATTCATGCTATAGATAATATTAGGAAATATTTATAGCTTTTGTGTGATAACTTGTGATTTTTAAGTAGATTCTTTCATATTGTAACTCTTAACTATTGATCTAATGTTGCTTAATTGTCATTGGAATACTTTGTTGTTGCTTTTATATAGTCTGATTTGGTAGTGTCAGTTATATTCATGCATCTCTTTTCTTTTTGATACAATGGAAAACATGGCTAAAGCATTATAGAAAATAATCATATAAGATTATTTTTAGCCTAGCATGGTCTAACATTGATGATTATGGTCTATTTTTTGCTTCTCAGATACGCTGGCAGGTTTGTCAATCAGTGTGTATTTGCCTGATCAAATGGAAAATTGGGCTAATTGGGCTAGTCTTTTACTTCTTTTTAAATATTAAAATCATATTAGACTGCATTACTTTCAAGTGATGATGGGTGGCCCATTTGACAAGCTGGTAGGAAGGCCTAATTTTTCACCTGCCTAGAAATTGCATGCTATAAACCAACCTTGACTAGCCATAGATGATAGATTCACTTTAGCTTTTTTGGTTAGCCATATCAATAAAATTTCATGGGACAAATGTTGGCTTATTTGATTCCATTATCATCATTTAGTTTGAATTCACAATCATTTCTCTTTCCTGATGATGGATGCAAGAGATGTTAAATTTATTCTCTGGCATCATTTTTTTTAATAGTTTACCTTTTTTATTCTGAAGTCTACCCCTTTTCTTTTCAAACTTTTGATGTTAATTTTTTCTAGCCCATCTAATTGGGTGCATTTTCTACCCATCATTGTATATGCCCTCATAATTCAAAGCCTACTTTTATTTATCTTTGATAAATGCTTCATCAACTATGCTTATAATATAATGACATAATCATATGTCTATTTATCCTTTATAGTTTTGTCACAGTTTCTTCGTAATATTCTCATTTGTCACACACAGCTTAGCTGTCAATGATTAATTTTTTATTATCAATTATTAGAATCCTTGCAACATACTCGACCTTAACTACATGACGGGTGGTTGGTGGGTGCGGGGCAGTGGGTAGCTGATGCTGGCAGTGACAGAGAGCAATTCGCACTTACGTGTATTGAGAATTTTCCTAAATCTAACGAATTTCTGATACATTAAAACTGAATTAGGAATGAATTTCTAATGCATTGTAATTTTGCACTACATATGTTTTTCTTTTGACTAAAGACCCGTATTTCCAAATCTCTTCCAAAAGAAATACAGTGCACTCCTTTTGTTACTGATAACAGCTCCTTTTGTCCCTTTGCAACTACTAACACCATTCAATGTTGCACTCCTTTTGTTATCGACCAACAACTCCTTAGTCACTGTACAACTACCAATGCCATTAAATTCTTCATCATACATATTTTTTAAAACATTAACATATACTTCATTCACAAATTTTTTCTTAATGCGCAACGTACTAGTTCTTATAATATTTTGTCTTTTGTTTTATCAAGATCAATACAGATCATATTAAAATATTTTATATGCTCTCTATAATTTTCATTTAAATATCTTTACCACAAAAAATAATAATATTAAAAAAAATCTGACACAAAAATCACTTCCACATTGGATTTTGTTATGATGCCCATTGAATTCTCAAAAATAAAAGTAAATTTTCTAAATTTGTGTTACATTATTCTTTTGTTTCTTTATTCTGCGACTCATAAATTTGATTCTTCCATAATTATCATTACTTCAAATATCTCTCTTAATTTTGGTGGGAGGGGCAAGGGGATAGATGATAGTATGGCAAGCAGTCAATGGTGGCATCGACAGGCAACACTACATACTAAGCAGTGTACCTAAAATTCACCCTTGGGGTGGTGGTGCGGCGGCGGTGTAATGTTACATTGCAGTTTTTCATATTTGGTAAAACTGCTTTTTCCTCGCGTTATCAAAAAGTTGCAGTTAAAAGCTTCATCTTTCACAATATCCGGCTACCTGTGGTGGCTGCTAGAAAGCCGAGGTCTGATTCTTTAAAAAAAAATTGTAATAACAACTTAACAATTTCTTCTCCAAACAATTGCAGCTGCCCCGAACAAACCCGGAGTCAACTTCAAATACATTGAAAGTGAAGTAGACAATGAATTTTTAATGCATTGTAATTTTATATTGTATTTATTTTTTCTTCTAACTATGCATTTATTTTCAGAATTATTGCAAAAGAAATATAATGCACTCTTCTTGTTGTCAACCAAACAATCCCTTATTCACTCTACAATTGCTAATACCATTCAATGCTCCATCATACATATTTTTTATTACTTTAAAATACATGTTGTTCACAAAATTTTTCTTAATCAGCAACATATTAGTTTCTATATTATTTGATCATCTATTTTTTCTCACGGTCAATACAAATTATATTAAAGTCATTTATTGCTCCAGGTACTTTTCATTTAAATATCTTTACCAAAAAAAAAAAAACTTTAACACAGAAATTACTTTCACAATGAATATTGTATGATGCCTATTGGATTCTTAAAAATAAATTTAAATTTTCAAAATTTATGTTGCATTATGCTTTCTATACCGTTATTTTGTGACTCATAAATTTGATTCATTTATCATTATAAATTATCACAGTTTAAGTATCTCTCTCTTAAATATTGGTAATTAAATGATTCTTCTCCGGTCATTTAGCAACATCTTAATCTTTCAAAATTTCATTGAAAATATTTAGTAATTAAAAAAAAAAAGTTGACCAAATAATTGGTATCTTGTTGAATCTAATGGGTTGTTTGGTTCAATTTATTTTAGATAACATATTATTCAGAGTTCAAGGGGTTGTTTGGTTTAATGTTTTAATAAAATGTTAATTGAAATGCTGATGCTATTTATCAAATGCAATGTGTTTTGGTTCAATTTTATCTAAGAAATGTAATGTAATTTAGAAAATCAATTGTAATTTTGAGCTTTGTTTTTATAGCCATTTATCTTAACTTCAGATAGCCAGAATTCTAAATGTTGGGAGATTTGGCCAAGATTATGTTGTCATTAATAAATAACTCTTAACTAGGCTTTAACTCTGTTAACTGATAGGGCATTTAAGAAAGCTAAAGCTTGTCTCAATGACATTTATATGTTTTATATATCCAAAATTAGTGGCTCCTTTATTAGTTTCGTCATTAATTTACTTATTTACTCTACTCTAATTTGAAAATGCGTGCAGGATCTCTTATAATAACTAGTTCTAGAAACTCTCATTCCACTTTATTTTGGTCATTAGATTCTGTTAAGTGGATTGAGTGGTTAATCCCCTCTTCTCTAGTTTTCTTTTCTACTTCTCCACTTTGCAATTTGCATCTCTGGCTTCTTCATGTGATATTGATTTTTCTTTGTTAGTTTGTTAATCCACTTCTCCTTTCTAAAAGTTTCTACGATTAGCCTTGTCATCTAAATTATCTAGAGTCTGTAATCCAAGATGCAAATTTGATTTTTGTCTCTCAATCTTAAAACAGGTAGAGGAACTGTATTCTCTGGACATAGACACTCTAAACGAACTATGGTGCATCATCTTTCTTACTGAAAATTAGTCGCATGGTTCTTTTCTTCCTTACCTTCACTGACGCACCTCATTTGTTGGCAGGCCAGTTTACGGGCTGGTATTCTTGTTCAAATGGAGACCCGGCGAAAAGGATGATCGTCCCGTCATCAAGGATCAAGTATCGAACCTTTTCTTTGCTAGCCAGGTTATCAACAATGCTTGCGCAACCCAAGCCATCCTTTCAATTCTGATGAACTGCGCTGATGTCGACATTGGGCCCGAACTTTCGTTGCTGAAAGAATTTACGAAGAACTTCCCTCCCGAACTCAAGGGCCTCGCCATCAATAACAGCGAAGCGATTCGCACGGCTCACAACAGCTTCGCAAGACCCGAGCCTTTCATCCCCGATGAGCAGAGGGCCGCAACCAAGGATGACGACATCTACCACTTCATAAGCTACGTCCCCGTGGATGGGGTTCTGTACGAGCTCGATGGACTCAAGGAAGGCCCGATCAGTCTCGGCAAATGTTCCGGCGATAACGGTGATTCGGAATGGCTCAGAATCGTGCAGCCGGTGATTCAGGAGCGAATCGAGAGATATTCTCAGAACGAGATTCGGTTCAATCTTATGGCGATAGTGAAGAACAGAAAAGAGATGTACACGGCGGAGCTGAAGGAGCTTCAGAGGAAGAGGGAAGTGCTTCTGCAGCAGTTAAACGAGCAGGTAAGCAGCGGGAACAAGCAGGCTGCTGCTGTTGACGCCCTTAACAAAACCCTCACGGAGGTGACGTCGGGGATTGAAAATGTGACCACCAAGATTATAATGGAGGAGGAGAAGTTCAAGAAGTGGAAGACAGAAAATATTAGAAGGAAGCACAATTATATTCCGTTTCTGTTCAATTTTCTGAAGATTCTTGCGGAGAAGAAACAATTGAAGCCGCTGATTGAGAAGGCTAAACAGAAAAGTGGAAGCCCTAGGTGAATGAATATCTTGAATGGCTTTTTTCCTTTTTCTCCTCCTCAGGTTTGTCTTGAGGCTGTTGTGCATTTAAGGAGAAGGAATTTATATATATTGATGCTATTTAGGGGTTTTCGAGTTCTTAAGCTTTGATGTAGATTAAAGAAAATTATTTGTGTTAATTCTGAATCAGGCTTGTTTTAGAGCTTTGGAAACTTGGATTTTTGGAGCTGTCGTCTTATGTCTTGCGGCTATTCTAAGTTGTGCAGAGCTGCTAATTGTGATCTTCTGGCTGTTATTGTTGTCTGCTTCGGGTTTACGTGTTAGATGTGTAGATATATAAGAGTTGTGTAGCATGTTTAAATGCCCCTATTATATTTTTAGGATTTTAGGACGTTAGAATTCATGTTGCTTTCTAATTATGGGTGTGCCCTTACCAAAGGTAGCTCATGTGTAGCTTTTCTGTGGGTTTATAATGATAAATTGAAATTAGTATGAAAGAGAAAAGATATTAAATAATTAAAATTATACTCATTAGATGCAAAAGCTGAATTTCAATTACATAAATTCATTTAATGTCACTTTTTATATAAACTAATGTAATAAATGTTTTTTTTTTAACCTTACATTCATGTTATTGGTGTGCCAATACCAAAGGTAACTCATGTCTGGCTTTTTTGTGGTTTGATGATGATGAAATGATATTAGAATGAAAGTGATTAAAGATTTTAAATAATTATAATTATACCTGAACTTAAATTACATGAATTTAGTTAATATCACTCTAGATATGCTATACATTAATGTAATAAATTATTTTTTATGAGATTAAAAAAATATGTTGTGTTCTAAGATTGATTGAATCATAAATAATATTTTTTTCTCCTAATTTAATTATTTTACAACAAATAAAAGAAATATCATATTTCAATAATGCAGTTGTATCTCTAATAAAAAAATATGAAAGAAATTGTTCATACTGTGTTTCTAACAATTTAAGTCAACATTAGTTCATACAACACAATTGTCTGTGGGATAGTGGTTGAGAATTTAGTTTCTCATTATGAGATCGCTTGTTTGATTCATGTATACTACCTTTTGGCTCAACATTCTTGAGAAAATCATTAGTTTATATAATCCATATTGTAACTTGGTGAGACTCAAAAATTTAAAATAGAGTAAGCATTCAAATTTAATGTTTTGAGATTTTTTATTTTATTTTTGACTAATATATTATGCATTTAATAAAGTCTTCTTCGGAATTCTTCATCCAATGATTAAGATTCTAATTTCTAGTTTTATGTTGCAATTATTAAAATTTACTTTTGTGGGCATTGAAAATTCAACGACTGCTTCTTGGGACAATTCTCATCATTTTTTTTGAGAGAGAGAGCTTTGGGGGGTAGAATTTTCAGAAGGCAGATTAAATTGCAAATAACACTACCTAAAGATTTTATCATTATTTTGCGATGACTTTTTTATATAGGGTTCGAGGTTTCCCTTAGGCACAAGCACCTATGGTTAATTTTTGTCTCTTGATAATGGGAGAGCATTTTAGATTAAGGCTAATCACTAAGAATTAAGTAATAAACATATAATGACAAATTTAAGTTGTATAATTCATCTCATGAAGCTTAATGTGGTTGGTGGGGGAATGCAGACGAAACCGGATCAAGATCTTATGGTTCTGTAATTCCGGATTATTGTGGTCCCTGATCTATTTAGTTATAGGAGTTAGTTGACCCAATCTGACAGAGAATCCTTGTTAGCATCCATGATTTGCATCATCTAAAGTGTCAATGTTGATCTGGGTGGATATTTATGTGAGGGGACAAATTTAAGTAGATCTTAGCTAATAGAATGTTTTATGCCAATCAATTGCATTCTTGTGATTTACAACTCAAATGGTCGAAAGTCGTTGAGGAACATATGAGCTGCGGTCGTGATCATAATATAATGATGTCATTTGACGGCCACCACTTGGTCAGAGGGCTTTGATCATGACCGCTATTTTGTGGTGTCATTTGACGGCAGAACCACGCAGACAGAGGACTCAGGCCACGTCTTTTCTTACATGCAATTGCTTTAATTGTGAATATAGAAGTGCGCTTGATATTACATTTGCTATTTGTGAGTAAAAGTCAATCAAACGTTTGTCACCCTAGACAAACTGTTGCAAAGGGTGGGTGAGATTTTTCTTTAAGTTATTTAAGTGATTGAGTTTTAACTTGAATATTAGTTTATTTTAAAAAAAACTTGATTTAAGAGAGTGACCCATTCAGTTGAATTATTCAATCAACACGATCTTGATCGGGGATTTAAACATTTTATAATTTTTATGTTTGAAGAGAAAACATTTAGTTTGTTAGTTTAAGCTTTTTAAAAATATAAGTTATGTCAACTTTTGCTTTTACATGGAGTATTAGATTAGTTTGGTGATTTGAACTTGTAAACTTCTATTTTAAGATTTGGACAATTAATAGGGCTTATTAGACTCGTCAACTCTAGTATTTAAGAGGAGGATCCAAATAATAGGGTGGGACTTACAACCCAATCCTATAGATAAGTTGACCCGATTAGCCCGCACAATCTTCTCAAACATAATACTTGAGCATTCAATACATGGTTGGATCACATGCAGACATTTAATTTCATGTATTTGAATATTTTCTTATATGTTTTAAAGACTTATATGAATTTTAACTCTTGAACGTAATATGAACTTTAAGAAGCCTCGAATGGAACCCTTCTAAGTCTTAAAAGTGGTTTCCCATTTCAAGATACTGCACTTGACTTAGAAGACAACCTTGAGATTTTGAAATCATTGAGAACTTAAAGTATTTATAAATGTATGTGACTTTATGCTTTAAAAATAGATCGCCTTCTCTTGCTAGTAGACATGTTGCAAACTAGGTGGCAGGGGCGATTAATTTTAGTTTTTTTGGAAGGCTGCATATTTTGAATTATTTTCTGCTCTTAAGAGCGTGTTTGAAAAGCTCAAATTTTAATTGATTTTAAACTCTAGTAGCCTGAGTCTGAAGAGCAAAATTTTGAAATATTTTCAAATTCATGAGTTTTGAATTTTAAAATCTAAATGTTAATATTTTTAAGCCTTGGAAATTTAAATTTTAAAAACTCGAAACTTTAAAATTTTTACAACTTTAAAAGCATAAATGTTTAAAAGCCCGGGTCTCAAATATTTTAAAACCCTAGAGCCTAAATTTTAAAAGCTCGAGTTTTTCCAATTATTTTAAAATTTAAATGGGTGATGTTTTATTTTTAATTTTAAAGTCTGCAAATACTTTAACGTGATTACAAGTCCAAATCATTGAAATTTTCTGCAGCCACCCAACGTCAACCCTAGTTCGGGGGCACTGGAGGATGCCAATCTTCCCAGCTATCTTAAGAGACATGTTGGTCAGTGTCATGAGATACAGTGGTCAAAGAGCAAAAAATGTAAACTTAACCCGCGATTTTAAAAAATGCTATGAGCCTTCAATGTACCTACACAAAAGGGTTAGCTCGCAAACTAGCATTTCCCTATTGGTACTTTGCCTCCAAAAATGATACTCAATTCCCCACGGACGAATGCTCACTTTTCCACGAGCGGGTATTTTAAGTTCCCAATTTTAATAAGTTTTCCAAACGAGTCATCGTTTTTCTCTGGACAGTACTTAATTTCCCCACGAACTGATGCTCGCTCTTCCTCGAGTGGATATTTTGAAAATCACCCCTTTTTCGCCCAAAAAAATTGTACTTTTCTTGCTGCAAGGGTGGCAACAATAAGAGAGGTGACATTGATGAAAGCTTGAAATAAAGAATCAAATCAGTCCATATAGCACTCCAATTAGTTTCAGCTAAGATGGACACATTCTCAAAACTCTATGCAAAAAAAAAAAAAAAAGCTTAGTACTTGACTTCTCCTCCTAAGTTGGGAACTAGGACAGCAGAAAACCCTCGCAAGACCCTCAAAAGCCACTTAAGATCCTCATATGAATGCACGTGTTTGGGTTCTTTACTGGCCGCTTCAAACTCCTGTACAATAGAATGGATATATACTGCAAGATCTCCAAGTTAAGGACCATCCTTTACCAGGTACATGTTTATGCCTTCCATAAGCTGACGTGAATGCCTTCGTTCATCCCTTATGGATAAGAGAACATCTCAATAAAACCTGCAACAGGATTCTTTCTTATATTATCTGGATAACCACCGGACCAGCTTTCCACGTTTACGTCACTGTATTCCCGGCTAGCGCTAATCTTGACTGTGTTGCGAGACCTTGGGGAAGCAGAGGGATAGACGATGGAGCGGGGGATCGTGCGAGCGAAGAAAGATGAGGATTTCTAAGGTCTCTGTGTGCTGCAATCCCTACGTTGCTTTCCCTGCAGAACAGCGGCAGAAGAAAAGGGCATCTGACACTAGCTTTTCATTGACTGGCCTGAATCTTCAAACAAAATGTTTCTTTTAGCATATCACTGAAATAAAACTAAAGATAAATATTTTTTTATTGTGCAAATAATGAGTCAAACAAACAGAGCTTTTCATGCAGATCATCAACTAGATTCTTTACAAGCTGAAAATTTTTATTCTTGTCCAGCTTGTTAATTATTGAGTTGAATATGATCAACAAGCCAAGTTGTTGACCATCATATTAATTTGTGGATCAGGTGATTTTCAAAAAACATTATGATTATATATTAAATAATTTTCTTTATGAATCATATGACTATATTGATATGTCGATACATTTTGAGCAAGAAATATTCAAAATTCAAATTTAAGATTATTTAAGCCCCAATTTCAATAAGTTTATAATCAAGTCGAACATATCAACAATACAAACTCAATGATGTCTAAAGTGATCCACTTCCAGTCCAAATAAACCCAAGATCAAACACTTGAATAATTGCTGAAGGTTTTGGTGTATCAATTAAAATGCTAAACGATCGCAAAATTTGAAATCACTCCGCAGAAGATTTAAATGATTTGATTTAGAATATTCATTGGGCTTTCAGAATTAAAAGCAGACTGTGGAAAGAAACTTTGCTACCAACATTAAAGACCATTAGAGTACCTAATTTCTGAAGTCTTTCAAAGACTTTCTATTTTTTCAGATGATACATTCAGAATTTTGTTCTGATCTTGGAGACGCTTTTGAAGTTTTTCTTCAACTGTTTGGATACTTATGCATGATGTCTTTATTGGATTGTTGAAAGACTCGAGGCTTTTTTCTTCCTTTCTTCTCCTTCACTTTAATTGGTGTATATTACTTTGATATTGAATTTATCCTATTTTATTGGTCTTACAGATAAGTCAGATACTTCACTTGGAGCTATGTTGATTTTCATAGATTTGCTGAAGGACTTGACTGTTTTGGGATTTTTTTCCTTTATTTGGATAGAGTTCTTAAGTGTTTTTGTGGGTGTGGTTTTCTCAGTTCATTTCCTTATAATATTTTCACCTGTTGGTCGTATTTGATGAATCTTTTTATTTTGCTCTGTGGCTGATGGAAATTGAGGTTTGGTTTTTAGTGGCTGTCGGATCTTGAATCATTATGGTTTGGTATTATGAAGCTAGAGTGTTGGCAAGTGACTATTCTCTGATGATTTCAAGTTTGAGGAGACATAATTTGTTCTTTATTAGATATTGTATGATATTTGATGTTTCTGCTTGATTTAAGTTCTGAGTTTGCTTGATTTAGCAAGGAAGTAAGGTGAAATTTTTCTTACATAGTTGCATACAAGATTGTTGCACCGTAGCTACTGACTTTTTAACTCATGGTTAGATGATTTGAAGATTTTTTTTTTTTGGCATAGTTTGCTTCATGCAATCTAACAGGGATTCAAAATGGAGAGATCTTTTCTTTGTTGATTGATGAATTGGTGCTTTCAACTTCTCCAGAGGATCTTTTTCAGTTGCTTTTTGAGCTCTTTCTGTTCTATAGGAAGTTTTCCTTTCTATAGTCTTGCTTTGATTGTATATAAACACACATACTCTTTTGTATCATATATTTATACCAATAAACATCTCATCTTCCCTAATTTAAGATAAGAGTAGAACTCCGTATTTCAATTTATGAAGAGCAGTGTTTGAAGCATTATCATCATTATACTGAAGTGGGACAATTTCTAAATGAACGGAGCTAATGAGCATAATATTTTGTTAAGTTTATTTATTCATTCATATTCAATTCAAATCAGATAAATAAGTTTTTAAAGTTTGGTAAACGAATGTACTAAACGCAAATATTTATTGAATCAATTACAAGTTATTCGCGAACCACAAATTCTTGTATACTCAATTCCTTGGCCTTATTGTCTAAGACTTGAATTGTATTTACAATTTATATTCTTTTGTCTCTGCGTTTACATTTTGGTCGGTCAAAGTGGATTAATTAAATAATAATAATAATAATAATAATTGAGGGTAAACTTACACACACACACACACACACACAGATATATATATATATATATATATATATATATATATATATATATATATATATATATATATATATATATATATATATATATATATATATATATATATATATATATATATATATATAAATATATATATATATATATATATATATATATATATATATATATATATTAGATATGTGAATATATAAGAATTGAGTGGGTATATATTTAAATGGAAAAAAAAAAAAACAAAAAACTCAGTGGATGTGCCATGCATTATATTTATTTTGAAATAAATTTGACAGAAATAAAATTGCAAAAAAATTGTTTGCTTTTTTTTCACCAGATATGCCAATATATATTTTTTGAACTAAATGAAAATATGACACTAAATAGGATGCAATGGAGAAAAAAGATTCATGTGGCCGACCCCACGTAGTGGGATTAAGGCTTTGTTGTTGTTGTTGTTATTGTTGTTGTGCTCGTAAATTCATGATGGTTGTAGATGATATATTAATATCTTTGTATTGTGTCTTTGTATTGTATGAAGATCAAACACACGCACCAATAAAAACCTTTGGTGTTCTCTCTATAAGTATTTTCTATCATTCATGTGTTTGTCGGGTCTTCATACAATATTTGAAAGTTACTACCATGAATTTATCAGCGCACAACATTTTTTTCTACTGTTAAGAAGAGTTAATTTACGATGGCATAATTATGCCAACATAATTATGAATTTTCTTGGGATATACTAGTGGCTTATGGCCTATCCATGAACAAGATGAAAATAATTCAGTTCTAAAATTTGACTTTTTTTTTCGTACTCACCGCATAATGGTTGATGGTGTAGTTTCCCACTATGAGGTTGCATGTTTGAATTGCATATATTGTTCTTTGAGCTCACCTTTTCCTAATAAAATATCTGATTTTCTCACCATTTTTATATATCATTAAGAAAAAAAAAAAGAAAACTAGACACTTCCACACGACGTAGGAGTACAATTATAAATACCTTCTTTATTTCATAGGCTGTGTAATGCCCCTTGCCGGACACCATTTTCAGCTCAACCATTGCGTATGCAAACATGCTCGCTAAACAAAATATGTAGAAATGACGTCGGTCATATAATATAATTCTTTAACCAAAAACCAAATTTACTTCCTGCTAGATTTCATTCAAACTGAAGTCATTCCCTACTTAACTGCACCTAACAGCATATGAAATTTCCATAAATCCTGATTTCTTCTGCTACAACATCTCAGACATAACGCATTATTTGCTAACATGAAATATGGCGTAGACTCTGACTTGGTATGACATGATTTGCAATTTTAAAGAGCTATTATGCTGCGTCCAGAACGTTAGTCAAATTTTTATATTTATTTAGAAAATATATTTATGAAAGATTTTAGCACTACGTTCAATATTCTGGAATTAGTAGAAGCGAAAGTTGCTGCTGTGAATTCAAGAAAGAAAGTATGCGTGTATATATATATATACATATATATATATATATATATATATTATTTTGACTCCCAATTATTGAACTAAGGTAAAAGATCACTTTTGTAATGTGGTACCGCTCACCTACCACATCTCACCTATCGTTCACCTACCTCCCACCTACCACTCTCTTGCTTCTATAAATAGAGAGGGTGTGAGACTTAGGAGGGTAAGGGAAGAGATCTTAAGCTACCACAAAGGAGAAGAGAATAGCTAGAGAGCTAGAAATGAGGAGAGCATCTTGAGGCCTTGTATCAAGGTGTCGCTTGAGAGGGAGGTCGTAGAAGAAAGATGAGGGCTCTTCTTTATGTATAAGCTATGTATTCTCCATTTATTTTGCCTTAGTGAAATATTTGATTGATTCCCTCTCGTAGATCGAACCACGTAAACGATCTGTGTTTGCTTGTGTTCTTTGCGTTTTTCATTTCTATACCAGGAAGTAAATATCTCACAACAATAAATATATATATATATATATATATATATATATATATATATATATATATATATATATATATATATATATATATATATATATATATATATA
>NEWO01000160.1:1098739-1167590 GCA_003013225.1 Phalaenopsis aphrodite | reverse complement strand
ATATATATATATATATATATATATATATATATATATATATATATATATATATATATATATATATATATATATACATATATATATACATATATACATATATATATACATATATACATATATATATATATTACCGTACCGAGTTAATTCTCACAATCCATGTTATTAACTGCGATCCCTAACATAAATGTCGATGCATTCTCAGTGTACATGACAAACATGTTAGTGCTGATTGGACAGAGATCCAACAACCTAGAAGATAGGGCATGAATGAATGGAGATCCTCTACAAGGAAGTTGTGGGACCTGTCGAGATGATTGAGCTAGGTTGACCGATCTATCCCGAGATTTATCAGAGGGATGTTTGAACCTTCAATCTTCGGCTCACATTAGGAGATGCCAATCTGATACGAAAGTTTACATGGCATATGAGTCAACCCGAAGCAAGAGTGACAGTCGCAAGTATCTTTAGATAAGATCGCTCCACATAAAGAACAATTATCCTGCTAGAAACAATTCTATCTGAGAATGCCTGATCGAGCAGAGCTGATCGAGCAAAACCGATCAAGACAAAAGGTGACTTGAGGATAAACAATCATTCATAGATCGTTGCAAGCCCATCCAGATGATTGTTGAAATGCCATTTCATTTGTTAAGATAGAACTTCGGGAAACATTTATTATAAAAGGGCCAGATCTTTTATTACTATTCATTGGGCATTGTAGACCAAATATGGAATCCATCTCTCCCCCCATCTCTTTATTCTTCTCATACGCTTTATTTGTCGGGCTTGACTATTGCAAGTAATCTAAGAGCCCTGGGCAGCTATGGAATTGATCCTTTAGAAATCACTCAATAAAGACGAATTTTCCTCTCTTATAATTTAATTTAATTTTTTTTATTCCCGTTTTTGGTACTTCTAAATCAATATAATTTTGAAACCAAAAAAGCTGCTATGAACATAAGCATAATCCAACTTAATTTAGACTAATATATAGTTTAGCTTAGATTTTGTTGAATCAAACACGACTCAAGAGCTAGAGCCTAGAGATGGAGAATTCGAGAGAGTAGAGCACATAGAATTCTTTAGAGAGAAGAGTTAGGCAGAAAAGTCCTTTTATTCATCGTTGGGCCTCCTATTTATTGGGGGCCTTTTTGTATAATTACATAATGGAGGAAACAATTATGGAAATCATCATTAATTACTGAAAGGAGTTAGCGATTATGGAAACCACTCTTAATGCAGTTAATTTGTTAATTTAATAAAAGATTCGTGTTGCCATTGAAATTTATACAATGATCATTAGCAGATCAATGCATTTAGTTCGGTCATTCAGGACGAACGATTTTGTGGTGATCGTTCCTGCTAAGACAAAGCCGGTCAATCGAGCTTGGGTAGCTGGGATCGTAAGCGCAGTCCGTCAACTGAATCCCTTGATAGCATGGGTCTCCTTACCGGATAGAGCGGTTGATTGTCAAACGACTGGTTCATATCATCACAATGGATATGTTTCTTTTGGATATGCAGTGTTGAGGTTGGTGAAGTCGACACACATTTTCCATTTTCTATTGGGCTTCCAAACCATCACCATATTCAACAACCAGGTGGGATACTGCACCTTCCAAATGTATCCTGCCTCCTTCAGCGTTTGGACCTCCGTTGCGATTGGCTCAGCCATAGTTCTAGTTGTCAACCGAAGCTTTTACTGTATAGGTTGAGAGAACAGACTGATGTTGAGTTGGTGGAATGTGACATCAATTGGAACTCTTATAATCTCTGCAACTGTTTAGGTGAAAGCGTCCCATTGCACCTGAAGAGTCTAGATCAGTAGGTCCTTATGCCTTACATCAAAATTATCACTAATTAAAAAGACCTTAGCAGGCTCTTCCTTGTCGATCGTGGGCACTCGGAGGACAGTCTCACTGGTCTCGAGACCCCTTCCCTCCAGATTTGTATGTCGTGCGGCACGTGGTCGACACTGGTGACCGCTCAAAGGTAGCAGCTCCTTGACTGCTCCAGGCTTCCTCGAATAGTGATTATTTCTCCATCTGTAGGAAATTTAATGGCCACATGGTAAGTTGAAGTCACTGCTTGGTAATTTTTCAACAATGGCCAGTCGGATGTTGTGTTGTATGTTGGTTGGGATTCCATCACAAAAATTTTTTGTGTGATGGTGAATTGCTTCTCTTGCTCACTCCACAAGACGACTAGAATGATTACGCCTAGGGCTTCTATTTTCTTGATCGAAAAACCAACAAATGGACCAGTCGGCATTGCCAACTAGTCAGTTTTGAGTCCCATCTTATCGAACATTGTTTTAAATAGGACGTTCACGGAACTTCAAATGTTAACAAGGATGCCACCCAACAGGTAGTTGTTCATGAGTGTTGTAAGGAGGATAACGTCATTATATGAGTTTCCTTTTCGCGGGAGATTCACATCTATAAAAATGATTGAGGGTTGAGTACAAGAATAAGAGACGAAAGAGAGCAAACCTCCCCTGGTCGATGCTTCTTTAGGGTGGACTGTCGGGATGAATCTCTGCTTCTTTCAAAGATAGTTGGGATGACCTCAACCAGGTTGATCTTGCCTGCTAGGATGGGTCTATCTGTGAGCTCCTCTGTTGGAGTCTTCCCCTGTCACCGTGTGTGCCCATTGATTACGATAAATTCCTTCAATTTTCTGGCCTTAATGAGTCCTCCGCCAAATTCCTTAGATGGTTACACTTTGTGTCGTGCCCATGGTCCAGGTGATAAGCGTAGTATTTTTTCAAGTTATGAAGGAAAAGTGTACTTTTCAATGGAGGGCCCTTTTTGAAGTAGTTATTATTTTGGATGGCTTAGACTAGCTTGATTATTGATACATACAGCGGTGTCGAATCTCACATTTCCTAGTATACGTGCAGTAGCTCATAGTAGTAGGTCGACCGTCGATTAGTGTGATGCCTCTGACCCTTGACGCTGCGGTTATTCCCTTAATCATCCAGAGACCAGGGGTTGTCGTTCCATCAACTATCAGGGGCCCGGCAACTCCTCTGCCTTTTCTCATTATCCCGATCCTTTTGCTTCTACGTCTACCAGTTGGATGACTCCACTTTGGTTTCTGATGAATCCATAAGGACCTCATCAACGGTGATATGGTCTTTGGCTAGTTTAAAAACTTCGATGAAAGATCTTAGTTTTAGCAAGTTCAGGACATACCTGAATTGTTGGTTGAGGATTCCTTGCTTCAGGGGGGTCCGGGCGATGAGAGGCTCCAGGTTTCTTACCTCCAGCATTTCATTCTGAAAGTGTGTGATGTCGACCTGTATGCTTTCGTTCTCTCCATGGCTTCTGAAAGTTGGCAAAGTGCGCCAAGAAGAGTTTTCAGAATTCATAGAAGGATGGGATGATCCCATACAACAGGCTATTGAAATATTGAAGCGCGACCTCTTTTAGCGTGGTCAGGAAGAGTCGACACTTCATAACATCATTGATCTGTAGAACTTCAATCGACGATTCGAAGGAAGCCAAATGGTATTATTGGTCACTCTTCCCCTTATAAGGAGCCATATAGGGAATCCTTGGCTTCAGTGAGGACATAGTTTCTAGGATTCGTCGAGAGATGGCCTCACCCGCAGTTAATAGGGCAGGCACTCTTACTTAATCCATATGGAATTTGATCATCGGTGTAGATGCTGCACGATCAACGGGTTGGGAATCCTCCAGCTCTTCGGTTGATCAATCACCAAACTGACCGTTAGGTGCAGGCAGATCTTTACGAGGGACCTTTTGAGGGCACATTCCTCGATAGTCTCCTTCTGAGATTAGTGTTTGAATGTTCCTCTGAGATATGACTACTTAGAGGGTCTCGAACAAGTCCATTATCTGCGCTCATAACGCCTGGACCACTTCGTGGATGTCTTGCCCCACCTTTTCTCTACTGAATTTCATGGGCACTGCGTCCCTCTACAAGGCTTCTCCTTCGTAGTTGACTCTGCTTCTCGTATGGGGCATGTCAAAACTCACCGCATCACATTTTAGGATGTTGAAGTTTAAATTGTTCTTCAGATGAAACACACCTCGAGAGTTAGTGTCAAGAGAAGGTGAATGAGGGAGAGTAGACCACATAAAATTCTTTCGAGAGAAGAGTCGGGCGAAAAAGTCCCTTTATTCATCCTTGTCCTCCTATTTATAGGATGCCTTTTTGTACAATTACAAAAAGGAGAAAATGATTATAAAAACCGCTCTTAATTAACGAAAGGAAATAGTGATTATGGAAACCACCCTTAATGCAGTTATTGCGCTAATTTAATACAAGATTCGTGTTGCCATTTAAATTTAATACAACAGTCATTAGCTGTTGCGCGACGAGCACTCTTGCCGAGACAAAGCCGGTCGATCGACTAGTTGTGATCAAGCGCCCATGAAATAAGCTTACGTAGTTGGAACTTTTAGTGCGGTCCGTCGATGTAATCCCTTGATAATGTGGGTCTGCCGATCTAATAGTGGTCAGTCATCGAACGACTTGTTCAGATCATGCTTACTCGACCAATTGCTCTAGTTTCCCAATCATTGTCCTTAGCCACCTGATTGCTTTGAAATTCGTGCTAGAAGTTGTATTGTATTCAGGTCTCACAGACTACACAACCTTCCTATAAAGAACGAGCTGGGTAGATTGTTGTTGCTACTAGGCCAAATAACCCATAACTAGTATGCCTATTAGTTTTATAAATATATAAAATGTGAACGTCATGCATGCAATTTCCCCCATAATCTTACATCACAAATGTTGACCACGCCCCCCTCTAAATCCTCACACGCAGATAACATATTAAAATTCCTACAACTCGATTTACATCATCCCCTTCGCATCGCTGGCAATCACTCCCCCGCCGTATAAATGACCTCCCACCCTTCCCACATTATGGTACTATATGAGGAAGGCCCAAACAGGGATGGCCTCAACCCATCTTCGTTGACTCCCATTATATACCTCCCAACCTCAATACCATCAATCTCTGTCCCATCAATCCAATTATGGAAGCAGACTTCTTCTCCTCTCCCGCAATGGTCGCCTTCGACCCCCTCATCCACATCCAATCCCTCTACTTCGATCTCTCCATCATCCACGACAAAATCCATCAACTTCAATTCCTCATCGGCAGCCTTACCTCCCCCGACGCCAACGCCGTCATCCAGGACATGATCTCCGTCGCGTCTGCAATTCTCTCAACTCTCCAGCAGCTGGCGTTCTGTTCCCCCGCCGCACCCGCTCCACAAACTCATGACAATTGCCGCAGCGCGCGCGCTGCGCCGCGCGCTCCGCTGCCGGGACACGACGTGGTCGAGATTGACGCGGGCGCGCTGTTAGCCAAATACACGCACTACTGCCACGTTTGCGGGAAGGGGTTCCGGCGCGACGCGAACTTGAGAATGCACATGCGGGCGCACGGCGATGCTTATAAGACGAGAGAAGCGCTGACCAAAGGAGGAGGAGGAGGGATTTCGGAACAGAGCGCGAGTTCTGGGAGTAAGAATAAGTACTCGTGCCCGCAGGAAGGGTGTAGGTGGAATTGGAAGCACGAGAAGTTCCAGCCGCTTAAATCGGTGGCGTGCGCGAAAAACCATTATAAGAGAACTCATTGCCCGAAGCTTTACGTGTGCAGCCGGTGCGGGAGCAAGGAGTTTTCGGTGCTTTCGGATCTGAGGACGCATGAGAAGCATTGTGGAAACCCGAGATGGCGCTGCTCGTGCGGCACGACTTTCTCGCGCAAGGATAAGCTTTTGGGCCACGTGGCCTTGTTTGTTGGGCATGTGCAGGTGCCGGAAGGTGATGCTTTTGATGTGGGGCGGCAGCAGGACTTGCAGTGGATTGCTGGGAACTGGGAAGGAAGGGATGATCATTCTGTAAATTGACGAGGTCACGGGCATGTGCATTAATATCACATTAAAAATAATAATTTTACCACTTCTTAAAAATGAAGTACACCCTTTCTTATATAAAATTTGAATTGTTGTGTTTGTATAAATGAAAATTTAGGACATAGATATGTAAATACATGAGAATTAAGTACTTGCTATGTAAATTTCTGTGATGATATTCTGATTAAAATCTAGTTAAAATAAATGTTAAATTTATTCAAATTATTTTAAAATTTATACATTATATGAATAGTCAATTAAAAATTTATATTATATGCAACTCAAATTAAATTTTATAATTTTGATATTCATTGTGATAAAATTTTAATCAGAACATAAAAAGTGGAGGATTAAGTAGGGCTATGTTGGTATGGTTAACTAGTGTACAGGGGTCAGTTGTGTGTTTAGTACAGGAATAATAATTAAGTGGTGAAGGAGATATCTGTGAAACATGAAATTGTTTTTCAAATACGGATCAAATCTATGTAAATTTGCTGCTAGATCTTTTTTTGTATACTTTTATGATTTTAATTGTATGTGCATGGAATATTTAATTTAGTGGTTGATTCTTAGAACATTTTGTTGGAACTGATGAGCTAGATGCTTCCTTAATATAGTAATAAGAAGAAATTAGACTTTTCATGAAGGAAATGGGACGAGCTCATAATGTTAGACATCCCTGCAAAATATTTGAGATCAATTTTGTTTTTTATTTTATTTTTCTTTTTTTTTTTGTTTATATTTTGTTATGAAAAAAAACTGTACTGCATGTCCCGTTGATCAGGAAAAAATATTACATGTGATTGTCTGCACGTACGGACAAGTACTCACGAGACCATGTCACCTCGCATGTGAACTTGGGATGATGTGGCATCCTGTAAGGTCCAGAGGTGGGAACACTACACTTTATATTTTTTCATTGAGTGATGGCCGTCTTGATGTGATATATCATGTGATTGTGAGGTCGCGTTTGAAAATAAAAATTACATATATTAGAAGTTTTCTTTTTTAATTTTTTTTGCGAATAACTATGCATTTTTAAGAAACTAAGTACATTAAAAATATTGACAAAAAATGTTTTGTCGAAACTTCTAAAAGAAAAGAAGTAGCTCCTAAGAACCCTTGGTCCTGTTATAAAAAAAATTGCCCAAAAATTATTGCATAGAAAAGCTCTTATGTTTATTAAATTTGTTATTTACATTAATTTGTATCATTTTTCTTATTTATATTTTATACTAAAATATTTATGGCGAAAGTTTATTTTCTTGACATTGAGCTAAAATTTTACATAGTCATAAAAGTTATGAGATTTTTTATATTTTAAATTTAAGAAGGGAAAAAATCACGAGACATAACTTTAATAAATATACATTCAAGAAAATCTCTCTTAGCACTAGGATGTCAGATATTATTAAGCATTTATTTCTTATCATCCTAAATAATTATAGAAAATTGGCTCTAATATATTTAATAGCTATATCATATGAATATTTTTTAATCAAAATAAACTACTAGCACATTGTGCCCAAGTTTTTCTCAAATTTATAATTCAATTCATCACCAAAATCATAGTGATATTTATACAATAAATATTTATATTTAGATGCATTGGAAATAAATTTATTTGAGGATGGCACCCAAACCCTACTAACAAGATCTACGAGATTAAAGTAATGAAAAGAGCAACAATAGCTAAATTTTAGAGAAAGAAATTATGAGAATTTTATTTACCGTAGTTCAAGATACATAAGTTTATTATGTCCAATCTGAAAAATGTTGTCACAATATCCCTCTCTACTAATAATTATTAACTATGGAGACCTCAAATGATTAAGTTCAAAAGGGCAATGGATTCTTGGGATTTATTAATGGAATTATTCCTCAACATGGCTTAAATCTAAGGATATAGATATTACGTGTTTTTTGTGGATGATTCTACCAGATTACTTATTTATATCCTATGACTCAAAAGTATGAAGTCTTTAATAAATTTATAAGGTTCAAACAATAAGTACAACTTCAATTCAACAAATATAGAAAAATTCTCGGAATTGATGGAGGTGGTGAATACAAAAACTCATATTTTAGCAATTTACTCAGTAACTATGGAATAATACCTCAGATTTCACGTCGATATACATCTCAGTAAAATGGTATTGTCCAACACAAACATCACCATATTCTGGAAACCATCAGATGTCTACTTGATGATTCAAAACTTCCTTATTTTTTTGGATTGAAAGTGCTCTTATAGAAATTCACATAATCAAATGACTTCCATCCAAAATGACATCTCACAAATCTCGCTATGACATAACTCCTTATTACAATCATATAGGGGCATATGGATGCAAGTGTTTGCCCTAGTTACCACCAATCCAGAGAAACAAACTTCAACAACGATATTTTCCTTGCATTTTCTTAGGTTATCCCAAACACACTAAAAGATACAAATGCTTTGATCCCTCAACTAGTAAAATCCTAATCTTAAGGCATGTTGTATATAATGAAAAATTTTAACCTTACAAATAACAAATAATTCATTAAAAGAAAAATCAATTGTCTCATCTACCATTACCATTTACATTAATATCTATGTCAAACATTCCTAAAAAAAAAGCATAACCTAGCAAATAGATGTTCTTATCCACCAATACATATCACAAACCCTCCACCAATATTGAATCAAATAACCGCTATTGGAGAAGAATTTCAAGCATTTTAAAATTAGAACACTTGGATTATAGTTCCACCACCTACAAATTAAAATATACATGATAGCAAACGACATACACAATCAATAAGAAAACATATGGATTTGTGGCCAGATATAAATCTCGATTAGTGGCATTGGGCTATCAAGAAAATTATGGACTAAACTACGCAGATACATTTAGTCTAGTGCCAAAATTACCTACAATCAGACATCTTTTTCTCCACCAAAACTAAAATATCTTACAAATTGATGTGCCCAATGCTTTCTTACATGAAAAAGTACACAAACTTGTATATATGTACCAACCACTAAGTAACATTGATCTCAAAATTCCTAAACATGCTTCTCCCTTAAAAAATTCTTTGTATGCTCAAACAAGCTCCAAGATAGCGGTTTAATACTTTAACCAATCATATAATTTTGTTTGGGTCAACCGAGCAATCAATCCTTCACTCTATACCTACAAACACATCACAAGTGTCATTTATATGTTATTATATGTAAATGATACCCTTGTTACAGGAAAAAAAACTCTAGTGTGATACATTAATTGTAGCAAGAACTACAATAGAACTTCTCCATGAAATTAATGGAATTATTTTCCACATTTCTCAGAATTCAAATAATATACAAACTATAGATATCATCTATGCCAATTCAATTATGAAAGGAAATTTCTCAATAGAGCCGACACGAAAGATTTAAAAACTATCCCAAATCCTCAATTTGTATAAACTAAACTTAACATCGAATCAAATCAATTATTTTCAAACCCATCACTTTACAAACATCTGGTTGGATCTCTTCAGTATTTAACTATCACCAAACTAGACATCACATTTGTAGTTAACACACCATCACAATATCTTTCACTTCATCTTAAAATTCATTTTCAAAATCTTATATGTCTTCTAAGATACATCAAAGGAACACAAAACTTGGGCATAATACTCAAGAAGGGACCACTTGTGCGACACTCATATATTGTTGCTAGTTGGGCTAGTGATTCTAATAACAAGCATTCAATCACAAGACTTTGCACATTAATAGACCCTATATTCTATCTTGATATGTCTAAAAGCAAACAACTATAATGATCGTTTACAAAGGCTGAATAGAGCTCTGTCGTCAGTTGCAACATATATCATATGGTTAAGAAGTTTTCTACAAGACTTTTAGATCACTTTCAATGAGTCAACCATGCCTCATTGTGACGACATATCAGTAATGGTAATAGCTTAAAATTAAATTTTTTATGTAAGGACTAAACATATTGAAATAGATTATTACTTTATAAGAGGACACATCAAATCTAATGAAATAATCTTTGCCTATTTTTTTTATAGATGATGAAACAGCTGATATTCACCAAATCTCTTCCAACTCTACAACTACAGAAATTGAGAGAAGCTAACATTATTTACTAGAGATGCCATGTTGGAGAGGGATGATAGAGTACCTGAAGAACAAGGGAACAATAACAATAATTAGTTCATCTCTCTAGCCCTACTGAATCCTAACTAATTATTCTTACACATAGCTATATACTCTATGTGATACATTGCATTTATATGAAATAGGAATTATTACTTTCTTATATTTCTTCTTATCTCTTCGTTATTCTCCTACTAATTTCATAAGGCAAAAGTGTATTCAGGGAGGGGGGAAGTTCATTTGAATTGGGCAAATGACATTAAGCCAATGTGAGTCCTTCTCAAGTAATCAAGCGCCTTAGATTTAGGGTGAATCTCTCTAGCCTAAGCAATTTAGTCTAAAATGGAGCGACTAATTTAGAATTAAGGTGAGTCCAATTGATTTTGACTATTCACTTTAAGAAGAACGGGTTCCACTAAGCTAAGGCAAGCGCCCCTCTTGATTAGATGAGTAGTTTCTTGACCTAGAAATTATTTTAATTTATCTCTAACCAAAAATGTATATTTCATATGTAGACATGCTAATTTACAAATAATCTTACAATTTTAATTTTTAATTGAAATGATTCTATTTGTTTTGTGTCTTTTTGAAGCACAAAAATCACAATACACTACATGTTAAAAATTACTCTAAAAATTTTCATTACCTTATAGTGTCATTCTCATAATTGACGTAATATTGATTCATTTTAATCTTGTAATAAGTAATATATTTTTGTAATTATTATTTTGATCTGAAAAATTAAGGTGCTTGTTCCACCATGCATTGACTTAATACTGCTCACAAATTGTTATAAATAATCAATGTTTTTTTTTGCCTTCGGATCTTGGCTCCACCACATACATAACAATTATCAACAATCTATATTTATAAATGATTTCATAAACTGATCAAGACCCTCAAATTCACCTTCACCAATAGCAGATTGTTAAATAAAGTAATTTGGTATGGGAGCTAATTGAAGAAGACATCAATGAGGGCAATGCTAGAAGCCTAGAGAAGAATAAGAAGTTTTGAAGGAAGCTCACTAGTGCAAGGCTTAAAGACATAGACCAATGAGGAAAAGGAAGTCACATGATGGTATAATTTGTAGAAGGGTGGTTCATGAGACTACGATAGCTGGGAGGCAACTCAATAATACCTAAAATGACAAAATGTGTAGTTATGTTTTATATTTACTTGAGCAAGCTCGTAAAAAAATGAGCCAAGCTAGTTTAAACTTGAGCTTGAGTTGGTAAAACATACATACACGCCTGAATCCGAGCACAAACTCGAACTTGTGGCTCAATATGCTTGACTTGTGAGCTAATTAGGAAGTCTGCAAGCTCAAGCTGACTCACAAGCTATAATGGCTTACTTGCACCCCCTACACCTAACCAGTATTGATTGATCAACCACTACATTAATATGTGCTTAAGATGGGCTTTATTTGCTCTTATGTTCCCAATGATACATGAGATTGGTGGTACCAAAATTTTACATTCCCTTCTTAATGAAACATTATCATAAAAAGAAAAAATTGAGCCGACAATTAATTATCTCTTAACGATTCAAAACCTCAAATCATAAAACTTAAAATCATGTCATACGTTTAATCATAAAAAGACGTGTGTAAATGAAGCGTTTTATAAATTTTTGGAATGCATTCACATTCTGTAACTAAAAATTTTTACCTGTTATATATGAAAAAATATAGGTAAGTTCTAATATTTGCGTTGTAATAACACATTGTGTTACTTCGATATATGCACCTAAACATGTCCGTTGAGCTGACCTATTAAGTTAACCTATCAAGTTGATCAGTTGAGTTAACTTTTCAAGATAACCTACCGAATTGACCTAATGAATTCAATTAGATACAGACTATACGTCCTAAAAAGAATTCAATATTTAGATATCGTCCAAATAACCTGTAATGAAAAAGTCAACACGTCGATGATTCGTTCATCATAAACTTTTTATTATTAATAGCGAAATAATTTATATCTGGAGCGTAATATTGAATGATTAATTTTATATCTTGATTTTCTATTTGGCTAGTGAATGTTAAGCGAAATGCCCTTTCAAAATGACTTTAGTATGAAGCTACTGCAGAAGCACGAGGAGAAGGCTAAATAGGTCAAATAGTTTGGCCAAATGCAGCCGGAAATAAAGTGGCAGCCATAATTTTTTGTTCCAACCTTCTCTTTTTGCCATTCTTCTCACGTTCTAGCAGACACCATAATAAAACATTATATTCAATCATACATATAAATTCCTAACCTTTCAACGTGTGAGAAATCATATGGAGAAAAATTATTTAATGGCTTTAAATATTTTCAAAATTTAAAGAGTCGCTACTCTTAATTATAATTATTAAATGCTAGAAAGTTCATCGTTGTAGAATGATAATTTATGGAGAAAATAATAGTCATAGAAAGATGCAAATTGACATATAATTTCATATAATAGTGAATATATTTTTTTGATAAAAAAAAAGTTATTATATTTTTAAAAATTTAATTGGGTCTTGTGCGAAAAATTATTACATGTATGCACCGCATTCAGAGATGCATGCGGTGTCCGATTCTGACCGTAAATCACCGTGATATACGGTCAAGATACAATCAAAATTTTTTTGAAAAAAAAAATATTTAAAGTAGGGCCCACCGAAATACATCATGACGTAGATTACTGTGATCTACGGTCAGAATCAGACATCGGCATGCGGTGTATGTATGCAGTAATTTTTCCTGTTGTGCAAGGTTCACCCACATTTGTGAAGGATTTTTAAAGGTCTTAAAAAAACATGCTAATCGAGACGAGTCTCAACCCGGGACAACATGAAACTTACCAACAACCAAAATGGCGATCAATTAGCACAAATCTTAAAAATATTTTAAGGGAGTCTTTGAGCGACTTCTGCTTATTCAGATAAACCACTTATTTGAAAACAAGGACTGTGGGTTTGACCAATTTTCAACGTTTAGTGCTAAAAACCAACTGTGTTTTCGAATAAGTCACTCAAATGCAGTTTTCGAATAATGAAAACACCGCCACAACAGATAAGCTGCCCCAAAAAGTAGCTTGAGATGCATATTACATTATTATATATAAGGCTCACTAAATTTTTTCATTAAACCAGTAATTTAAAGACTTTCAAATCGGGTCCCACTTATTAGCGAAGCCGCCTCGTACTTCTCCTCCTCCGCCTCTGCCGCCGCAGCCGCCGCTTCCTCTCGCCGGACGAGAAAGTTCTTCAGGTGGCTTATCCATTTTGATGCCATCGCAAAAGTCGATCAGTAAGAGGTCGAGCCATGGGATGTTCAAGCGATATCGCTCTCAGAGCAGCAGCATCACCTCTAATGGCAACTTGAATTAATCGTCTCTGTTCCTTGTAATGAAGAAAACCCTGCTAGTTTTCTTTATAACCGTGACGACGAGGATCTTGCAGCCCAGGTTTTCCGCAGGTAGGCTATGAGATTTGATATATCTTCTTTTATTCTAAATTTTTAAAGTCTTTTCATGCTTTTTTTTTGAAGCCTGAAGAGTTGGCGGTTTTACTGAAAGGATGCTTTCAAAAGGGGTCTGGATCTGCTTTTGAATTAATTAAACTCGGGCGATTAAGAAACCCACGTCTGTCTTTCAAACTACAAATATTTACAACAAAACTTACTTATTTTCACAAGAAATTCGATCAATAATAGCTTTAATATGCACACAATGCACATCTGTGTATACAATCAATCTCAAATGACAAGTTGAGGTTAGTGCATAAACGCATTGTAGTTAGAAACAGCTTTAGACAAGTTTCTCTAGAAAAAAAAAACTTCATCATTATTCAGAAGATTATAGAATGGTTGGAAAAACAGAGTCTGCATTTTCTAAATTGTATAAATTTGACAAAAAAAAACAAAGGCATATGAAACTCAAGTAGATTCATGCATAAGTATGAATCATTTGAAAAAAAAAGAAAGTAATAAACAGGTCAGCCTCCAAACATCTAAAATATTTGAGAGAGATCAGTAAATGGATATGAAAAGACATACCTAGCTGATATTATAATAGTTGTAAAAAAAATTGTTTGATTTTCTACAAGCTTATGGAATCCTGGATCAAAATACACAATTTGGCCTCTTGAAAAAAAAGTAATACAATGTTCCAAAACAAATATACACATTATGGCCCAGCATTTAAAAGCTACCGGTTTTTGGAAAAACGGTTTGGATAAACTTTAAAAAGCGCTCTGAATAAAATTGAGGATCTACCGCTGAGATGGCGAGATGATCAAACTGAAGGGATTTATAGGCATGCTCAATCTTCTTGCTTATGTTGTATGCCTGCAATATGTCAATAATTCCTAGGTAGAGGACTACATCATAAACCTCATGGAAAATATGCTTTTCATCATCTTTCTTGGGAATATGCTCTGCCCTTGCTGGCATGTTTACTCCCAATTGTATCTGTAGCCTGAGCAACATAATAATGATTTATAACTTTATGAGGTTTGTGTTTCAAAAACAAATCTCAAGTCATAATTTTTCAATTTTTAAGCGCCTGTTTGGAATCATTTATGTTCTTTGCTTTCTATTATTATTGTTTTTTTTGTTTATGTTTTGATTTGAAATAAAATATGTTTGATATGTTTCATTAAGATGTAGTTGTTTTTTAAAACGTATAACATCTCATAGTTGCTTTTGAGTGTTTTCAAAAATATGTTTATTACTTCTAGAAATAAAATATAAAAACATATAAAAAGCACACTAAACAATCATGTTTTAAAAACAAAAGCAAAAGATAAAATTGATCCCAAACAAGCCCTAAATCTAACCAATTCAATCTGTATCAATTTTGGCCGGAAGTTACCCAAAATTGACAGTCTATTCGTTTAGATTAGTTTAGGATTGGCTTTATAGTTTTATTGGAGGTGACTCAACATGAAATTACAAGGACTTGACTAAAATCATCAAATACTGAACAAAATTTTTAAAGGGCATTTGCATACATACCATACAATTCTTATGTATTTACATGTATAACATAACACCCATACTTCAAAATTTACTTGAATAATACTCAAATCTTTAATATAATATCGAAAATATCACTATCATTTATTTTTAAAAAGTTAAATATACATTTTCATGCATAGGTATATGACACCATTGTATTGTAAATGTTTTTGAATCCAAAAAAAAAAATTGCATTTGATCATTTCTCATACATTACATTACATAACATATATATATATATATATATATATATATATATATATATATATATATATATATATATATATATATATATATATATATATATATATATAACAAAAGAAATAAAACAAGACTCCCTCTAAATAGGAAAGAACATAAAATAGAAAATTTAAGGAAATGTCATTAGTGGAGAATATTATGAGAGAGAAATAAATTCCTTCCTAATAAGAACTTACACTTCACTCCCTCTCGAGCTGGGTTGTATATATTATATATATTTCAATTCATCATGATTGACCCTTGGTAATCCTTTGGTGAGAATATCAACAATTTGAAGTCTTGTGGGAATAAAGCTAAACTAAACAATTCTATTGTTAACCTTTTTCTGAAATGAACTGTCAGAAAATTTCAATGTGTTCTATTCTATCATGATGCACAAATTCTTGGCTATACTAATAGTTGTTTGATTGTCATTGAACATCTTGATTGTGTATTTTGTCTCAACCTTTAGCTCCTTTAATAGCCCTTTGGATCCACATTCTTTCACATATTCCTAGTGCAAGAGCATGATATTTAAATTCTGCACTTCTCTGAAAGACAAAAACTTGCTTTCTGTTTCTCCATGTGATGAGATTGCCCCACACGTATAAACAGTATCCAATGGTTGCTTTTCTATCAGTTACATCTTTTGCCCAGCTAGCATCTGTGTAGACCTCTATCTCACAGTTTTCAATTCTTTTGAAGAGCAAACCATATTTTAGGGTCAACTTTAAGTATTTCAGGATTTAATTTACTACTTCCAAATGATCCTCATTTGGTTATTCATGCGCTGACTTGCTATACTAATTGAGTATAAGCAATATTAGGTCTTGTGTGTGATATAAAGTAGTTTCCCCACAAGTATTTGATATCTTCCTTTATCGATTGGACTGTTTCCTTCACTTCCGTTCAACCTTTTGTTGGAATTCATGGGTGTTTCAACAGGTTTGCACCCATGCATGTCAGTTTCACTTAACATGTCTAAGATGTACTTCTTTTATAATGTAACAATTCTTTCCTTAACATGTCAAATGATTTCTTCTGAAGCATCACCTGCCAAAATAATAGTATCAACATATACTATAATAATATTAATTATGGCTCTATGATAAGATTTAACAAATATTGTATAATCAACTTGACGCTAATGATATCCATTTGTGATCACTATTTTAGCAAACCTGTCAAACCAAGCACAAGTAGATTGCTTCGAGTCATATAAGGACTTCTTCAACTTGCAAAGCAACGTGTTGTTTGACCTATTTTTCAAGCATGTATGCATACTCATGTATACTTCTTCATTAAGGTCATCATTATTGATTTTTTGAAATCAAGTTAGTATAAAGGCCAATTTCAATTCACTGAAAGAGGGATTAGAACCCGAACTATATTAAGTTTGGCAACATGTGCAATATTTCTTAATAGCCAATCTCATATGACTCTGTGAATTCCTTGGCTACTAGTCTAGCTTTGAATTTCTATACTTCTATCTCATTTATATTTAATTGTGAATATCCATTTGCAGCCTAGATCGTTTTTCCCATGAGGTATCATATAAGTATCCATATATTATTCTTTTATAGAGCCCAAAGTTCTTTCTCAACTGCTTGTTTCTATCTAGGAACCTTTAGGACTTCTTGGATAGAATTAAGAACCTGCACATTATTAAGGTTTGCCACAAACACTCTTAGATGGTATCCATTTGTTGACAACAAGTCTATATTTGTCTGATCATCTTTTAATTGGATGATCAATGCCCCCTCGAATGCCTTTTTTATTTGTGCTTGGTTTATTAATGTCATCATCAAATGGTATAAGAGAGTAATAAGATGAGAAATCCATACTATTATAATTATAAGAATTAGGAGGTTTTGGTGCAGACTCTTGACAGTTTGGAGTGTGCATAGTATCTACATGCTCAGTAATCCTTCTGTAGCAGACATGAAGTTCTTGATCATTGGTTTGGTGTTGAGGTGAAATACAAATAATTGGGATAGTTTCTGTGACAGAGTTTGAATTTTTAAGTGGAGCTAGTTGAGTATTGAAGGAAAAATAATTTGACTATCTTTGAAAAGATCCTAAACCTGATATGCTCTCGAGCTCTTTTCCAAATTTTAAATTTGTAAAATAAAATTTATTTTCAAACAAAGGTAACATCCGTAGTGTTGTAAATTTTTCTAATAGTTAGGGAATAATATTTATACCCTTTTTGATTGAAGGAGTAATCGAGGAAGATGCAAATGAGAGACTTGGGATCAAGTTTGATGCGATATTGTTAGTGGATGTGAACAAAGGCAGAACAACCAAAGACCTTTAATAGTAAGTCAGAAGAAAGATAATGAATGTGTGAATAGAATTCCATGAGAACATTAAGGGGAAGGGGAATTTGAAATTTTAGGATTTGACTAAGCATCATATTGATGAGTTACGTAGCTGTGAGAATGACTTTCCCAAAAAATATTTTGATAATGATTAAACAACATAATAGCACAGATCACTTCAAACAAGTGCCTATTTTTCCTTGCAGCAACCCTATTTTATTGAGAAATATTCACACAAGAAGTAATATATATATATATATATATATATATATATATATATATATATATATATATATATATATATATATATATATATATATAATACCATGCTTGGAAAGATAAAGACTAAGGATGAAATTAAAATGTTCCTTAGCATTATCTATTTTAAAACTTTGAATTTTGCTTTGGAATTGAGTTTGGATTATGGAATAAATGATTAAAATATGATAGTTGTTTCAAAATTTTCTTTCATGAGAAATGTTTATGTTGTTCTCGTGTGATCATCTATAAAAGATACAAATCATCGTGCCCCATTATATTATTTACTAGTAAGGATCCTCAGATATCACTATGAATTAGAGAAAAATAATGCTAAGGCTTACATTGTAATTTAGAATACATGTCTAGTATGTTTTGGAAGTTGACTAGTTTCACATGGATAAAATATAGGTTTTTTATGGAGAAATAAATGTGGAAACAACTTTTCCATGCACGTAAAATTTGGATGACCAAGATGACAATGACTTAACACGACTTATTTTCAACTGAAACTACATTAACAAAATTTGAACTAGATTTAGAAGTATACCTTGATGGATGACCTTGCCTATTACTAAAGTTATTTTCATTGAGCAAATATAAACTACTATGTATCTCAGTACTGTCAATCACCTTCCTTGAATTTATCACCTATAAATCATGACTAGAAAAAAAATTAATTATAGATCTTAAATCAGGAGTAAGTTTGTTGATTGAGAACAAGTTGTAGTTTATATTTGGAAGAACATAGTAGGAATTAAGATCCTTTGTCAATTTGACTAATCCAATTCCTGCAATTGATGAGAATGTAAGTTTGTTGATTGAGAACAAGTTGTAGTTTATATTTGGAAGAACATAGTAGGAATTAAGATCCTTTGTCAATTTGACTAATCCAATTCCTGCTATTGATGAGAATAAACCATCAGCTATTCAAACTGCATAGTGACTGGTATACTAGTTGTAATTTTTGAAGAAAGTGATATCTCCCTTCATATGATCTGAGGCTTCGGATTCAACCATCCAAGGTTTTAATTTATTACTTCACACACTAAAAACGATTGATAAGATCCCTGGTGGGGTAACAAACTGTTAGGTTTTTCGACAGAGGATTGTAATACTTGTCCAGAACTGGGATTGAACATTCTCGGTGCTTCAATTTGCTCCCTCGTGAATGAGCAAAATTTAGAATTATTGTTGGTTGTGGTAGCAATATTTGCACGGTCCTCCTTATCATATTTTCGATTAGATGACTTCCAATATGAATGTTTTGAAGTGTAATTTCCAACACTTTTCCTTCACAAGACCAAGTTTTTTACAATGGTCACACCATGACCGTCTTTTCTTGGGCTTGCTATAATGAAAGAAGTTTTGAGTGTACAAGGCTGACCCTTCAACAGATGGTGTGGTGTGGTTGTCTGTCATCATCAACTTCTTTCTGCTCTCCTCCCTTCGAAATTCTACAAAAGCCCCTTACCCCCCCCCCCCCCCCCCCCCCCCCCCCCCCCCGGGCATTTTTTAATGGTGGTGGTAGTATTGGCCTTATGGGGTTAGTCTCCCAGGCAGTTTTTAACGGCGGCCGCCATGTCTTAGGGTCTCTATTTCTCTCTAGAAAAATAAAAATTATTTCTTTATTTCTCTTAATGAAGTTCTCACTTCTCAGATTTATTTTGTTTTACTAATGCAGGGTGATTCTCAAGACTCTCATGCCCAGAAAGGTATTCTACATTCTACCACCCACACCCCCCCTCCCCCGTCCCCACCCCACCCACCCACGCAAAAATTCTCCCTCATTCTTTTTTGTTAGTAATTCTTCTCTATAAAATACAAGAAATTTCAAGGGCAAACCTCATGCATGTCCACTTGTAGCTAACAACGTGTCCCCACCCACCCAAAAATTCTCCCTCATTCTTTTTTGTTAGTAATTCTTCTCTATAAAATACAAGAAATTTCAAGGGCAAACCTCATGCATGTCCACTCGTAGCTAACAACGTGTGTATATTGAAAATTGAGTAAATCAATTCTCCTTATCAAGATCATGTAGTCTAGTCTCAATTTCAAATAACTCTGACGAATTTTCAGTGGTAGACTAGGTTTCACATGCAGCCTCCCATATATACCTTAGCTGTCCAATAGAGTAAAAAAAGTTTTCTCCAACCTCCGTGGTCATGAAATTTATTAACCATGACATGATCATGCGGTGGTCCATTATTCAAGCCCAATATTTGGAATGTCATTTTTGGTATCAAAATTCTGCCTATGAAATGTCCATCTCCTCAGACACAAATGTACATGAAGCCATACTGAAATCATAGAAGAAAACTATGACCATATAATTTATGGTTCGTGACTAGATGAGAGAAGTTATCATGCACGATAGAAGCTGAAGATGATGGCTAAGATCTTGAGTGACTTTAAATGATGAAGATTGTGAGACCATGTCGTATTTGATCATGATTAGATAAAAGTAAAAGAAGTATCCTTAGTTCAACTGTTTGACCAAATAGGAACTAGAGAGAGGTGCATAGCTCTTTGCTTCCACACGTGACACTAGACGAGAGCTGATCAGACCTTTTCAAGCCAACGAACTGTGAGTTGTCGGCTAAAGCAAGCCAAATCAATGACTGAAAGTCTACTAATTTGCTAACTCAGCCACCAATGTAGCCAAATATAAAAAACCAAGATGAAGCATGTTTCGTTTGAGTAGGACGTGAGGAGACGAGTGAATCAAACAGAACACTCAATTAACTTCGAGTCAGACATGCGAAGATGAAGCCGAGATGTCGAACGGAAGAGTTGAAAACCAAATGACTCATGTATGTAGACGACAACTGCAGAGATCTTCATCGGGTTTTGCGACATGTGCATACGAGAGAGATGGAGATAGAGACGCCGTTGGAGATGAAGACGTTGAAGGAAGCGTCAAACAGAGAAAATGGAGATGTTGTTGAAGGCGTCGAAGGCAGCATCGAAGATAGAACGGAAACACCTATGAAGGTGACAAGAATAGGAAAATTTTGAAGAGGCAGTAGAGATGTAGAGAATACAGCGACACGAGATGCAAAGAGGCCACAACATGCTTTGACTTCACAGATGAGAAGTGGTTCCAGTCGAGAACGAAGATGGAGGATTTTAAGGTTATATCTCTGATAACATGTTGAATCCGGAAGAAAAATTTTAAAAATTTATTCTATTATTTTTCATACATTACATTACACAACATATATATAAATAACAAAAAAACAAAAGAGAAATTCCTCTAAATCAGGAAGAACATAAAAAAGGAAATATAAATCAAAGGAAACATCATTAGTAGAGAATATTCTAAGAGAAAAAAATAAATTGCTTCCTAATGAAAATTTACACTCCTATAAATGTAAATATGAAAATTTAGGTGTTAGTTATGTAAATATAAAAGAATTGTATGGCATGTATGTAGCTTTCTAAACTTTTAAATTTTGTCAAAGTGTTTATATTTATAACTTAAAAATCTAGAAAAAAAAAAATTTTATGTTTAACATATCTTCTAAAATTAAAAAAGAAAAACAAAACTAAACATCAAAACAACCAAACAACTAGACCAAAACCCAAACAAAACTTATGGAAATAGTCTTAATTTGCTGGTGTTTACCTTGCTGTGCCTGGAAGTAGAAGATCCACTTCCTCGTCACCAGCTGCAGATGCACGCAAGCGGTTGCCTCTAATATGGGGCCCCACTACAACGCCATTGCCGTCACCCCCACGAGGAACCAAAACAAGGCCTTCTGGATAGTTAGAAATGTCATCTTCTTGTGCTGCAAATGAATCATATCACCTCAACATTAGTGCGACAAAATCTTTCTGATTCTGAGCAAGTTATGGAGATGTGCAGCTGAACGATAAATCTACCATGGTTTCTTTAGATAAGGTGAAATACATTTAATTTAACAGAAACTTGAGAAAGAGTGGCAAGTGTGAGCACACAAAAAGCAAATTGAAAAAAAAAAAAAAAAACTCAAATATTTTTAAATACAACAGACGAATTCTGAGAACATGGAATAAGTTTCTCCATATTACAACCCTTATTTCTATCATCATTATCCATATTACAATGTTTCTACCCAATTGCTATGTTGACAAAGTTGATATCACTGTATTCCCTTGAAAGGCCAGTTTTTGGAAAGTTCTTCAAGAACACATCTTAAAGAAAAACTAATGAATGTTCTTTTGGCTGTAAAATTCATCCTCAATCTCCCTACTATCTATGATCTGAATTGGAGTAATTACTTACACTACATATATGAAAATAAGTCTGCAAGGAAAGTGAGCTAGAGATTAAAGAGTTGGATTTATTATGAGAAAACTAAAAGGAAATTCACGGCATTTCACATTGTTACCTTCTTCAGAAAGAATAGCCAGTCTATCTGATGCAACATTTCTTCGTTGAGATAGTGATCTTAAATGCGTTGGAGCCCTATAATGTACGCCTAATAAAAGGCTATAATCCATAATACGCTGTGCTTCCAAAAATTTGCTATCTATCTCTATCTGCCTGCAGAAATACAGAAAATAAAAGCTGGAGTGAGTGTGATTAAAATTACAAAGCAAAAGAAATTTCCTCACAGGAAGCCACATTCTAAAAATTATCTTAGTCCTTAGCACAGAGTAGTTAAATGAAAGTGAATTAAGATGAACCCACACAGGATTACAAACTAATTCAGTTGCATTTCGCCTTTATACCAGCCAATCTCAAAGGGAAGTTTCAACATTTAAATAGCATTGAAAAGAATATACAACGATTTTTATTCGGTCACCAAAATTACCGTTCCATTAAAAAAAAAAAAGTTTTTTCTCCACAATGGTAACTTGTATTGCTATATAGAAATAAGAACTTAATAACATTGTTGTCGTACAAAAAGTTGTCTATCCAATCCCATGAAGTACAATAGAGTAACAATATTGCTTGAAGATCATTTTTATTATTTTCAAGTTTATATTATAATTATTTAAGATTAAAATCATTTAGATAATAGATTTCTCTATTGAAAAATAAAATAAAATGATCCGCAATTCAATCATGAGTCTTTTCCTGTTGTTGTGTTATCACTATCTCCTATATTACATTTCATCGATCATTAAGAAGATTTTTTTTTTATTTCTGCATACTGATCATATGATGTTTCTTCTTGAATCATTTGCCTTCATTTTAAATTTTGAATTGGATGATTTTTAATCATAGTTCTCCAAAATCTACTCAAGCTCCAAAATCAATATAGGCTTCTGAACTTAGATAATTGCTTTTATGCATCATCTTCAAAGTTACTTCATCTTAACGGATACATCAACAACACATTTCCTAATTCCATTCATCTTTTTACTAATACAAAGGAGAAAATATATGTGAAGGGACAGAAAGTTAGATGACTATTTCACTTGCCCTCCTTTCATTTATGAAGTTGTCTTGTTGCCATAAATACAATAAATCAAAATGACTATTTCAGGCACAAATGATAAGGTCGGTTGAACTTCACTATTTTATCTCATTTAATCAATCCTAATTTGTTTGTCAATTCAATAAAAATTAATTCTCTTCTCATATTTCTTTCGATTACTCAAAATATAAAATTGAAAAAAATAGAAGTTTTTCTTATCCATTACATGGTACTCTTGATGAAAATCATTTTGATTTGATTCATCACATGCAAATTTAGCTACTTTGTGGCAATCATTGACCATTACAACAAGCTTATTTGGAATTTTTTTCATAAGAAAATTTAAAGTATTAATTGTCATTCAGAAAGTTGTAGCATATATTGAAATTTATATGCATCCAAATATTAAAATCGACTTTAGGGATGAATATTTCATTTAAATTTCATAACTATTAAAAAAAAACAAAATAAAAGAAGTGATCATGTTCCATTATACATCAACAAAAAGGTGTTCCTACATCTTTTAGATGTTGTTCGAACTTTGTTCCTATACTCTTTTATATCACCTAAATTATGGGACGAAGCATCGAGTAGAAAAGAATTTTAATTAATAGATTGCCCTCTCTCATATATTGAAGTCTAACTCTCATTATTATGAACTTTTTTAGAAGCATCCCAACAACCAAGATGGGCATAAATTTGATTGCGATTCTTTGTTCATCTACCAAAAAAATCAATGCCCTAAAAGATTTTGCATCTATTATCCTATGTTATATGGTCGAGTGATGGGCTGTAAAAAATCACATGTTCCCTAATTGTGTATTAAAATAAAATGAGAAAGTTAATATAAATATATGAGCTAATGACAAAACTAAAGTTAAAAGTTTAAAAATGATTACATCAGAGAGATATTAGAGGAAGTATCTATTAAGTATGAAAAGATTTAGGTAGTTTAAAAACATACAACAAAGGATATAAAACGGACCAACAAGATGAGTGCATAAACTTAGCGTCAAAGTATTAAAAAAAATGAATGGCCAAAGAAAACTTGGAATGAAATTGTTAAAAACTTTTGTACAAAATAGATTTACCATCTTGTAAATTCATTAGAATAAGGAGAATAAGGATTTATAAAATCAACCATAAGTAAGTGAGATGAAACTAATGACTAAAAATTTGTTACTAATCTATTTATATTTTTCTAGATAGATATTATAATTATACTCTATGTTGTGTAGTTATATGAAACACTTAATGTTCTCCATGATTTTTTTTTTCCGGAATGGCGGTGGCGGGGGGGGGGCCGAAGGGGTTGTGAGGATTGGTTGACATCTCTTTGTAAAAAATCATCTATTTGGGTTTTAGTAGAACAAAGTGCTGCTCTCGCCATTTAACACATTTGTTCACTATTGTTGATGACTTGATATTTAAAAATCCTGCTTTAATAGACTAATTACAATGACAAATAATATTAATGTAAAAAGATCAAGAAGAAAAATGGATAATTTGAAGGTAATATTGGCTATAAATTATACAATAAATATTTACATAGAATAGATTTAATATCTCAAGCACTTACTAGAACAAATGCAGAATAAGGATATATAAAACCAACCCTAAATAGTTGTTGGAATAAAGCTAATGTTGATGGTGATGACCGTCATTAAAATTATACTTATTACTCTATTGTGTAGCAATATGAATCATCATATAATTTTTTTTATAGGACCAACTAAGCATTGACCTCACTATTTAACTTATTTGTTTGCCATTATTAGATGATAATCCAAAATCCCATTTTGATCCCTATTATATAACAACCGTAAGTGTACTCATAACCCAACCTATTAGAATCAACATAATCTACATGATGTAACGTATAAAAGAAAAAAGAATACCGTGGATATTCCCTTACATGAGTAGAGCTTCCCTCCATGAAGGCTCCAAATAAAAGGAATAATTCAAATCCAGGTCTTTGAGTGTTGTATTCTCGTCAATTTCAATTTTGTCAGAAGAACGCCCAAGGGAGGATCCCTTCAAATCAAATCTACGGTGAATTCTTAATTCTGTGCAAAACATGTTTCCCATTACAACGAACCGGAACTGCAGTTCAAAAAGGAGAAATGTATAAATCTGTATAAAAGTTGAACAATATCACTATTTGTATCCAGCTTTAACCTTTTGACCACTAGAAGGTTTCACCCGATGAAGACCAAAAAATTTGGTTATAAGAGTATTCTCATAAGTTTTTACATGATGATGATAGTTCGGCAGCATCCGCAACAGCACCTGCAAAGTACTCAGTTAGCATCATCATTGCACGAGTTATAAAGACTATTTGTTGCAATTATTTTGAATAAGTTTTATTTATGTTTTCTAAGTCGATCGCTTTTCCTACCTGATTAATTTTATTTGTCCGCTTCATATATGAATTTTTTGTCATTTATTGTACTTAATTCAAACCACCTAATTTATTTTCAACTACAGTAGATATCACACCAACTGCCACTTCAATATAAATATTCTTTAATCTACTTTTCATATTTTTTTCCACGCATCATGCTTAAAATTCTGAAAGTATAAAATTATAATTTAATTTTTCAATTCCCTATTAGCATGATGGTTAAACATTTGCCATCTTAATGTACAAAGTTCTTGGTAAATGGACCATATCCAAATGGAAGTCCATCTCAGGTATAACACAATATACTGTCTTAACTGATGTAATTGAGACACTGTAAACGGTTTAATCCACATAAAAGAACTCTAAATCCTTTATCTAGTAAAGCGCTAAGCTAATAAGTTCCAAGATGTTGTTAATTATAGGCTTAAAGTCCGGTTGACAAAGTCAAATATTGCAGACAATAGAAATTTCTACTCAAAGTAGCAAATGAGATAAAATGATGCAGATATTTCATCTATATCATAAAAAAGTATATCATAAAAATATGATGGACAAACTTTACAAGGTATTCAACTTTCATAGCCATATAATGGCGATAATACGTGTAAAGCATTGGGCTTACTCATTGGATAATTAAAAGAATATACTATTATAGAATATCAATAATTCCGCCTGCACCCATAGCTTTAAAGGCTTAAACTTTTAGCTGACCAAGTTTGATAATTGGTGTATGTGTCTCAAGTTTGATTTATAGTCTGCAGGAACTGCAACTTGTGAGTTTATGAAACTTTTGATTGATTATGCTATGGTTAAGTAAAATTTAAGGACAAGTGACTCTCTCAACATATGTTGAGAAAATAAGGGCGAAGAAAAACAGTAATCGACATAAATCCAGAAGAACACAGAGATTTAACGAGGTTCGGCAAAGATGCCTACGTCATCGGGAGCAGCGCAGCGAGTTCCTTTCAATATTCAGAAAAGGGTTTACAAAAATCAGGGATGCCTCCTGAGGTTACTAACAAACCTATTTATAACCCTAGGAGTAGACCCTAGGCACAATATGTAATTACAACATTACCCCTGTACCAAACCGCGGGCTTTGCCCCCGCACCCCAACCCACGTAACTTCTCAATTTGCACAGATTCTTCCGCTCCGCTCCGCTCCGCTTCGATCCAGCGTCTGTCCCGATATGGTATATGAGTCATACCATAACAACATATAACCTAATTGATCGGGTTCTTGATGTATAATTCTTATCGAAGAATTAAAAGAATATACTATTAAAGAATATCAATTAGTCCGCCTGCACCCATAGCTTTAAAGGCTTAAACTTTAGCTGAACCAAGTTTGATAATTGGTGTATGTGTCTCAAGTTTGATTTATAGTCTGTGGTTCCTGCAACTTGTGAGTCTATGAAACTTTTGATTGATTATTCTAGGGTTAAGTAAAATTCAAGGACAAGTGACTCTCTCAACTTATAACCTAATTGATAGGGTTCTTGACGTATAATTCTTAATAAAATTTTCATTAGACAGGAGCTCTAATATGAGAGCGAGATTATTGAAGCAAATAAAGCTTTGTTTTTTTATTAACAATTGATAGATGAGAAATAAGTTGATTTAGAAATATTATATGATTGATCCTCATCTACAGGCTTAAATTTTTGGAATTAAAACAAGTTTGACCGCTAGTATATCTAGTATACTTTTGATCCTTCACCTATAGGCTTAAACTTTAGGATTTAAAACCAGTTTGGCAATGCTTAAAATATAACCATCATTTTCGTTAACCGAGAAAAATACCCGCACTTCAGATTTGCGTAGTGTCTTAATCATAAACCGATCATCCTGAGAGAGGAAAAAGACACTGCCACTTTTCCCTGGTGAAGAAAGCTCTCTCAATGCAGAATTTCCACAAATTGATATCATGTAGTCTGCAGCATCAATCTTGAACATTTCTCTTAAATTTCTGCAGGGATGAACACACATAAATAAATGAATGTATTTTGATATAGTTGACTTCACACAACTTCACTTATTGACAAAAGCATAGCTAGAACTTCTTCGAAAAGATAAATATTCTCATAACTAACCTGAATACCATGGGACAATAGTCTTTCCATTTGAAATCTTCGGAGTGGTGCGAAGGTGTTAATTGAGAGCCAGATTTTGGAAAATCCATCCAAAAGCTTGCACGAGGACCAAAATCCGATGCACGAACTTCACGCCTTTGTATTGGTGTAATTTTTCCAACTGTGTATCTGACGATTTAAAAATAGAACAAACACATCCGCGATTTAAAAAATCAAAGAAAAAATGTGCTACAAGTTTTAAAAATATTCTATTATGTGGCAGTTAAGAACGAGGGTGTTTAAGGAATCCAATTAGGAAATATGTAAACTCAGCAATCATTTTGAGACAAAATATTAATATCATGAAAAAAAAAGCTTTGAAGCTAGCTTTGTTTAATACAAAAATTTCATAACCAGTTAAAATGTGGATAATACATGCTGTATGCAAGCTTAACTGTACAAAAAATATCTGTTAAAGAAAGCATTATCCTAGGCTACCAAGACCTGGCTAGGTCAGAGAAAGCATTGGAGAAACTCTTCGGATGTTTAGGAAACTAAAAGCTACCATCCATATTGTAGTACTTAAGGGATAATTTGAAATCAATTTTTTTTTCTTTATTTACCTGTGTTTTTACCTTTGTTTTATAAATTATACTGTTCACTATATTTTTCATACATTTTAAATTTTTTTAACAAAATCAAATTATTTCTCAAAACACTCAAAAAAACTAAAAAATATTTTAAATATTTTTAAAAACAAGTTGATTTATATCTACAAGTCAAACCTGTTTTATTTCAAATCAAAATAGAAATAATAATAATAAAAAAAAAACAAAGTTGACTCAAACTGCCCCCGTTTAAAAAATATCATGCTAATTTTTAATCATTAACGTTAACATATTAGATGGGAATAATATTTACTTTTTGAATTGGTATGTGCATCACTAGATGCTAAGTCTCATTTGCAAGTGTGTCCCTCTTCACAAGCATACATAACTACTACTCTACATTTATATTCACGCATAAAATCACATCATGCATGCAGGCCGAACCTGCATGCATCTCAGAGCTCATTTTAATATGAAGAGTGAAGAGCTAAACTTACCTGATTCCAAGCTGCAGACAAAGCATCAAATCATAACTTCTGTGGCCCTTGATTATAGTCTCCCCAGGCTTTTTTACGCCAATTAACTTCTTCTGACGCCTCCTTTCGCTTCTAGATGACACTGAAAAGCTATTGTTAATCACGAGCTCACTAATAAGAACCCCTTGCATGTATTCCCTTTCTAAAGTTGGAACATTAGCATCAGCTGATTTCTCACTTTCGCGGAAACTGTCACCAGAACTTAAAACTGAATTGTGGCCTATCACCTTTTCAATTGCTACCTCAAGGCTCCATCGTCTCTCCAGAGCTACATTTCCCCCACGGGACTGTTCAAAATTTAATAGATTACCTTTAGGCAGATTGTCAGATGAGATGCCAGTAGATGCTCGAGTATCACTAACTTTAATGATTCCCATATCAATAGAAGAAGAATGAAGAATGCGAGAGCTATGAATTTGCCTTTTCAAATCAGGAAGTAGCCCTCTCTTCCTCAAAGCGTTAATGTAACATTCTTGCACAGCAGGTATTTTACTTCCTTCTGGATAGAAGGTTCCTTTCCCGTCCTTCAAACCCCTAGTCCACGTACCAACATAGCAGCCACCATCATTCCAGGTGTAAACCCCATACCCATGCATCATACCATCTAACCAACTCCCTTCATAGGAATCCCCATCTTCCCAAGTAAGGGTTCCCTTACCTGACATCTTACCTCCTCTCATATAACCTTCATAAACGTTCTTATTAGCCCAGATATATTTTCCAAGCCCTTCAATACTTCCTTGAATCCACGAACCATTAAAAACATCTCCATTAGGAAAGTTTTGCTGCCCTAACCCATGCTTGAGATTCAGCTTCCAGCGTCCATTATAGGTTGACTTATCTGGCCCGACATAAAGGCCAGAACCATGCATATAGCCACCAGAAAAATCACCCTCATAAAATGCTCCTGAAGGCGATGAAAGTTTTCCATTACCATGCATCATTCCCCTCTGCCATCCGCCTTCGTAAGAGTAACCATCTGACCAGACATACTTTCCTGAACCCTCGGGTGTGTTGCCCAAAACTGTTCCCGAGTACATATCCCCATTGGGAAGTAGGAGTTCACAAAAAGTTGCATCACGTAAATGATAAGCTTGTCCATTGGGCAGTGATGAATCCCTGTAGAAGCAACTTGCATCAAATGATTGGCTATCTCTTTGTGAAAAGGATGGGAGTGGTTCCACCTCACTGGCAGAAGCTAATGGGGCCGACATGCACAATGAATTAAAGGATTCAGATTACCAGAAAAGCTTAACCACAAAGCACTGCAAGTAAAAATACAAAAAAAAATTTAGATGTTATTAGAAGAGATCAGCGTCAGATTAATCTTCTCAAACAGTTACTTGTGATATGCATTCATAAAGACTTCAGATAAAGAGAGGTTACTATTAGATTAAAATGCTAAAAAGGTTATACCTCTCATTGCAGAAAGATGATTTGAAGTATAAATCAAGTCACTCATAATATAAACTAGCTTAAAAAAATTCCTTTTAACTGTAATTACACTGTAGCTTGAAAAAGGAAATGCTGGTTCATAAAATGCTCCGAAAAATATGAAGGCAGACTGAGTACGACTTTGGAACTTTGGTTTTAAAGCCTTAAGATATGTATGCAATCTAATCAACTAACATATTTCTTCTGCGTAGTGTAAGTTGAAATCTAGCGTGATCTGGAAAAACTTCTACACCATAAAATCTTCAGAAAGCAAAATATGCAGACAAAACTGGTAGCATGCATCTATCCCAATAGAGTTCAAACGATGAAGTTCTCTTACCAGTATATGAACATCATGTCGTGGCTTTATTCCCTTTTAATAAAGAGCCGCCATCACTCAATATTTTTTACACCGAACTCAAGAACAATACTATCACTTAGCTGAATCATATAGATAACACATCATTTTGATAGCATGCTTTAGCATAACATACTCAAGAACAATCTCCTCGATAACTTTGTAGAGTTCTGCTTTGTAACAATCCCCAATCTCATCCATTAACGATTCACCTCCTTTAGCCTATTACGTCTTATATTTGTTTACTCAGTGCAACTTTTCATTGTGTCACCAATTGTAAGAGTGCTCTAGCATCAACATCTTAATTTTAGGGTTTCTCAACTAAACTCTAACAAATAAATTAAACCGAATCGATGTTTAAGAGTTTGATTACAATATACTAAAGAGATTTCATAAAAATTTAAAGTAACTTAAGTTTTCTTCAAAGACCTTACACATAATCCAAAGTCATACATGATAAACAGGGCTCTAGAAATGGTCTCTACATGTTAAGAGGTGGTTCTCACCATAAAATATTTTTATCCCAAATTGGATAAAGAAGAGAATGAGTAAGTTAACTTTTCTTTTTAAAATGCTCTAAAGTTTCTAACAATATTTCAATCATTAAATCCAAATATGTCTCAATATTTAAGAGTTCAACTTCATTGTACTGAAGGGTCTCACAATATCACATGAATTCAAAAGGAGGCTTCTAGGGTGTAGCACTTTCTGTTGTATGAAACCTAATTCCAATCTTCTGATTAGTGCAATGCTCTGATATAGAGTGCAATACATCATATCTAAAGAGGCGAGCTCCCCACTTGCTAGCTCGGCTCCCACCTGCCAAGGACATAAATGGGCATAACATTTAGAAGAAGCTTGCTTCAAAGGAGAATTAGGGGACACAACTTTAACTCACCTTAGCACCCATCTTACGAGCAGCGACCTCGCTCCCTTGAGTAGGGAGTGCAGCAAACTCACTTTCCAATAGCGGATCCCCATAAAGATGGACTATCAAATAACAAAGGTTAAACACTAATATTTGGGGAACTCGTCTCATCTCTCAAAACAAACATTCAAACAAACAAAAAATAACTGAGGTAAACTATTTATGAGCTAAAGTCCTCCCCACGAAGTTGAGCTCTATTAAGGACTTTACTTCTAATTCGACCTTCGTGAGTCATGACTCTCTTCTTCACGTCTGAAATCAATGCCATCATGAGTTTTTCCATCAAAACTAGGTGGGGATGAGTTGTGATTTGGTCAACCACTCATGCACAAGGCGTAGTACCACCTCCTCTTCCAGTCTTTCATTTTATTCTCCAAGTTAAACAAATTGATCCCGATCTTAGAGAAATAGACGAATTTGTCCTTGTATGTCTTAACTATAAAGAGGTAGTCTCTGGTCCAAGGAATCCACGTCTTCCTCATGTACTACACCAAGGTGGTGATGCCTATTAGCGAGTTCGGGATCATGTGTGTTAGGATGACGCCATAGTTGTTTGAAGATGTCAATCAATTTTCCGCAGAGAGGAAGTCACAATCCTAGTCTAAACTAAACCTAGTAGAAAAGGAGCTCATCCTCATCGAAAATGTTGGGGAACTCTTCTATCTTCACAGCACGAAGCATATTGAAGGGCCAAACATGAACTCTTGTTGTGCCCAGTCAACCACCTTGTCAAACATTTTTAAGCGGTCAAACAGGTACAAGCTTTATGAACGCCTTGCCGCTGACAAAAAAGTGTGGCATCCATCGCTGATCAGAATAAAGGGAAAGATGGCAAAGAAGGGACTTAATTTTTCCTATTTTCCCCTGTTTTTTGTGCTCAAATATGCTCCTTATTCTAGCTATTTCCTTGTTGGTGTGAATCCACAAATAAATCAGGGCCCAATACTAAGTTTTAATCTAATTATACATTTATCATATCAAATAATTTTCAAGATTTAATAGCTCCAAAATCTACTGAATCTGAATTAGAAAATCACTAAATCCTACTTGAATTAAATGTTTGTTTGTACCCAAACAATCCCATAAAGCCGTCTCTAATGATGATCACTTGATCGCCAGCTTCAGTTGGATAACCACCCAAGGGTACCCCATTCACATCGCATACACTAATTTCAACCAAAAAAAAAAAAAGAAAATGGAAGCATTAAACCAGTAACACATCGCAATGCCCCAAAGCCTTACTGCAACTGAACTTCAACTCAATCTAATTCACAAGCAACTTAGCAGTCGAAAAAGAAGCACGTGTCCTGAAATTAATAGAATTCGTTCAATAAAATCAAGCCTCTCCTCTCAACAAAAATTTTTTTTAAAAAATCAAGCTCCTTAAAAATCCAATTCCTGCACCCACAAACCTAAGCCCCAATATCCACTTTCCCAGAGATTGAAAGCTCCTCAAATTCACTTTCTTCCTAGTAAAATAAACAACCAACGTTACAGATTCAAAGCAAAAATCGCTCTCTTCCTCGTAAAACAGAATACATCCAATCATCCATAAGAAGTTCATTCTAGTAACAAGCATAGTGTGAAAGAGAGAGTATACTCTTATGAGCTGCAGCTCGATTAAGTTCAGCTTCGAAGTATGCCAACACTATTAAGAAGCCGGGCTTCGACGGAGCCGAGACAAGTGGTGGAGATTTACAGGGTAGAAAGCGAGATCCGAGGACACAACAAGGAGATGGCCAAACCAAAGAGCAAGAGAGAATGGGAGATTTCAAAACTGGAAGAAGAAGAGTCGCGGTCGGTAGGGGTCAAAAGTAAGCCCGGGCTATGAGCGGGGCCCGCTTGAAGGAAACCAGATCATGTGCAACTAGATAGGGTTTCACACGAGGATTTTCATTAGTACTCACCACACATATTGAAGCAATCTTACGGCTGGCAACAGGTTTGTATTGTATTATTGAACTGGAGTTTCTATTTGGCCGCACCTAAATTGATGACTAAACACCATGCATTTTTAAATAGAAGGCATCTCGATTTACCGGTGGCTCCGAATGTAAGAAAAATAAGGCAGAGGTTCCGCTAGGATTTCTCTATCTCATATTAAAACAAATTTCGGTCATTTTTTTCTAGATTTTTAGATTATTTTTTTAATTTGTAGATTTGATTGTTGGAAGATTATAGTGATGGAGATGACTTTTCTCATGAGCGCCGTCTCAAAGGATTTTATTATGCAAGAATGAGAATCTCACGGTACAGATAAATCAAGGTTTAATCGGCCCGTTTGAGGCGTAGGATTGTCGACCCCTCAATTGGGGGCTACTCCTTAGTTACCATAGTATTATAGATATTGTTTTCGTGTTTTAAAGCAATTTTCTTTATGTTTCTATAAGGACGGTCATTGGCGTCCAGGTCCCTTATAGGGTTGTATCCGAAGTTGAGTGGAGTTCCGACTATATCTCGCTCTCAAAGTGGTGTATCCTCCTACAGTTCCTCCACGTCTCTCCTACTTTGCTGCCACACATTCCTCCTCGTTGCAACCGCCCTAACAATCACCTCTCGATCATTTTCCTACAATTTCTACTCTCCCAACCGTTGCATGCCCACTGTCAACCGTCCAAAATCATTCCTTCAACACCCTTGCTGCTATCTTAAACTCCCTTGAACATTCCTTCCACTTTCTCCCACCTTGCTAACGTGACCTGATGAGCCCCTTGCCTTGATGTTCGTTGTTGTTCCTGCCCTTGAACTACATCCTTGTAGTCTGGTTGTTGTTTTAGCAGTTCCTTGGCACTATCATTGTCTTTCCAACTGCCCAAGACCATTCCCCGTGCTACCTTGTTGTCGTCCCAGCCACCGGAAGCATCCCCATAAGCGAGTTAATGTTCTCGCTGCCCAGAAACACCCTTAGTCATTTCCTTACTACCCAATCCACCCACCCTCTTGGCACTACTTTTCCAAGCCCTTATCAACTATCACCAATTGGGATCCACCCTAGTTAAGTGTTTGTGTCGTGTTTGTTGTTATTTTAATTTTTTTTGGTATTGTGTTGTATTTTTATTTTCAAGTGTGTTGGTTGTAACCACATATATTTTTTTCTATGATGGTTTGAGTTAACTCTGATATCATATAACTTTAGTTATGTACCTTTATGTTTAGTATTTATATGTGTAATTACAGGGTAAACTTACTAAAGAGAGCTTAATGATGTAATAAAGAGGAATTTGAATAAATTAAAAGGAAGCATCCCATTTTATTCTAAAAGCACCAAGCAATTTTCTTCCCACACAAAGTCTAAACAAGAGAATGGAGTAGGGACGTGGTTGATTGGCACATGAATATGACATAACTATGCCAATGTGGGGTGGCTACACCACTTAGGGGTGTGTATACGCCAACTCCCATGCATGTCCAACCGAGACGAAAAATTCTAGCATCTTTTTTGTAGAAACCTAGTGCAACTTTTAAAGTTTTAATCTGGTTTTATTACAGAATAGAAAACACACTTGAGCCATCTATAACACTTGCATTGGTGAGTTAGTTGTGGTAGTTAGCTCTTGCGTGGCGATTTGTGGGCATATATTGAACATTCAAGAGGGATAAAAGGGGGTCTCTAGCATCTCTCATGATCTTCTTGGTTGGTGAAAGAGTGAAACTTTGTAAGGGAGGTAAATGGATTATGAGGGAGATTGTGAGAGTATATTGGAGGGATCGGTATGGAGTTTTGTTTGATAGTATTAGTGCTGGTTAATGAACCAGAAAGACGAGTGAAGAACAAAATTGCAAAGCAAGGGTGTAAAATTTTCCAATATTTCTTCTGAAATGTGTGTACTATATTTTCTTTTATTAATAAAACATGTTTTGTTTTGCTTTAACATCATGTATAGTTACTAATTCTCATTTCTCTTCTGATTTGGTGAGAATAAGTTCTAGGGTTTAATTTTTGTTGATATGACTTACATGAAACTTTATTGTGGTCAAGTTTAAAATGCAATCTTCATTTACATTCAATCTAACTAGTTGAGTTTTTAAGACTCGTTTTGATCTTTTTGTTACAGAAGAATCCTTACTGGAACAACTAGGTTAGAATTCATTAACTTGGGAGAATAAAAATATTGCTCTTAGGCTAGTGCAATCTTGTTAGGAAATACTGAATCCTAAAATTTTTACTCGTTTTAGGGAACTAAACTTGTTTGATGCCCAAGAATTATTATTTTCATCTGGAGGGGCTAAGAAAGAGTTTTGTTCATAATTCACACAATTAATTCTATCACTTTGTTAACCCAAAGCTTTTAGGACTAAATCAGAGGAGATGCTCTCATTCATTGCAATACCTCACATATTTAAACTAGGATTTTCCTCTTTGCAAAAAATAGATTTAGACACTTTCAAAAATCACCAAAATTCGAACCACGAGGCTAGACTTAAAACCTGTAAGCTAGAACTTTTTTGGATTTTGAGAGTTCATTTGTTTCTCATGAGATCAATGCACAGACTCAATTTACGAGGATTTTCATACATACATACCACTCAACTCTTATGTACATACATGCCTAGCACCTAAACTTCAATTTTTACATACATACCACATTCTATACACACGAAGATTTTAATACATTTCACTCAATTCTTAACACCCAAGCTTCAATTTTTACATGCATACCACATTACCTATGCATGAAGATTTTCATACAAGCCTCATGATTTTCGTACATACCTAACACCTAAACATTACACATCAAAAGATAAATTTTTCTTTTCAGAAGTTAAAATGAAAAAGAGTGGCACAATTAGACTTACCTTCCTCAATGTTTTCCGATAGAAACGAAGCAGACGAATGAGAAATATGAGAGTTTCGCTGGTCTTTGTAAGCTACCTTCCAACTGCACCTTCCCAGCTAGCACTAATGGCGACTAGATCGCGAAGGTTCATAAGCGAAGGTGATGGTTTTGAATGAAACTGCACTGGAGGGAGAGAGGGGGAGGTTGCAAGGGTTTCAGACAGAAAGAAGTGCAGAGAGGAGAAATGCATTTAGGTGCATGGGATATGTATTTAAGGTTTTTAGAGTACTTTCCATCACATTTGCGTTGGATATAGTTCGACATTAGTAAGTAAAGTTTTTGTGTCACTTTATTAGATGCATTTAGAAGCAAAATCCGTCACAATTCCACTTAAAGTTTTACCGTTTTAAGAATACTTTTTGTGTCAAATTATTGGATGTAAAATCGATGGAAAAACTGCTACAAATATCAAAACCGACTCTAATATTTGCTCAGTCGCTGATAAGTGCATCTCCACACACACACACACACACACACACACACACATATATGTGTGTGTGTGTGTGTGTGTGTGTGGTTGAGGGGGAATTTTTTGTTGGACACACTCTATCATAAACTTTCCTTGGGTATGTTTGTGGGCTGCCACATTGTTGATGGTATGGATGCCTCATATTAATTAGATTGGTTGGCATGGTAACTTATTGATATCCTCAACGCAAATTATAGCAAATGAATGAGCTATGAGTCCAGATCGATAAATATTTTTTCCTCATTCTTAACTAATTCAATTTGAAATACTTGCTAGCTTACTTGATCTGGTCAAACTGATCAAGGCTAGATTACTAGCTGGTATATATATATAAGTTAAAAGAAGCTCAAGACCGACTAATTGTGAACAATTTTCAAAATTTTATTTTTAGCTCTTAAAAATATTCACGAGGAAAGATTTGAGAGTTCTTTCAATCAATCATCCCACTCACTTTTAGTTAGCAAACAATCATCTTCCGACACAAACACTTTTCACATTACATAGTTAATTCAACGTCGCATATCAAATCAGATTTAAGACTTTTATGATAAACACGACAATATTTAACTTTTTCATTTTTTCAATGCAACTTGATTGATACTTTATATTTGGCTTATGTTTTTAATTGCCATTAGTATCATTAATAATAAATATATCACTTTTTTTATAAGTCTTCAAATCTCAGATTCTGACGGTGGAAAATATGAAAAAAGTCACCGCTCAATTATTTTATTTGACCATAGTTATCAAAACTATGGGTCATGCTTTCGGAAAAAATTGTGTATGTCAAGGGGTACACAGAGATGCGTACATAATAGGGTACACGAGATTTATATGGGGATTGCAAGGGGGTTATAACCCGTTGTACCTCCCGTGTAACCTCGCTGTAAACTTGTAATCTCAATAGATAAATTAAAAGTGCGGGTTATAGCTGAGTTACACAAAAGTTACAATGAAGTTATAATACGCTTGTAACCCCCATGTAACTCCCATATAACGCCTGTGTACCCTATTATGTACACATCTCTGCGTACCTCTTGACGTACGCAAATTTTTTCCCATGCTTTCAGCACTCTTTTAATAGAGAAAACATTCTATACAAATAATTATGAGTGTGTTTGGTGTGATGGTACGGTGTGGTGTGGTACTGTATCCTGTTTTTTCTGTTTGACAAAACTGACATTATGTTTTTCTACCAGATATGACAACCTACAGTAGTTGCCAGAATGCTACCATAATTTTTTGAATAGTAGTTTATTCTTCATCAGTTTCATAGCTGCAACTGTCTCAAACAGACTCTATCTATGCGGACAACCAAACACGTATGTTCCAACGTGATTGATTTGCCACCACATAAGATTATCTATATATACTATTTTTTTCATTTTGAATTAGTGCGTTTACCCGCAATTTAAAATATAGACATATTGTCAATCCCGATATTTTCGGACAGTATTACACAAAATCAAACGAATGGAATAACAATATAAAACATAGTCCAAGTCATAATCTTCATATCTAAACAAACTCATCTTGATTAGAAGCTCATGAATAAGCACTGCATGACTTATCGTCCTGCGATTGGATCAAGTTGGTGGCATGAGGCTGTTTTTATTTTTATTTATTTTTCTGACGCACGAAAAAAAGAGGAAAAAAAAAAAAGCTTCGTTGTCACAGCCCGAGGCCACCGCCAAAAGCTATCCCAAGCACTTGTGCGGTTGCGGCTCATCGTCACTTCTGGGTAACGAAACGCGGCTCTGGTCTAGAAGCACGTGGTGCGGTATCACGTTGGTGTTGTTGAAACGTCAAAGGATTCGCCGTCGACGCGATATTGGCCGTCCGATCCGTAGAACCTTCGTTTCTTATGTACGAGCGAGGGTAAGTTCGGGTAGTTGGTGGACGCGGAGTGATGAAAAATGTACGGTGATGATGAATTCATATGATGCGTGAAATGGGGCACGTGTCTGATTTGGTGTGGAAAGAGTAGAGGAAGAAATTATTTTTTATGAGCTCTTCAGCAAATCTTATTAGAGGTATAATTGAGCCAATGTGGCTCATGAGTTGGCTCAGGTTCAGCTCGATAAGTGACTCATGACTCATGAATTGAGCTCGATGAGTTAACATGTAAAGCTCAAGTATATCGTATTTGTGAGTCTGCTCATTTATAAAATAATCAATATAAAATACACTGAAATATTTTAAAATTCAAGTTCTATCTTTAAGTTGATAAAAATATTTTCAAAAAATATTTTATATCAATTAATTTTAAACTTTTTATTTTTTAATTGTTCATTCTATTTGTCATTTATTTTAAGATTAACTTGAACAAATATTTTTTTTTTGTTTTTCATAATAAGTAAGCTAATTCAAACCTTTAGAATTAAGCTTGAGTTTGAGCTCAAACTCGGTTAATTAATCAAGTTGTGAGTAACTCGAGTTCGACACAACTCGTTTCACCTGTAATTCTTTTATAAACAAGTGCAATATGACATCTGATACTTTATGTAAACATATATACCATACAATTCTTATGTATTTACATAACACTAAAAGTTTAATAGGTGTCATAAATTGAAGTATGAAAATATAAATTTTATTTTAAAAAAGATTGTGATGGATGAATTGAGCTCAATTGATGATTGAAAATTATTGGGACAACCATTTTCATGAAAGAAGGATTATAGTGACTTAAACATGACAAGGCAAGATGGATTTGAGAACAATAGAAAAAGAATAGCTAGCAATCTAAAAGGTATCCAAAGCTTTGAAATTTATTATTTATGACCTGTTGACTTCTTAGTTATGCATATTTTCTTATGTTTAAAATGTGTAGAATTATGGTCTTTTTATAAATATTGGGAGGGGAATTTCACCATTTTTTTTAAATGAATCTTTAAAATTTATGATGGAATCAATTGATTTTTAGATCATGCCTTTGTTCAAACTTGGAAGGTAGTAAAATGAGTTCGAGATTAAGCATGGTAATTTACCTTGCTAAACAAGGTTAGACTTGGAAAACTAGCGAAGGGGCTAACAATGATGAACCGGTTCTAACCTCCACCAATGATGCTCTGAGCAGTTAAGAGATTATACAATTTTGAATCAAATTCAACAACGTTAAGATGTTAGAATTGATTAAAATAATTTGATCTTAGAATATTAATGAACGAATTTCAACACTACTAAAAAATCAATATTTTTTTAAAAAAATTTTTGTCTCCCCAAAAGCAAGTTAATGTCATAAATGGCTCATGAACCAAGAGTTATTATAAGTTAACAAGAATTTTGAAAAGTATACATGTAAAGGGACCACACAACTATTGCAACTTGTTGTGGTGATTCAGCTCCATAGATAGGTTGCTTGAGGAGAAACCGTCTCCTTAGGACAATTAGTTTTATATGTAGTTATGACAACAAAGTACACCGCCCGCTTTAAGGTGTCATAATATAGGTCATTTCAATGGTGCTTTCCAAAGCTAGAGTGTTGTACTTTTCAAAAAAAAAAAAAATCTTGAATTCATTATACCTATAAAAGATATTATTGTCAAAAATATTTGATTCGGAAGATTTAAGTGAAAATTGCACAGGAGAAAATGAAATAACCATAATATGCTTGAGAAATAGATTAATTATGATTGATGTACCACGATATATTATACATACATATTTATGAACTTGTGTAATTATTAAAATTCTTTAAGTAATGTTGACCTTGTTTTCTATAAGGTTGACATGCTCTTATTCACCCCTAGCCTAAGGCCCAATCTTAGCATATAAGCTATCTCATCGAATCCTTAGTGGGCTTTCCTACTGACTAGATGAATCCATGAGTCCTAAGAACCCATAACTCAATTCAAGACTTTAAGGCCCATCCTACAAATCAATTAAACCCCTTTCGGCCAAGTATTTGATCTCTAATGAACTGAATTGGTTTATAGATCATTATTATCACACCTAAGTTGAAACAAGTATTCAAAGCCTAGGATCAACCTACTTTTACTTAGAAAGCCACCCCTTTGACCTTTTTCAAAGTTTTGCACCAAATGAATAAAATTAAATGAACTAATTTTAACTAAATATTCCAAATGACTTGACCTAGCCAAGAAAATCAAAGTTAGATAACTACTTTCATCTCCAATGCCATCCTTTTCTACATGTTTGTTGAGATTTTTGTGGAGGTAACCATCAAGTAGTGAGTGTGAAGCAATGAATATAGTTTTGTATGAACATAAATACTAAAATCCATTTCGAATCATCAGGTTTGCAATTTAAGTTTTCAATCTCACAATCACCATCAACCTAGGAAGGTCAGAGGTATATGGATATTGATTTGTATGCAAGTGATGTTGGATGTCTCATGTACTTAATAATTTACCAAATTAGATATAGCTGATGCAACAAGCATGATATACAGACATATGGTGAAACTATGACAAAATATTAAAGAGTTGTTAAGTAAAACTTATTGTCTCCAAGAGGAACAATATAGGTTTGACAAACAAAGAGAAAACTAGGGCAAGGAGTAGATCATGGATTTTAATTTTGCAAAGGATCTAACAAAATATAAGTCATTGACTTGGTCTATCCTTACACTATACGAGAACACAACTAGCTAGAAAGGAAAATTTCAATCAATTGATTTTTCTCATACACAATCTTCTTCATGGTACTATGAATATTTAAAAAATACATATAAGTGAGAATGTTATGATCATGCTTAGTAATTAAGTTACTATCATAAATAAATTTCAACACCACTTGGCCTTGCATTAGGTAGATAAACCTCTTGGTTAAGTGTTATGGAAGAAGGACCTTATCATCTTCACAACTATATAGTTTAGTTAACAAGATAATGCCGTATCAGTCGGTAGTTGAATTTGGTTTATCTCCTTTGACTTACATGCCGAAAATATTTACTTGCCATTATAGCCATTTCAATGGTACCAAGATATATAGTGAAAACTCATGCAATTCACCTTAGCAAAATCATAGACTTTGATTATTATATTAAGAGAAAAAATAGCCAGCATATTATGATAAAATATTTGATTAAAAAAAGTTTATAAAATATTGAATTTATTTTTTAAATTTATGTTATCAATAATGCTAAATTAAGTAAATTAAATCATTTCTAAGCTTATTTTTACATATTATTTTTCTTTTTGCTGACTTTGCAATGCGAAAAAATATTACATCAGGACTTCGCACGTAGAGCTACGTGCGGAGTCCAATGAAATTACGCTGTGGAGGTGATCAGTCTGGTAACACAAGAAAATATTCCTCTTGTGTTATTCATGTGCTATTTTGTGTTATTCAAGTATTATTGATGTGTTATTGTGTTATTATAACACCAAAAATATTTCCAGAACACAATAACACCTGAATAACATATAATAACACATGAATAACACCTGAATAACACGAGAAAAATATTCCATTGTGTTACCGGGCTGATCACCTCTACAACATAATTTCATTGGACTCCGCACGGAGCTCTACGTGCGGAGTCCTGATGTAATATTTTTTTCCTGCAATGCACATTTTTATAGATTCTGATTATTAAATTTAGTTTAGTTGGTTAAAATTTATTGTTTGAAATTTGAAGTATTTTTTAAATAATTTTGTTATAATTAATGTTGACCATCTAAAATGGATTATATGAGTTGAATATGTAAATTATGTAAAGATCGTTTGGACTTTGATAGCTGTGTTCTGAATAATAAAATGTATTTTATAAACTCAAATTAATATATTTTTAAATATTATTAATCATAAAAACAGATCATATTTATGTATCAACACATGATCCGCTCATCGAAATTCTTCCAAGTTAAATTATGGAATGTGACCTAAAAATTAAAAAAATAATAATAAAATATATTTTTTTTTAAAAAGTTGAAAACAGTTTTGCATTTATAAAAGACATTTTAATTTCAAAATTTGAAAAAAAAATGATAAAAATTAGAAGATAAAGTGTATTTAATTTGCAAGTGTTTATAAAATTATTTCGAGTTCTTAGTTTTATTAAATAAGTGTCCTAAAATTAGATTCCTTGTGATCAAACTTCGGTCATTAGATCTTGATATGACTTTTTTTTTTTAAATTACTTATGAAGAAAATAGTAATTCGAGATAATTTATCATTTAAGGTTTACATGTCTTAGAACGAGAAAAGCATTTAGAACTGTTCAGGAATTTTGCATTCCTTGCTGTTGAATCCAAAAAATCATGTGGGTTACATCCAAGGGATAAAACATAAAGAGAGAAAGGAACATTATATTAGAACAGGTATATTGACCATTCTCTACTTTTTTGACTAAGTCGTGTAACCCTCCCGTATTCTCAGCATGATCTCCTATTTGTAGACAAAGGAGTAATGACCCTTAAAATTACATGGTGACCCCCTATTTTAATAGGGACTGAACGGGGTATTAAAGGTAATTGGTTTTAATGGGACCCAGAGGTTTCTTGGAATCCTCGACTTGATCTCCTGGTCAGTTGGAATGGGCAACAAATCTTATTCGTTGTCTATTTTGATTGGACCGTATGGCTGATCGACGACACAGATGTGGTTAGACAGTCGCCTCAAAGATGTCAGCCAGATATTGTTGGTTGGTCGTCTGGATGACGTTGGTCGGGAGAGAGTTGGTCGATCACCTTAATGATACCCCGTTGATTTTGATTATACGTAGGTTTTCTGACTCTTTGAGTCAATTGCCTTCAGTAGAAGACTGTAGTCTGAGTATCGTGTGAATCAGCTTTCTTAGGAGGACCCTACATTGGCTCCATCACATCTTCAGGTTCCATTGGATTCCTTTGAGATTAGTGTTGACAGGTTTTCTGTGTATATATCTTGTTCATCAATTCTCTTACTTCTTGGTAGTGACAACATCAATAAGAACAAGAAAATCTTATTTATGGTAACCAAAAATATATATAATTACTTAAATGGCACAATAATTGAAACTCGTTGTCGTGCCCTTAGTTTCCTATAAATAGGACATAAAAGGTGCTGGTCTCTTCATCTTGCTTTGAATTTTTTCAGATAGAATCACTTGTTTCTTTAAGACGCTATGGTGGGCGAGTATGGTTCCTTAAGTCTTTGTAAGATCACTTGCAAGAAAAACTCTGCGAAAATGAGACGTGACCCCTGCCTTGGAGGCGAGGAGAGACAGAAAATGCCCATTCGGAAAAGAGGGGTGTCAGATTCAGAGGATCAAGGGGGATCCTCAGATTTCCCCCAGTGGTAAGTCTCGGTTTTTAGAAAGTTCTTTGGGGGAGAGATTTAAGTAGATTGTTGAGAATCGGGAAACTGATGGCCACACCAAGTGCTTTTCTTTCTAACAAAAGTTTATTTTGTAATTCTTGTACTATGGTGAAGCTTCATCATCTTCCTTTTTCTCATTCTAGTATTTATACTTATCAATCTTTGGAATTTATTCATTCTGATGTTTGGGGGTCTTCTCCATGTTCTTCGTTTTAAGTCTACAGATACTATGTAATTTTCTTAGAAAATTACTTACGATATTCTTGGTTGTTTAATATGATTGACAAATATGAAGCTTTTTTTTTTCATTTTTTGAAATTTAAAAACCATGTTGAACTTTAATTTAGTACTCATATAACAAATTTATGAACCAATTGTAGTGATGAGTACAAGAACTACTCTTTCACACAATATCTTAATAATCATGGTATTATCCATCAAATAATTTATCCCCATACCACTCAACAAAACAACATTGTGGAACGTAACCACAAACACATTGGATATCACTCGTGCATCTTTAGCTGACTCAAATCTTCCTGTCTTTTTGAGTTGAAACTGTGCTCAATGCCATATACTTTGGTTAATAGAATGCCCTCTATTAACACTAATAATAACTCTCCTTTTCAACTCTTAGATAGATTATCATCATCTCAAAGTATATGATTGTGTGTGTTATCCTTTAATTCATGCTATTTATGGAAACAAATTAAAACTGAGATCAATTCAATGTGTTTTCATTAGCTATCTTTACAATATAAAAGGGTACAAGTGCTTTAATCCTACCACTAGCAAAACTCTTATCTCCATGGACGTTATCTTCCTTGAAATAATTTCCCTTACAAAATTTTGAATTGTACATCTACAGAGAATCAACTCCCTACTCAAACTATGCCACTCACCCTAATACCTACTAATATCATTCATAACTCACCTTTTCAACATCAACCACTATCCGATCCATGCCAGAAACTCATTCACATTCTAATATTGCCCATGTCTCACTCTAATTCAATCTCACCTCTACTGATTCCCCAATCTATAAATATACGTCCTACCACAATTGCCATTCTGGCACCTATCATCCTATGGTTACCCGATCCAAGTCCGGTCATCTTCCCCACAAATGTCACTTTGGCCTACAACACACCATAGCTTTTGAGCTTGAACTTACTACCTACAAACAAGCTACTAAATATTCACATTGGAAGTCGGCCATGAAAGAGGAATTAAAAGCTTTTAAATGTCAGGAAACTTGGATTCTTGTTCCACAACCCTCAAACAAAAAATTGTTTGATGCAAGTGTACATATATAATTAAGAGACATCCAGACAAATCTGTTACTAGATATAAAATTAAACTTGTGGCTCAAGGCTTTCAACAAAAATATAGACTTAATTACAATAAAACATTTTGTCCCGTTGCTAAATTTCCCACAATTTGTATCCTTCTTACTATTGTTATTCACCACAACTGAAAAATTCTTCAATTAGATATTTCTAATGCCTTTTTTACATGGTAATATCAATGAAGTTATCTATATGAAACAACCACCAGGTTATGCCACTCCCAAGCTACCTCATCATGCATGTTTGTTAAAAAAAGCTACGAACAACCTAAAACAAGCAGTCAGGGAGTGGTTTAACACTTTTATAAAACACTTTTTAAGTTGTGGATTTGTTTATAGTAAGCTGACCCCTTTCTACTTATCATAACAAAGATTCAATATCTACTTACCCTTTGTCGTACGTAGATGCTATTTTGCTTATACAGAATAGTAATACATTCATTTAACAATTATTGCAAAACTTACAAAACAAATTCTCCATGAAGAATCTTGGTGTGGTCCCTATTTTTTTGGATGTTCACACTCATAGTCATGACAAGCTATTTCTCTCTAAAAAACACTATGGTACTAAAGTTCTTCTAAGAGCCGGCATGACAAATTGTAAAGCACTTCCAAATTTGATCTCTTCCACCATCAAATATGTGCTTGAATATGAACAACCATTTGACAACCATCAACTCTACAAATATCTCGTAGGATCTCATCAATATCTTACCCTTACAAAACCATATATCACCTTCGCCATTAATCAACTCTCCCAACAACTTCATTAGTCTTTACATATTGATGTTTTCTAGGTTACATTAAAGGCTCCCTCAACATTGGCATTCGTCTTAGGTCAGGACCACTTGTTCTCACTTCCTGTTCTGATGCAAGTTGGGCAAGTGATCAAATCGATCGTCGTACAATCATTAGATATTACTCTTATTTGGTTTCTATCTTGGTCTCTCGGCTAGTAAAGAAACAATCAAGTTTCGTTAAATCTTCTACTGAAGCCGAATATGAAATAATTGCTTCTACTACAATAGATTTCATATGGCTACGACAATTAGTAAAAGAGTTTCAAGCTGACATACAGTACCCCATCACTAGATATTGTGACAATACATCTGGTATGAAACTTGCCAAAAATTAAGTCTTTCACGCTAGAACTAAACACAGAGAAATTTATTATCATTTTCGTAAACGCCTTCTTAGTGAAACTTTTTAATCGTCTTTTAAATTGCTCCTATTCGATTCAGAAACTAGTCATGGGTCCAAAGAACAAAACAATTATAATTATGATTTTATAAAATTTATTTTTAAATTACAATCATATTCTGTATATCATAATATATTTCTGCAATATTTCTCTACTGCAAACCATAAAATCTTAGCCCTAGAAAATTCATCCTCATATACTATTATGATTCAAATACCATAATAGAGTGGTTTCATGTATGAGTGAGCTATACCTCAAAACATTTGGCACAATGATCAGTTTCCATTCTCAACTGCAAAAACTTATGAGCATAGATGATGACTTTTAATATATGTTACATAAATAATGTACTTTGTACTGATCAAATTAATGTAATATAATATATCCTTATAGATCTAATACATAAACTATTTATTACAGAGAAAGATTAGAGTAAATATGAATTAGTAATCTAAATTTTTAAATTTACTTTGAAACGAGCGCATAATTACATATGAAAACAAATATAAGGATTGGAGCACCCACCCTTAACGATATGTTTTCTAGTCGAGCTGGAGTCGGCTCAAACAAATTTAGTGTTGTTCAAAATTGGCTCGTGGCTCGTCATATTCGGTTTCGAGTCAAGTTAGCTACAAATGGAATCCAACCCAATCCGGTTTGAAATCAAAACGAGCTTTTGCTCAAATTTAGTTATTTGTGAATCTGTTTCAGCTCAAAATAGGCTTGATTGAAACTAACTAGCAAAATTGAGTTATTTGGATCCATTTCAGATCGAGATTGGCTCGAAAAAAATTAAATCTAAAGTTTTGTCTCATACCTTAACTAGTTTATTTCGATTCAAACTAAAATTCAAATCGATTTTTGAGCAATAAGCTTCGAGTTATGTTCAAGCCCTACCCACCCCAATAAAATTTTGGTTGGGATATCGGCACTGTTTTTTCATTTATTAATTCCAATCACCAAATAATCTCCTTATATTTCCTAATATAAGGGCACATGTTTTTCATGAGGGAGACACCCAATGTTGAACTTTCTAGGGAAAGCATCTTTGAAATACAAATATCTACAGATCCAGTTCTATGAACATAAAATAGCATTGCATGATAATATATAACAATATAATATAGGGATATTAACATATGTGCCACCCAATTTCTATTTATTCACTTATCAAGCACCTAAATTTTGATTTTCACATACAAGCCAGCCCACCTAAACCTAGGGACGGGATGGCCTGTACATAAAAATCAAAGTTTTAGTGTTCGATATCCGAATACATAGGAATCCGGTGGCATGCATGTGATATAGATATAATTACATATAGACCACCCGAAATATAGATATTTACACATTGACCCTAGTTGATCTTTTTGAACTGTCAAACCGATAAATTTAGGCATGCCACAATCAAATTATTGATAATTTGATAAAAATGAAAATTATGGGTTGGGATTTTACTATGCATTTTAATATTTGAGTGATTGATTTATAAATAGCAAGTTTGGGATGGTCCATGTGATTGCCCCAATTTATGAAGGAGAAAAATTGGGTTAAAATGCATTTTAATTTTGAAAGTTTGAATTTATATTCAAATGGGTGCATGCGTATACCTCAAAAAACAAACATAAAGATTTTAGCACCCATCCTAATCAAATTTTGGCTGTGATATATTTACTTTTGTTTTCTTTTATTAATTGTACTCACCCATTAACCTCCTATATGATATCTTCACACGTTTTTCATGAGAGAGGCAGTTCAGCCCAATGTTGATCTTTCTACTGAAAGAATCATTGCAAAATTTTTAGGGTGTGTTTGAGACAGATTGCACTTTTCAAAATAAGCAGTTTATCCTGAAAAGCGCCCCGCAGGCGACCTGCGGGGTTCGACCCTCGGTCTGCGTTTAGTGTAAGGCCTGCAGGAGACCCGCAAGGTTCGACCCGCGGTCTACCTTTAGTGTAAAAATGGAACTAAGTTTTTGGATAAGCGAGCCAAACTCACGATTTAAATGGTACCACAACGTTTTAAAAAACACCCTCACATTTATAAGTTGTTCCAAACAGACGCTTAAGCTTAATTATATTAATCACTGCGCTCACCAACTGTTATATTATGGCGCAAGATTGTGTGGAAAATTGGAGGTGGAATTTTTCTCTTTCATTATAGCCAAGTTTCAAAGATTGATTCTTTTTTATATGACTACTTTTTATTTTTCTTTTCAGACCAGAGCATAACTTTCATTTTGGTAGATTTAGAATCTATAATCTTACTAAAAAATTTCTAAGGCTTTTGGCATTCCCACCAGCCCCCAGACTACACACCTTTATTCTGTTTGGACCAGAGGACAAAATTTGATTATTATAGATCTAGATTCTAAAATCTTACTACTTTTTAGGCTTTTCACAACTAAGAGTGCGTTTGGGTCAGATTATGCTTTTCAGAATAAGCAGTTTATCCTGAAACGCGGCCCGCGGGCGACCCGCTGCTTGCGTTTAGTGTAAAAATAGAACCACGTTTTCGGATAAACGAGACACACACACGATCTAAACGGTACCACAACGTTTTAAAAAATGCCCCCGCATTTATAATCTGTCCCAAACGGGTCCTAAGCCAGTCAATACCTAAAATCTTAAGATTGCAAAATTTAAATTTTTACTACTTCCACACATAGATCTGAATAATGTTTTTAGATATAAGTCCAAGGAATATCAGTTTAATTGTTTGTCCCCTGCTAGTATAAATAAAATATCAAAGGAAAGCTCTCTAGTTGGGTGGGGTGGGGTGGGGTGTGGAATTTGGTTAATGAGAGTGATCAACTCCAAAACTCAATCTTTAAGAAAAATCAAATTTTTAATACCATTCCGACATCAAAAATAGACTACTTGTAAAAATAAAATCCATCAAAATCATATGAATATTGAGCAACTAACTCTAGAAACTTCAATTCAAAATGAAAATAATTTACAAGACCTACTTGAACAACAATCAATACAATTCGTTGAACATCTCATAGAGGAAAGAGTCTATTGTGTGGCAACCTTTACAAGAGATGGTGAGCATCTAATTATAATTTGGCCCAAAAAGGAACACGATTTATGTATAAAGATAAATCTGAATTTTGGCATGATATAATAAGATGTATTATATAAGGAACAATTAAGTTTGAAATCTCTTTTGGTTTTTTTAATGAGGGGAAGGTCATTGGCTATACAAGTATTTTTAAAACAAAAATAAATTAGGTGACATTGAGAGAAACAAGACAGAACACATTGCCAACAAATTCACAAAAAGGAATGAATGAACTATTGTGCGAATTTTTACTTGTTTCTAAGAACTCCATTTGTATTAGCATGGCAATAGTTGCCAATTTGACTTTTATATCAGATGGACAAGAAGATCTCCTAATTGACAATTAGAAGAAGAGGTTTATAACCAACTGCTGAGATGGTCTTATTTGTAAATAGATGAAGTCTAGGAATTTGTTTATAATTATTGCAACTTGTAAGGCTTCATATAAACCTATCATCAATCACATGAAGGAGGGGTTTTTTTTTTTAGTAAATAATTTCATTTTGGTATCAAGGCCCCAACCCTAACCCTAGTAGCCATTCTTGCACTCGATAGGTCGCTTCAAATGCTTTAGTGACTTAAGGTGACAACAACGTGCGAAGGAACGACGACAGCTTCGGGCAAGGCAGAGACAGGATAAGGAACGATGTTGCAACTAGATCAGTACATAAAGCAAACAAATCGTGACAGACAAGATCTTACTTCTCCCGCAAATCACGACAGACATGATCAATGTAGAGACGAGGATTGATCTTCCTCTCCTTCACAAATCACGACAGACGAGTGTTGGGAAGGATTCTATGGGATCGCGAGAGTCAGGATTGAAGAGGAGAAAGGTCTTCGCATGTGCAGAGGTAGGAAAGGCATGCCCAGGTGCGAGGCAGAGCAAAGAACTTTGGTGCCAGGAAACTGGTCTTTTGTTTGAGCGTGAAGGACTGAGTGAACAGAGAATATGAAGAGGAATCTAATGTTGTATTTGCGTACGTTGAAGTGCGGCAAGGCTTCAACTCAGACTCTTTGGCGTCTGGGGAAAAAGGGTTGTGGCTTTGTACGGACTAAAGCAAAGTGGATTGAACGAACATGTAGGAAGGAAGTCGTGGGATGTGAGATGGAGAAAGTGCAAGACGTAAGGAATTGACACTTTTGGGGAAAATGGATCCTGAAATTCTAAAGGTCTTGGTTAGGCTCATACAGAGAGCTAGTGTCCCTATGAGAGCCACTATCTCAGCCCATGCTCCGACACAGGTGAAAATAGATCTCCCTCCCGTGGATCTGAAGTTCGAAGGACCGGTCACGTATCTGAGGTGGCCACGTCAGATCGAGGCTGCTCTAGTAGGAAAGAGACTAAAAGGATGCCTGAAGAGAGTCAAGCCAATGAGTAACAATGTCAAGAGGGATGAGTGGAGGGTGGAGGACCAAACATTCCATGCTTTACACATGTCTACTCAACTCGATGGTTCCATTGATTGCCTCATCAATGAATGACATTCGAAAAGTGAGCGACATTTAGGCGAAGCTGAAGAGCTATGTTGAAGTTGAGAACCACATGATGGTATTTTAGATTCAACGAGAGATTGAGGCAATGGTTTAGGGTGACAGATCGATTCAGGGGTACTTCATAAATCTAGAGCAGTTGTGGCAAGATCTTGATCACTTCTCACGTATGTCAAGCTGTGATGATCTGGAGTGTAAAAAGGGAAAGATCATTGTATAGATGAAAACTATGCAATTTATGGCTCATCTATAGGCGGCCTTTGATCAGAAGAGATCGATTCGCCTTAGCTTAGGAGTAGGGGTGTAAACGAGCCGAACATGAGCGAAACTAGACTCAACTCGTGTTCGACTCGTTTATATTTCGATCTCAAAAAGTGTGTTCTTGTTCGGCTTGTTTGCTTAGCGAGCCGAACACGAGCTGTTCACAAACAAAAAAGTCATTTTGACAACCCTAATCACGTATTCATAAGATGTTAAGGTGGAAGAAGATTTAAAAGCTATTGTTTATATTAAAACATCATTTGAATCTAATTTAATAATTTTTATTCTATTTTCTTAATTGATTATAAATCTTTTTAGCCTTGTAGTAAATTAAATTTTTTAAAAATACTACTCATCAATATATAAATATATATATATATATATATATATATATATATATATATATATATATATATATAATTGATGAGTATTATTTTGAGCCAAAACGAGCCTAACACGAACAAAGATCGTTAACTTAGCGAACGAGTCGAACACGAGAATCTTTAATGATCCGAACACGAGCTGTTCGCGAACAACGAGCCATTTTGACAGCCCTACTGAGGAGACTATTCTTACACTAGATGAGACCATTGTCGTGATGATACAGGAGGAGAGTCAAATGAAGCTACACTCTGAGTCGAGAAGTTTTTCAAATGCACAGTCAACATTGGTTGTTGCGAGGTGTCCAAGGGGAGACTCGCAAGTGCTACAGCTGTGGTGAAGTTGGTCATCTGAGTAGGGCTTGTCCTAAGCCACCTAAGGAGAAAGAGACAAGTAAACACAGATAAGATAGAGGTTAGGGTTGTGGTCGTGGTTGTGTGAGTCGGAAAGGTGGGAGAGGGAGGTACTGAGGAAATCTGATGATAGCAGAGGACGAGGTATAAACAAATGTGATCTTTACTAGTGAGAATCAAGAGCTTTTGAAGCTGTTGAAGAGGAAATAGAAAGCAATAGGAGATAGAGTCGATCACATTTCAAATCCATCGACCCTAAGGGGTAATATTGCCACTTATGTTCGCTCCATCAAAGACAGTGATGATACTCTTGCTCTTGCCTCTATTTCCACCATAAAATCATCATAATGGATGATAGATTCCAGTGCTTCTCGTCATGTGACAGGTGCTGCTAGAGAGTTCTCTTCATATACTCATCTAGTAGTACCAGAGAATATACAACCTATCGATGGTACATCACAAACTGTAGTTCGTAAGGGAATATTGAGATGTACCAATCATATAACTTTGTACAATGTTTTGCATGCTTCTTCTTTTCCAGTAAACCTCTTATCCATTAGTGTTATTATTCTTTAGTTAAAATGTATTGTTTCTTTTGATATTCCTCAGGTTATCTTCCAAGAGAAAGGGACGAGCCGTACACATGAGACCGGAATGTGGTATAACACTCTTAATACTTTGATTGAAAGGGGATGGACCCAGCTCTGGAAAGTGTTGTAGTAGGAGAATTGGGTAGAAACGTCGAGGATGTATTACTACTACATCACAGACGTATAGGACATTTTAGAATTAACTTAATGAGTCAATTTCATCCATCTATTTATAAAAAACCAAATAAGAAGAAACTGGTGTGTGATGCTTGTGAGTTTGGCAAGTTTACTAAGAGCTCTTATGAATGTTTTAGAAATAGGAACTATGGTGTGTTTGATTTGATACATTATGATGTATCAGGATCTTGTCCTACTAGTTCTATGAATGGTTGTCGGTATTTTGATGTGTATGTTTTGTGAAAAACAACAGACCATCTGTAGGAAAGTTGAAGCCCAGAGCTGTGAAATGTGTGTTTGTGGGTTATTTTGCTACTCAAAAGAGTTATGTCTGTTGGAGCCCGATTGAGAAGAGACTCTTCGTGAGTATGAATGTGTCATTCAGAGAGTTTGAACCATACTACACTCCAGAGGTGAATTCACCATTCAGTGACTTAACAACCATTAGAGATATGAGACAAGAGAGAGTGAGCAGTAGTATTGATGGAGTGATGCAAGTGTGAGAAATTTTATGTTCTGTGATGTGGGATGAATCAAATGAGGAGATGAAAAATGAAGAGATTGACCCCAGAGGTAGTGGGAATCAGGTTGAAGGCGAGCTAAGGGTGTATACACAGAGAAAGAAGCAAACTGAGGGAACAAAGTTCGTAATACCAACAAGTCCCTTGTCCTGGTCTTCCCCAACTATTGAGACACCTACATCATCCACCATCCACCTTTGATTCAAAACTCTCAGGTGATATTATTCCTTCTCCATCCACTCATACCCCCCCCCCCCCCCCCCACACACACGTTAAGGAGTACATCCCATAACAATGCGAGACAACCTATTAATCATTTTGGGTGGGAACTTGCTATTGCAAACTTTTTTTTTTATTTTAACATCTCACATTTGTATAGAGCATTCATTGCATCATTATACTTGGTCTCTATACCCAAGTGTTGGGAGGTAGTTAAAGAGGAGCCCAAGTGAAATGCGACGAAGCATGAAGAGCTTGAAGATTTTGATAAAAATAAAACATGAGAGATTGTACCACTACCAGTAAGAAAGAAGACAGTTGGATGCAAGTGAATCTTCACAGTAAAACAAACTCCAGAAGGGAAGGTGGATAGGTACAAAGCACTATTAGTGGCAAAATAGTATAGCCAGACGTATGATATTGACTATGATGAAACCTTTGTACCAGTAGCAAAGATGAGCAAGGTGAGGACACTGGTTTCTGTGGCAGTGAATGGTGGATGGAGGCTCCACCAACTGGATGTAAAAAATGTCTTTCTTCAAGAGGAGTTATTGGAGGAGGTATATATGGAGATACCACCAAGATTCAATACATCTCAGACAATGGGCTAGATGTGTTAGCTCAGAAAGTCGTTGTACGACTTGAAGCAATCTCTTGTTTTGATAAGTTTAGAATTGTGATGGTTGACATCAACAAATCAATGCAGATCAAAGGGTGTTCTTTTAGCAATATGAAAGTCACACTGCCATATTTGTTGTGTATGTGGATGATATAGTTATCACTGGTGATGATGACTCAAAGATTGCTCGACTAAATGGAAGATCGGCGAACCAATTTGAGGTAAAGGACCTGAGACAGGTCAGATACTTTCTTGGAAGTGGCCCTGAGGGAATGGTCCTATCCTAGAGAAAATATGTATCGAATCTTCTAACGGAGACAAGTATGCGAGGGTCCAAATCTGCATTCTCTCCAATTAATCAGAAGGTCAAGCTCAATACAAAGGCAGGTGAATCATTTGATCGTAAGAGGTACCAGAGTCTGGTGGGCAGTCTGATCTATTTGTGCCACACTTGACCCAATATTTCTTTTGCAGTAAGTATGGTGAGCCACTACATACATGATACAAGGAAAGACCGTATTGAAGCATTGCATAAGAATGCTCTAAGGAAAGGATTAATATTAAAGAAGAATGAGCATGTAGATATTGAGAGTTTTTATGATTCTGGCCGGGCAAATTGAGCTAATGACATATGATCCACACCAGGATGCATGTTTAGAAGTGACAACTTGGTCTCGTAGAAGAGCAAGAAACACTTAGGTGTAGCAAGATCAACAACAAAGGCATAATACAGAGCCAACACTTTAAGAGTTGCTGAGAAGATGTGGATAAAACCTTGTTGGTTGAACTCAAAGTGGATCAAAGCACTCAAATGATGTTCTGGTGAGACAAGAAGTCGGCAATCAACATTGCTAACAACTCGATGCAACACAATAGAACAAAGCACGTGGAGATTGATAGATTCTTTATCAAGGAGAGGCTGAATAACAGACTGTTGGAACTAAAGTCATGTAGCTACTGAAGAGCAGGTGGTTGATTGCCTCACTAAAGCACTTAGCTCGGTGGAGTTAGATAAATTATATGACAAGATGGGCTTAGTGAATATCTTTCGTCAATCTTGATGGGGAGTGTTGACATGGTCCTATTTGTAAATATATGAAGTTTGAGAATTTATTTATAAATGCTGCAACTTATAAGGATCCATATATGCCCATCATCAATGAAATGAAGTAATTTTTTTTTTATCAAATAATTTCATTTCCAACCCATAAAGTCCCCCTTTCAAATGACAATGAATATTTAGTTTACAGGCTTTACTATGTGTATGATAGACTAAAGCTCTTCTCAATGGTGCTTAAAAATTTCAGAAATAGCACGTTTCATTGTTTAATAAAGAGCTTTATAAATCAACGTACATAACACAAGGTTAGTGTAAGTAAAATTATTTTTATGGTATTATACAATAATAATATTTTTCCTGAACAATGATATGAAATTGCTACACAAGGTGACAGCTCCACATTGTAATATGAAAGAAGGAGAGCATCATATGTGATTGACATTAAGATTCAAAATGAGAGATCTCAAACCATGTCGAGTGTCCTAGAAATCTTATATCATGAAGATTCTAGAGAGAATGAGACAAATGAACTTGAGAGGGAACTAATGAAAGAAGTTCCATATGCTTGAGCAGAAGTATAGCCAAAAAATGAGGATGAATATTAGAACTAACCTTAATTTTAAGAGTTTCTTAATATTGAGAGAGTAATTAATTCTGTGATAGGAAAGAATTCTATTTATAAAAGCTCAATTTTGGTTTCCCAACTTTAAGCAATTTTTATCAAGCCCTTCTCACCAACACTCAAAATTATTGTTGGTCAGAAAGACTGAAAGATAAGTTTGAAGTCTTAATTTTGATATGCCTTAAGGTTAGTACCCAGCCCTCTTTCTGCTTCCCCTGTGATGCATTTTCCAAATTTTTCTGTAAACATTATTGTAACTATTTTTAAATGAATTACATATATACCATTGAAGCAGTGAATAAATAAGACATAAGACGTAGGACTCGCACATGTAACATGATACAAAATTTGAATGCATGCCAACACTTTCACCAAGAAGCCATTATGCTTCTTTATCTTGTACATAAACATAGTATAGCACACTTACTATTTTGATCGAAGGCATCTCTGTTACTCCAAACTCGTTACTTGGAAAATGATTCTCCTGAAATAAGACCAAATGAAGAAACCCCGGCATTGAAGTCCTACATCTCTCCAGGAAGCATGGTGTCCTCAGGAAGATCACAGAATGCATTGCCCTGTGCAAAATTAGTGAATAGATCAGATTTAGGAAGATTTACAGACACACCACTTAATTCTTATCTATTTGCATATCAAACACATAAAACTTCAATTGTTAAGTTTAAAATGGTACTATTTTTGATGTGATATGAAAGAATTCGGTGGTATAAATGTAAAAAGCAAAGTTTAGGTGTTAGACATGCAAACACATAGGAATTGGATGGCCTTTATGTAAAATTTGATTTAACACAGGTGTGCACAAGGAATGAACATTTTACCTCCCCTGTAAGATGAGCAACACATCTTTTCTCAGCAAGCAACTCTGCTTCTGTCTGAAAAATTGATGAAGGAAAACTTTGTTAAACTGACACTGTAAAGACATGAAAGCCGATTCTGAAAAACGAACTTGCCTTTTTTATACGTTCACGAAGGAAATCATCAATAACTACATCCTTAACTAGTTCATAGTCGCCATCTCCCTGAGAAAGAATGGTCAACTGCTAAGATCCATCTACAAAAAGAGCACATTAGCAATATGAAATGATGCGTTGCTGACCTTTGATCTGCATGGCATACTGAAGACAATATCCTCTGCAATACCATAAGGATTTCCATTGGTGTAAACCTGTAATTTTGCAATTAAAATAAAGTTTAATGTTGGCAACGAACTGAAAGTTTTGCAGCGTTTATGTTTCTATTGTGAACCATGAAAAAAAAGTTAGCTTTTTTTGTTTTAAATTTTTCTTCAACGGAATAATGAAGAAAAATTGGATAGACGTACCCCGGATGAAAACCAATCGCCTTCTGGAGTTGGGGTAACAAGGGACCTTATGGCATCAACAATTGAGACAGAAGTTGATGCAGCAGAAGACCTGCCCCATTTTTGGATAAGCACACCTCCACGCTGAAAATGATAAATATAACATGATATGATATGATTTGGATAAAAATTGAACTTGATTTTGGTTATTTTGTTATGTTGGTGCCCAGCCTAAGGGCAATTTTATCTTTTATCATTTATTACTATTTAGCATAAATAGGACTAGGGTTAGAGTTATGCATAAGATTGGGTCTTGAGTCTTAGGGTTAGGGTCTAGGAGAGATTTCCTACCTTTCAAATTGTAGAATTTGGGAAAGATCGCCTACCTCTCGATAGGTGCTTATCTTTAATATGTTGTGTTGTTTTTCTTAGTGAAGAAAAACAAAATTGTTTGGCCCTATTGTGTAGAAATTTGTGTCAGTTCCTAACAAGTTGGTATCAGAGTTGTAGATTTCCGGGAATTTATGGAAAAAAAAAGAGTGGGGGTTATGACGAAATCATTACTTTTAGAGACTTGAAAATTCTCCTTTCTTCGCAAAGAAGGCAACAACGGGATTACGGTTACAAATTTTTGTGGAGAAGACAACAAGGGGATCGCGGCGTAAAGAGACATGAAACTTCCTTCTTTCTCCCCCTCCTATTCCGTCATCATGATCTAGTCGCGATTAGAGGTAGTTGCAAAGCAACAAGGGAAGCGTGATCGAACAATGCAACGATGAGATCGTGGCATGCAGAGGGATTGAACCCACACCTAGCAATCACAATTTGAACATTTCTCTGTGACGATGCAATATAGCGACGATGTGGGCTTGTGAAACAAATCGTGGGATCATGATACGTCGCAGTCCGATCAAATTGGAAGCTGCAATACAATGATGACAGAATCATATAGAAGTTGCTACTTTGGCTACCAAAAGACGAGATCACTTGGTATAGTTGTACACTGACTTGCGATACATTCGAGATGAGAGCTAGCCGGGAAGCGACAACTGTAAGTTTCCGCCTTCGTGATAAAAAATTATACTGGGGAGATGGCTAAATAAAGTAGGTGATTTGAAGAAGAAGTTGGAGGGAGAGATGAGTCAACTTAGATTTGGGATGGAGGAAATGTTCTCCACCAAAGAAGAAAGATTTTCCTCCAAACGATTTAAGGTCGCTTCGAGAGCTTAGAGAAGATTTTAGGGAAGCTTATTGAGATGCAATCCAAGACCCCACCGACACTTCAATTTGCAAGCCCTAACAAGGGGTGACCTGAGAAGCATTGGCTAAATTGAAAGTGAAGGAGATCGAACGAGAAGAACACGAGGAAGAAAGAATCCCTCCCCTCGCACCCCCTCACATGTGGATCCTCCTTATTATCTCTAAACTTCTCCATCAAACCTCTCAATAAATGTATAGCTTCCATAGTAGACCTGCTTGGCATAAAACTAAATTGATATGAGAAATCTTTGAAAAACGTCTTAACTTATGTACAATCATCCTCCCACAATTTAAAAGTATGACACATCAACTTAATCTATCTATAATTTGCACACTCTTGTGCATCCCTTTTCTTCTTAAAAATGGGGACCAAAATACTCTTCATCCACTCCTCAACCATCTTTTTTGTTTTTAAAAATAATATTAAAGAGTTTAGTAAGCCAAGAAACTCCCAAATTTCCTATATATTTTCACACTTCAATAGGGATATCATCAGGTCCTACCCTTGGTTTTTTTTAAATCCTCCTCAACTATTTTTTTACTAATACGACGCTAAAAATGAAAGATATATTATTAAAGATATTAAGATCACTAAGGTCAATCGTATTTTCAGAAACTTTATTAAAAAGTTTATCAAAATAACCCACCCACCTATATTGAATATCTTTTTCTAAGAAAAATACTTTTTGATTTTCATCTTTAATACACTATACTTAACTCTTTATTTTTCTTTTCTCTTTATTTGGTTAGTTTATACACAGATTGTTCACCCTCCTTAGTATCTAATATATTATAAAGATCATTAAAAACAGAATTTTTAGCGTCACAGATTGTTTTCTTAAACTCCCTACGGGCCGTTTGATGTTTTTTTTAGTTCTCTAAGCTTTTACATTTAAACCAAGTTTTATAACATAACTTCTTATATTTTATCTTTTATTGCATATTATTATTTCACCACCAACTATTTTTATTTAAAGAATTTTTTTTTTAATTCTCCAAGTACAACTTTTGTCACTTGTTTGATAGTGTGTGTTACTTTATCCCACATAGAATTGACATCTTCATGAACATCCCAAATTTTGTAATCTTAAATTTTATTCATAAAAATAATTTTATGTGACTTTTAGGCACCCCAATCTAATTCTACGACGATAATTTATAGTATTTTTTATTTTACAACTCTTTACCTTAAAATCTATAACTAATAATCGATGATAAGTACTTAAATCATCACTTGAAATGATCTTACAACCCTTACATTCTCGACCATCTCTTCTTCTTATAAGAAAATAATTAATTTGTGTTTTATTAGATCTATTCTTATATGTCATACAAAACTATTATATTAAAAAAAAAGCTCAAATAAATGAAGTTCAAAGGGATACTTCACATGACAAGAATCATCGGTCACGATCAGGAGCGACACTAAAGCATCTTACAAAGACACATTTAAGAGAAGCGGGTCAAGGGATTTTGTTTTCACTGTGATGAGAAGTTACCCCAAGACATTATTGTAAGGATCAGACATTATAAAATCTCACAGAATGTGACAAGGAGGGGAAGGATGAAGAAAAAAAACAGCTTTGGTGGAGGAACACCCCCACTTTTTCCCAGTTTAAGGACAAGATGTCTTTTGGGAAGAGTATTGTCACGTTGGTGTCTGACATAAGGACAATTTTGTCTTCTGTGAGCTGAAGGGCAATTTTTTTCATTTGTCATTTATTATTGATTAGCATAAATAGGGCTAATATGTTTAGGATTAGGGTTATGCATCAAATTGGGCCTTGAGTCTTAGAGTTGGGATTTAGAAGAAATTTCATACCTCTCAAGATGTGGGACTTAGGAGAGATTGCCTACCTCTCGAATTATAAGTGCTTATTATTAATATGTCATGTTGTTTGTGTTATTGAAGAAAAAATTATTTTGCCATAATTTTTGTGTGAAAATTCGTACGGTTCCTAACACATTCATACATAGAAAAGAAATATGAAATGATAATTATGTCACCTAATAATCGTTTCATCACAATAAAAGCTATACTTAGTGAAAAAAACGCCAAAAATTTGTACCAACAAATTTTTGAAGCTTCTTAAAAGTCATCTTTTGATTATCAACCAGGAAGCATTCCGGGTAGATGGATAAAATAGTCAATACAAAAATTCATCAGAGAACCTTTATTTTTTTTATCCTCATTTCCATTTCTCTGTCATCACAAATTTACCTTTTGAACACTTTCAGTAAACTCTTGTTCTAACCACTTGGTGTCAGTGATAACTTTCTTCACTGGTATGCCATTAATTTTTGCATTAAGAAAATCAGGCACCTGTCAATGGAAGTAGTTAATTCAGAACTGGAGAAATTTAGATCGATATAAACTCATAAAGTGAGAGAAAATGAAAGGTTGGTATATTTGATAATTTGGCAAGATATTATCAGCAATATTGTGCTTGAAACCAATGCTAGATATTTGATGATTCAAAACTAGAGCTCTCGAAGCACACCTGGGTGGTTGAATGATTTCCCCAGATGGTGACATTTGAGACTTTGTCATAAAATACACCTGCTTTCAGGGCCAGCTGCAATAATTCATATTTGACTAAGAACCTCAGAAGTTTAAATATTTAAAAATATGCACAAGAACTATATTCGCTTTAATTTATAACAAACACAATAGGATAAAGAAATCTTCAGGGAAAAAAGACAATAGTTTTGAAACTTCACAAACAAACACCATAGTTTATCTTTATTACATACATGATAACTAAACTTAGTACGGTTTCTTAAAAACCTGGTTTAACAACTAGAGTTCTTTATGAAATATTGGGAAACAAACGAGGTATCACTCTGGAATTGATACAAACGTTTCATAACAAATCGTAATAGACGAATCTGACTTTTCAGATATGTGGAATTTGAAGAAATCCTGGCATGTATGTCATCTTGGTTTTTCTTATTTGAAAAGTTGGGTGAATACATTTTCTTGTTTATAAAGTTTTAAAACAATTATCATTTTTAACAAGATACCAAACTATTGAACATCTACGCAAATTAACCAAAAAAATAATGTGCAAATATAATTACCTGGCATTTTGCTCTGTTTTCATCCAACCGTGTCAAAGCATGGAAATTCTTTGCCGGTATATTTGGTGCATTTTTTAAACAAATAAGTGCACTGCATGAAACTCGCTTTACTAAGCAGAACAAGCATAATTATGAAGACAAATACGTAGCATTCTCCTACATTGAAAATTAAATAGAGATAAAATAAAAACTTAATTTTCATGTAGGCTCAGAGGGTATGTGCCACATACTTTGTATTGCATGGGTTGCCTACTACAATGACTTTTACAGTGCGGGATGCCACAGCATTGAGAGCTTTTCCCTATAATTGGTTTAATTCCAAATCTCAATAAGGATGAGAAAAACAATGTTAGGGCTACTGAAAAGAAATTATATTCAGGGTGTATGCAACCTGCTCTGCAAATATTTGCCCGTTAATGTCTAATAGGCCGGCACGTTCCATTCCAGGACCTCTAGGCTTGGCTCCAATCAGAAGTGCCCATTCTGCGCCTTGGAAAAGATCATAAGGATTTACACCTATGCTAACTTCTCTCAACAAAGGATATAAGGAGTCTTCCAGCTCCATAGCAACTCCTGCAGATGCAGAGATACAAAAGTACAGAGGTTAAAAACACTTAATATCAAAAAAATTCCAGTTGACAAAAATATAGCAGTAAAAAATCATAAAGAGACCTTTCTCCCAAAAAAATTAAGCAAAAGATTACTTGAAGGTACTCCCTTTCCCTTTACTTCAGGCAAAACAACAGTAGATCCTTAAGTAGCATTTTCAAGCCGATAAACTGGTAACATATTAAGTAAGAAAAATTCTCAAAGGAGTTGCCTTCTCCAAGGTGTAAAAAATAATTGACACTTTATAGAGTCAGAAAGATGCATAATGACTTCACATTGTCAAAAGTAACAATGTGATCAATGGAGAGCAGTACCCATTCATGTTTATAAAGATTACTAGAAGGTATTTGAACTTTGGAGGGACGGCCTCCTCACAATATCTGGTGCAAAAGAAAAGACGTGCGCACCTTGCTCAAGATAGGAAGTGGGAGTAAAGAGTTGCAGGTATGAAGCAAACATTGGGTAATATGTATAACAATGCGCTTCGTGGACGGTATGATATTGGAAGAAAATGCCAATCATTTGCATCAAATCCACTATCACCTTGCTCCAAGGTTTCATAAGCTAAATATAATTCTTTAGATTATAAGGTGCTCGACATGCCAATGTAAGCGAATAAGACACATATAGAGCAATAATGCCACTACCTTATGATGCAAAATTTGAGGAATAAAATAGGGGTAATCAGATCTTTCCATAAAGGTGCCCAACATTTAACTATTTTAGCCCTCATTAAAATAGTATGGGACCTAATTTAGCACTTTCATAAACGATAGAAAATAAAATGATGAAAACACTCTCAAGTGTCTTCATTTTTCTTTGTACACGAGTGACGATATATATACAACTTCAATAGGGATGATAAAATAGGAGTAAAACCGAAAAAGGAGAGAAAAATAAATAGGGGCCAACGAACCTTTAGTAAAGCACACATATTACAATCCGAGGAACATAGAGAGACAAATCTAACGACACAAACTAGATGGTAAATATCTTTGCTGTGATTGGAGCATAAGATTAACACTCTCCCTCAAACTAGATGGTAAAGATCTACCATTCCAAGTTTGCTTATGATATTTTAAATGTTAGGTTGTAGAATCCTTTGGTGAATATGTCAACCAGTTAATTTTCTTTGATATTGTCCTATATTTACAACAGTTCTTGCATCAAAATCCAGTTTTTGCCTTGGTTCAATTGGTGTTTCACACGAGTTGCACTCTGTCATCTTAGTTTCTTTTAGTAGAATAATAGCATATTTCTATTGGAAGAGAAGCATAAAAGCCCACAAATTTTTAGTAGCATGGTGTGTCAACACCATGTCATGATCATGAAATTAATTTTTTATCCAAAGTACAACTTTGGGTCTTTGAGCTCCTGAGCTAGATCTACATGGTGTTGAATATTTCTCGTTTCCTTAATGAATCTCTTCACGATTTGGGACTATTTAAGATAACTGTTTCCAATTCAAGTGATAAGATACTTGAAATACCCAAAATTCTACTTTGGTCTAATTTTCACCATTAATCATGGTCAATTTTGTTGACGGGAAATCAAAGACCCGATATAGTGAATAAAATGAGAATTCAACAAGAGAGATAAAGTTGTAAATCGAAACCCTAACCTTAAAGAATAATAACAAAGATTGGAAGTGAAAACTATATTATTATGTGGAGTCTTGTGTAGATCAATTGGTCACTCAAAACTCTAAGTTTCGCCAATCAAGCTTTGTGGTGAGTTTGTTTGGGGGTACAGGGGGACAAAACCCCTATATTGGGTTAGAGGGTGCTAAAGCCGAAAAAAAAATATTTTGTACTGGGCACCACAATACTCTAGCGTTTGGAATCCGAGCACTCGACACTCCAGCGCAAGGAAGGGGCAACATAGTGCCCAACTCAGGTTCATATACAGGCCAAGAAATAGAGAGCTCGGCACCCCAGCGCTAGAAGGGGGAGCCGCATCGGCCATCACGACACACTGGTGCCAATAACTTCATTCAGCCAATTTGAGGCTTAAAATTGCATTCTCGTTGCAGGATCAATGCGCGTTGAAGTTAAATTTTGAGAATTCTCTTATGCAAATGAGAGGAATGAGTGCTCTTAAGTTCCAACAGTATAAAGAGACTTGAGTGTGGTGTAATTTGTACAACTCTTCTCATTTGTATTGTGGATTTATTGGTGTGGTGTAGCTCCGTGATTTTTTCTACTTCTAGAGTTTTTCCACGTTAAATCTTGCTACTATTTGTATTTTTTGTGATTTCTTTTTTTTGTATGCTTTTGTTCTAAGTTTTGATTCGAATCTCTCAAATAAATTTTGGCAAATCTCTCTCAACAAACTCTAACGTAGAAAAATAACAAAGATCAAAAGTAGAAAATCTAACCTTAGAAAATAAATCAAATGTTAAAAGTGAAAATCCTAGCCTTAAGAATAAAGGCTGGAAAGAGCACCCTTAACTTGCTCTGAGACCATATAAAATAATAAAATAATGGAAAAACCCTCAAGAGTCTTCATTTTTTTTCGTACAATAGGGGAGTTATATATACATCTCTCATAAGGATTACAAAATAGGAATAAACCAAAAAAGGAGAGAAAATTAAGTAGGGACCAATGAACCTTTAGGAAAGCGCATGGATTACAATCTAAGGGCCATAGAGATACAGATTTAACAGTGCAAATCCTTGCTCTGTGTGTCTTAAGATCTACACTATGATTGGGGAAGAAATTCAACCTGTGGATAAAATGACCTAATATAAATACTCGGGGGATTATTTTGAAACTCTACTCATTTTTTTAGAGAGGCTTCCATAATTCATTTACCACACACAGTCAACACTCACGACATATGCATATAAATTTCACAAAAGATTGCAATGAGTAAAAGAGTAAAAGAAAAAAGTAGTGCATAAAGTTAAAAGACCATGCAAGCTAACATATGGCCTATCTCCACTCCCCGAATCCTCCTATCATACCTTTTTCGCTAACCTCTCCTTTCAAAATCACAAAGTAAGCTATTCTTAACATAGTTGACTAGGTGGTCAAACACTTTCAAGATTATATGTGAGAACCAAGATCTCTACCTCGAAAAATAAATGTGGCTCTCAAAACCTAAGTATATAACGTGAGGATTGCAAGGTTTTCAATGAAAGATGAATTTTGTGTAGGCTCACTTTTGTTCTCTCTCTCTCTCTCTCTAAACTTTCAAGTGGTGGAGTCTCTCTTTTTACTATTGGCAACATCCAAAACTTTCAAAATCTCAATAGATAATGTACCCTTCGAATATATTTAACTGTTAATACATAGCAACTTATTAAAAAAACAAGTTGTTTGTTGATTATACTATATGATCTATATCATATTATACAATCAATTAAAATCTGAGTATACTAACAGTTGAATAACATAATATGATTAATTAAATCAACATTTAGAAAATTGATAGTACAAAATTGGAATGATTTTGCAATTAAACTTACTCATTTCATTAACATTTTGACTTATATAGAGCCATACAACATTTACGAATAAACCCCAAATTTTTTTCTATTTACAAATATAACCTTACATTAGATAAAAATCTCAACACTCCCCCTCAAGGTGAGCAAAAGATATTCACTAAGCTCATATTATCACATAATCTAGTTAACTCCACTGAGCTAAGTCCTTTAATGAGGTAATCAACCACCTACTCTCTAGTAGCTACATAACTTAGTTCCAACAATATGTTATCCAGTTTTTCCTTGATGATGAATCTATCAATCTACAGATTTTTAGTTTTATCGTGTTGTGACGGGTTGTTAGCAGTGTTGATTGCCAACTTGTTTTCACACCACAACTTCATTTGAGTTCCCTGATCCACTTTGAGTTCAACCAACAATGCTTTCGGTCACATTATCTCAGCAACTCCTAATGTCATGGCTCTGTATTCTGCCTCTACTGTTGATCTTGCTACAATTGACAGTTTCTTGCTCTTCCACGAAACCAAGTTGCCACCTACAAACATGCAGTATCATGATATGAATTGTCTGTCATCAACACAACTTGCCAAGTCAGAATCACAAAAGCCCTCAATATCTACATGCCCGTTCTTCTTGAATATTAACCATTTTCTTGTTGCACTTTTCAGATACCTCAAAATCTGATACACTACATCCATATGACCCTTCCTTGAACCATGCATGTAGCGGCTCACCACACATACTGCAAAAGTTTGTTTGTGATGTTTGTGAGTTTAGCAAGCTTACTACGAGCTCTTATACCAATTTTTGGGATAAAAATTCTAATGTTTTTGAGTTGACTCATTATGATGTTTAGGGACCTTGTTCTACAAGTTATATGAATAATTTTTGATATTTTTTAAAATTTATTGATTGTTTTTCTCATTTTACTTTGCTATATTTGATGGAAAATAAATGTGATGTGTTTGCTTGCTTTGAAGACTTTCACAAGGTAATTTAAACTCAATATGGTGCAACAATGAAGATATTGAGATTTGATAATAGAACACAACATAGCAACAAAACATTTGAGTAATACTTGTCAGCCCAAGGGATACAACATCAAACAACATGTTCATACACACCAGCACAAAATGGAGTAGCAGATAAGAAGAATAAAAAACTTCTAAAAGTTTCTTGAAGCAGATGATTGCAATTAATGTCCCAAAACACTTATGAGGCAAGCAGTTTTGACAGCTGTTCAATTGATCAACAGGATGTCATCGAGGGTGTTGAATTAGAAATATTATTGTTAGATGCTGAAAAGATAATAGCGAAATTCTCCTATTAAAGGTGTTTGGATGTGTACGTTTTATGCAGAGTAACAAACTATCGGTAAAGAAGCTGGATCACAGAGCGGTGAAATGTGTGTGCTATTCAATAGGGGTATGTCTGTCGAAGCCCAATAAAGAAGAGACTATTTGTGAGCATGGATATGACATTTAGAGAATTTCAACCATACTACACCCAGGAGGTGACCTCAACCTTTAGTAACTCGCCAGTTACTAGAGATATGTTACCCTAAACCCTATGAACTTAAGCTTGAAGTAACCTAAAAGCTGTTCTCAACTTTAAAGATGACAAAAAATATAAATGATCCAACAAAACTAAGGTCTAAAAGAGAATTATAGCAAGACTCAGGAGGTGACCTCACATAACCTGAAGCATAACATGACCTCCAAAACAGCTCAATGACCCAAATATAGCAAGACTCAAAATATCCAACAACACTAACGTCTAAAAGAGAATTATATAATAAATAAAATACGAACAGATATGCCATAGGTATATGAGCTCTAGAGTGTAGCATACAAAACAATTAACTATGGCAATGATTATGAGTGTGATGTGTTACATCAGAGAGACATGATTATCATTAATTTAAGGAAAGTGTTCTTATTATGCCTCATGGTACATGTTTATTTAAAAATCTTCCAGGACATTACAATATTTTTCCTATTATATATAGAAGAACCTCATATTGAATAAATACCAAAAAAAAAAAAAAAAAAAAAAAAACTTTTTCTTCCCAACGGTCTCCATGAAAACACAGATGCACTATCCTGTCAGTATCACACATCAACAAACTCGCCATTGTCCCCAAACCTGCTTCCCCTCATTTTTTCCTGCTCATGATTATAAGGGAATCAAAATTTTCTGGTTGACACTAATACTGATTAAGCTCTAGGATTGGCAATGAAGACCAAACTATGTAAATTTCAATCTATCAGATATGCAAATTGGGCTGATGGACCAATTTTCAATTTCTGGATTTTGGATGCATGGAAAGAGTGAAGTATTATTGGGACATTTATAGTCGTTTGTTCTCCACACTTTTGTATGAAAAATGCCCCTGAAGCCCACTTTCTATTAAAACATAACCCCCATGGTAAAACAATGTATGGTTTCTATTATATTTTTTATTGAAACAAATTTGTAATAAAAAAGAGTAAATACCGCATAAGTATGGTGATGTTGGGTGAAAGAATATGGCCTTGACGAGCATTGATCTTTATATAGACAAGCTTGATGAGCAATCAAATTAACTTGATTACTAGGGGCGCCACAAGCCATGACTTCAAGTACAAAACAAGGAATAAAAAATTACTCTGGTAAATTATCACATCTCTGTTGGATACAAATCCACATGACCCTATAAACCAGCTCAATAGACTAAACTTTAACACCCAACTACAACAACAACAACAACAACAACAACAATAAAGCCTTAATCCCACTACGTGGGCTCGGCTACATGAATCCTTTTTCTCCATTTCGTCCTAGTTAGTGTCATATTTTCATTTAGTTCTAATAAATTAAGTACATTTTTAATACAATAAGCCCAAGTCTTCCTAGGTCTACCTCTGTCTTTCTTAACACAAGTCGAATCTAAAACATCTACTCTCCTAATCGGATCATCTAATGGTCGACGTTTAATATGACCAAACCATCTAAGACGACTTTCTCTAATTTTGTCTGTCACAGGAGCTACACCA
>NEWO01000160.1:1074814-1098669 GCA_003013225.1 Phalaenopsis aphrodite | reverse complement strand
ACACCAACCCTATCACGAATATATTCATTCCGCATTTTGTCTCTAAGTGTAAAGCCACTCATCCACCTAATCATTCTCATCTCGGCAACACTTAACTTATTATTATGCTTCTCTTTTAAAGGTCAACATTCAGCGCCATAGAGCATTGCAGGTCTCACCACCGTCTTATAAAATTTTCCTTTCAGTCTTAGCGGTACTTTTCTATCACACAAAAGGCCCGAAACATTCCTCCACTTCAACCAACCAACTTGAATTCTACTATTAACATCCCCATCTATATCACCATCGCTTTAAAACAACGGACCCAAGATATCTAAATCGTTCACATCTTTTAATAATTTGATCACCCAAAGTCGCACTTTTGTCACTAGAGCTATTACTACTAATATTACATTCCATGTATTCAGTTTTAGTTCTACTTAAACGAAGGCCTTTAGACTCCAAAGTAGACCTCCATAATTCAAGTTTTTCCTGAGCTTTTTCTCTCGTTTTATCCACGAGAAGAATATCATCAGCAAAAAGCATACACCAAGGTACATCCTCCTGTAGATGTCCAGTAAGACCATCCATAACTAAAGCAAAAAGATAAGGGCTTAAAGCCGATCCCTGATGTAATCCAACAGAAATTTTGTCAATCCTCCTTTAGTTTGAACACAAGTAACAACTCTAGTATACATATCTTTAATGAATTGAATATACGTCATATCAACACATTCCTTCTCGAGAACTCTCCAAAGGATATCTCTTGGGACCTTATTGTAAGCTTTTTCTAAATCAATAAAAATCAAATGTAGATTCTCCTTATTATCTCTGAACTTCTCCATCAAACCTCTCAATAAATGTATAACTTTCATAGTAGGTCTGCCCGGCATAAATCCAAATTGATTATGAGAAATTTTTGTGATGCGTCTTAACCTATGTTCAATTACCCTCTCCCATAATTTTAAAGTATGACACATCAACTTAATTCCTCTATAATTTGCACACTCTTGTGCATCCCCTTTATTCTTAAAAATGGGGACCAAAATACTCTTCCTCCACTCCTCAGGCATCTTTTTAGTTTTTAAAATAATATTAAAGAGTTTAGTAAGCCAAGAAACTCCCAAATCTCCCAAATATTTCCACACTTCAATTGGGATATCATCAGGTCCTATAGACTTTCCACCTTTGGTTTTCTTTAAAGTCTTCTCAACTTCTTTTTTGCTAATGCGACGGTAGAAATGATACGTTTTATTATTATTCACGATATTAAAATCACTAAGGTCGATCGAATTTTCAGAAACTTCATTAAAAAATTTATCAAAGTAACTCACCTACCTATGTTGAATATCTTTTTCTAAGAAAAATACTTTTTGATTTTCATCTTTAATACACTTTACTTGAGTTAAATCTTTACTTTTCTTTTCTCTTTGTTTGGCTAGTTTATACATATATTTTTCATCATCCTTAGTATCTAATCTATTATAAATATCATTCAAAGCAGTATTTTTAGCGTCACCGATTGTTCTTTTAGACTCCCTGCGGACCGTTTGATATTTTTTCCAGTTCTCTAAGTTTTTACATTTAAACCAATTTTTATAACATAACTTCTTATATTTTATCTTTTCTTGCACATTATTATTCCACCACCAACTATTTTATTTGTAAATATTTTTTTTATTCTCCAAGAACATCTTTTGCTACTTGTTTAATAGTGTTTGTTACTTTATCCCACATCACATTTGCTTCTTCATGAATATCCCAAATTTTGAAATCTTTTAATTTACTCATAAAAATAATTTTATTTGTGTCTTTTAAGTTTCTACATCTAATTCTGCAATGATGAGTCCTAGCATTTTTTATTTTACAACTCTTAACTTTAAAATCTAAAACTAATAAACGATGTTGGGTATTTAAATTATCAATTAGAATTACCTTACAATCTTTACAATCACGATGATCTCTTCTTCTCATAAGAAAATAATTAATTTGTATTTTATTAGATCCACTCTTATAAGTAATAAGATGTTCATCCCTTTTGTTGAATAAAGTATTAGTAATAACAAAATCATACGCTAAAGCAAAATCTAAAATAGCTCTACCTTCTTCATTTGTTACTCCAAAACCGTAGTCACCATGAATATTTCTGAAATCTTCTACCACTCTACCGACATGTCCATTTAAATCTCCTCCAATAAAAATTATTTCTTCAAGAGGTATCATTTGTATTAAGTCTTCTAAGTCATTCCAAAATTTATCTTTAGACCCTGTATCTAAACCTACTTGAGGAGCATAAACATTTATAATATTAAAAATCTTGGTATCAATGATAATCTTAAGGGCTATAATTCTATCACCAACTCTATTAATATTTACAACATTATGTTTCAAACTCTTATCTATAATTACACCTACACTATTTCTAGTGCGACTCTTACCAGAATACCAAAGTTTAAAACCTAAATTATCAATCTCCTTAGCCTTTTCTCCAACCCACTTAGTTTCCTGAATACATAAAATATTAATTTTTCTATGAATCATAATATCAACTAATTCCATTAATTTACCATTGAGAGTGTCTATATTCCAAGATCCTATCCTAATATTAGTTTCATTAATTTCATGGACTAACTTCTTTAACTGCATTCGTCCGTAATGTGGGAACCCTTGCTTACTTAACACTACACCCGGGCGCCGGTGTAGCGGCCCTTGCACACTTTTCACTGTATTCAGGCTATACAGTGCGTCGCTTCCAGGGGACGCCCTAGCACTTACACAATGATCAAAAGGATTCATGTCCTGATTTTTTCGACAAGTTTTACGCTGGTTGTCGACTATCTAACGCAACCCTCCACTTTTCGCATCCGGGCTTGAATGAAAAAAATTCAAGTAACACCCAACTACAGATAAAAAAAATTCTTTGTTGCAAAAGCTTGAATGAAACGCATTAAGAATAAACATTAAGTTAGTTGATACAGTAATGAAACTAGCAGAACCATGAATGAATGGATATATCAAGTTCTGTAATTGCAATATACTAGGAAACTTAAATGAGAAAAGTAAATAAACCGTTATCTTTAAACAAGCTATATTAAACTTTATGATCTGCTGAAAGTTTAAGGCAATATTATAAAATAAGCAATGTTAAGATGCTATTTTTTCGTTCACCTTCAAGAGCTTGATATGATCTCTCAGAACCCAATAATCTTAGAGCAATTGGCTGATCTGACCCAAATACTTCCCCTGATGCTAGCTGAAACGACAAACAAACTCGTCATAATACTCTTTCCTTTCTCATGTATGATTTCAAATATCCAAAAAGAATGAGCATTCCAAATTTTACAAAAGCATAAATTGTTTCTTTTAAAGCTTATAGGACTGTTTGGGTCTTTGTAACAGAACAAGCCTAACGTTGCTGGGACTACTGGATGCATATGGTTTAAATTTGTTTTCATGACATCAATGGTTCTCTTGCTTGCATGAGTTACTATGTAATGGGCTCAAGGGAAAAGCACTCTAGTGCCCAGACATACAAATAATATACTGAATTAGATAAATTAAGGCAAGTTTTTTTTTTTTTTTGACATTTTCTTTTTGGGTGTCAAGCAAAATTAATCAAAATTTTATTAAAAGTAAGTGGTCAATCCGTTCGGATGTTTGGTGCATAAGTATGCGGGGAGATGGAAAACCGGAAGACCTCCCAACCACTTAGCTACCGCCTCAATCTGCACCTTCTTGACATTTATAACGCATAAAAAAAGGCAGAAAATTTGGAAGAAGGCAAGTATAATGCATGAACCTACGTACCTAAAGGAGTTTTTTTATTGAATGAGCAAAAGACAACATTGTTAATATAATATACAGAATTCACCCCTAAATCTGATAACTTCAGGAACTATCTCTAAAAATCATAATAAAGCGTATTTGTTTGATCTTACAGATTACATTTCATTTCTGCATAGAAAAGGTTAAAGTTTCTCTGAATAATTTCATCATAGAAGTTAAAAGCAAGTAAGAAACTCTGCTAATGCCAAAATTTAAAAGCAACAAAGTGAAGATTTTATAAACATGAAAAGTGTTTCATTACTTTGAAGAGTAGGTGGTTGGATATCATCCCAGCTGCGCCAGAAACCACAAAGCTAATTAAACTTTTCCAAGTCTTCGTCTTCTCTTCCTGTAAAGCATCACATTGTAAGCATGATATAGTGGAACTGATACTTGAGCACTACGCTTGTAAGTTATAAACTCGACTCCAGGGACAAAGACAATGACTCAACTTTACTGTTTCAAAAGCAAAATAATAAAAAATAGATCAATCAATCAAAGAAACGATGTGACGAGCACAGAGAAGTACGTATAAATTAGATAAGTTCGCGGTGGAATAAGTTATCGTTGCCCGAGCAATAATCCGGAAGCAATAAAATAGAAAATGAGATGAGTACATAAATATTTCCGATACAATCCCTTATCAGATGAATGAGATGCAACAATAAGTAACTCCTACGCTAGATTCAAAAGCAAACACTTTCACTAATTGAATCAAGAGCAAGGTCCCTCTTCGCTATATAAAATTTGTGAAATGATTTTAACAAATCTCTAAACGGGAACCCATGAAACAGGTACAAATGGAGAGTGTGCTCACATATGCTCGTAAAAGAAGATGAAGATATAAATCCAGGATTGGGCCGAAGAAAAGAGTAAAAATGATCTTACCGCCTGGAGATCGTATGTTGTGCAAAAGACGCCATAACACTCCTGTTTGTTTGCGGCATCCGCCGGAAGGACAGGAACCGCGGTCGCCGGTGACTGGACTTGGCTGAGAACCAAACTCCAAAATTAAGCAGATATGAATAAGACTGAAAGTAAACAAGAAATTAAAGTTGTAAGGAACTCGAAAGAAGAAACAGAGAGGGCAACCTCGGCGCAACGGAGCAGGAGATGCTCAGCGGCCGGCGGAATTGGAGTGGAGATCGGCACCGCTTGAAGGAGGGGATATGGAAGGCATTCAATGGAGTGGAGGAGAGATTGGCTGCTAGGGTTTGATATCTTGAGTAAGTGCAAGGAGAGATATCGGCCACGGCCATGAAGACGAAGAGGGAGTGACTGGAGTGAAGAAGGGAGGGAAGAGGGATGGGGAAAATCTACTTTGTGGCTTCGAATATCATGGAAAAGATTTGAGGCCGAGGCAAGTACACCTGGCAGGATAGGGTCATCCATACTTATAGGTTGGGCGACCGCTACACATATATATATATATATATATATATATATATATATATATATATATATATATATATATATATATATATATATATATATATATATATATATATATATATATATATATATGTATATATATGTATTATATATAATGTTTTAAGTGGGGTTGTTTTTTGAAGAAGTAATTGTGAAATTGTTTCATGGGAAAACAACTTTCACAACTGCTGTCAGAAAGCTTTATTAGAGTGGAAGTCAGATTTGTTTAGATAATATATTGTGTTGCAGTTATTTCTAATAAAAAGATAATCATACTCTTATATATGTAAATTAATTATATTGATATAGTTTTTAAAATAATTGTAGCAAAAAAAAAAATGTTTAGCAGTATAGAAAACGTCAAGAGTCAAATTTCTCCAATAAATCAATTTTAAGTTATCGATTTACACATAATATCACAATAATAAAAACTATAAAAATATTAAGTAATGTTATAATAATGTTCACCTTCACGTCCAAATAATCAAGTCTTTCAAATAATTGTATGTCGGTAACATCTCTCATAACTAGGTCCTTATATGAAACAAACTTTTCTATATCACAAGCTCATCAAAGAAACTTGCAATCTTGTGTGTCCTATTTTTGAAATAGTAATAAAATCTCTTCTCATGCATGTCTTCTCTTCTTGATGTATATTTAGAACATTGCATTCCACAATTACAACATAAAACTCTTGAAGTACATGAGGACTTTGAACTCATTTTTCCCGAGATTATTTTATGTTATGTTTTTAATTAACAAATTGGACTACATATACAATAAGAAAATAAAAAAAAATTATTATGATTCATAACTAAAAAATGCATATAAGTGCATATCTAAAGTCATAAGCTTAAAAATTAAAATATCAAAATATGAAATATAAATTAGACATCAACAAGCCATAAATACATATGAAATAATAAAAATCAATCAAACGGCACTACAAAATTGTAATTAAATACACTAGATAAATTCACTAAAGCATTTGTGATCTATTCTCTCAATAGGATCATCTCATGAACACCCTCCCTATTGGGTGTTGGAATCATTCGCACCAAAGTCTTCCTCAAGTAATGATTGACATGTCTAATATTTGAATGCTTCTATATGTATGCATGTTGGATCTTCTTCTAAGATCGTGAAATGAACATTATCTCAATATGGTTATCTCAGTATAAAATTATGCAGAGTAGTTGTTTTAACAATTATCTTTATCTATTTTTTCAAGGAATATATCGTCAGATCAAGAAGTATGACTGCTTCTTCTTTCATATGTTGAATGCTCTTTTAATAACACTTTGCAATGATGAGTTTTTTTATTGAACAATTCATTCCTCCTTCTGATCACTTGACTGCTACGCTCAAAATCAGAAAGGAAGTACCTTGTATCGAGGAAGGGCATTAAGAAACCTTGTTGCATAGGATATCACGAATCGACGATGTAATATTTCCACAAATTACAACATTGTTAGTAAATCTCTTCAGATTTAATCATATACGGTCATGAATGTATTAACCGACTGGAGGCATTGTTAATTTTTATTCAAGTCATCAAGCAAAAAAATATAATATGTGATTATCATTACACTCTTTTCACATCCAGTTAAGAATGTAAATTCATTTTGAAGTCACCAACTATTAAGATATTTTGTGTTGTAGATTAACATTATTTAATATATGCAATCTTATAATTATTGCTAATATGTGCATCAACATGTGTGCCAACAATTGCTCATATGTAATCCTATTTAAAATGTTCACGAGAACAAATTATTCTTTATAAAACATGTATAAAAATTAAATAGGCAAAATAATTGAAGAACGACATATATCTCGAATCATTACAGATTTCTCCTGGTGTATGCCCAAAAGCGGGATTTATAGGTTTAATTATGTTGCTTGACGTTCTAACCAAAAAGTTAACCACAATATCAAAATATATGTTGATCAACTATATTGAGTGTTGGAATCGTTCAGAAGTAGCATAAATAAACTCATTACTGATGTGAGATATACACCGGCTGATGTGGTATCTATAAAAATCAAACAGGAAAATGATCAACTAAGCGAAAAAATAGAATGAGAAAATACACTGAAATTCACCGAAACACACAGATTTACGTGGTTCGGCAAATTGCCTACATCCACGAATTTGCAGAGGATTTTATTACTTGAGTAATTTACACCAGTCGATCGTCTCGACTTACAAGAGAAATCTCTCACTTCATTGCTTTCTTTGCTTCTCTCTCTGTTCTTCTCTCTCTACACCGAAATGCACCGAAGAAACTTTATACTGAGATACACAGAAGAAGATAAACTTACAAGAGAAATAAACCCAATGTCTCTTCTGCCACAAGCCACCAAGAAGAAGCAATGGGAGAACAATCTTCTTCTTCTTCTTTCATCTTCCTTCTGCCACAAGAAACTATTCCTTGCACTTCTCTTCCTCTATCCCGAGGAAGCCCGACGAAGAACAAAAAAAAGGTCGTTCTTCTAAACTGAAGGAGAGAGAATCCAAAGTGGGAGGCTTGGTTCAGGAGTAATAACAGGTGAAGGGGTGCTTCACTTCATGGAAAGGAGCATCAGAGGCGGGAGCGGTGGCGCGATAGAGGGGGGCGGGAACAGTTAAGCGAGGCGGTAAGCAAAATCTCCTTTTTTTATTTTACCGGGCTCCACCTTAACAAATCTCCCACTTGGAGACTAGTACACAGACTACAACGTCTTCTTCCTCGAACTGATATCCTCCATTGGCGGTGTCGCCATTTTCTTTAAACGTGTATCATCCACCTCTGCAACTCAAAACCTTTGTCTTCACTTCAGAAGACCAACTGAAGTTGTGAGCAACTTCATTTTCTCAAAAGTAACACCCTCAGTCAACAAATCAACAAGATCAACATAGCCTTGCACCTTCAAGCTATTTCCTAGATTACTCTAGTCCCTGCTTACAACTCTCTGTGCATGGGCAATACATGCCTCTATTGAAAGCTTTTTTTAATAAGTCTATCATGTACCTCTTACTGCCATCAAGTTTGGTCTTCACCTGATACACTCACTTGTTCTGTAATGCCTTCTTCTCTGGTGGAAGTTCTGCCAACTCCTACTTGCTCGAACTTTCATCTTGCAAGATTTCTTCATACTTCTATGGTTCTCCACCATATGTCTGTGGAATAATAAGAATGGGTGTCCTAGACCCACTCTCCTCTTCACTTTCATCATCAATAAAACTATGAACTGTAAGCAATAGTGCATCATGTACTTCTTCAGATACTACATTTGCACTATCATTCTCCAAAATCTTGGGATTCCTACAGCTCCTCTTTATGTGGTCAGTTTTGCCACAATTCCAGCAGATTGTCTGCAGGGGATTTTACTACTTGAGAAATTTACACCAGTCGATTTTCTCGACGTACAAGAGGAATCTCTCACTTTGTTGCTCTATCTTCTGTTCTTCTCTCTCTACACCGAGATACACCGAAAAAAATTTACACCGAGATACACCGAAGAAAATAAACTTAGAAGAGAAATAAACTCAATTTCTCTTCTTCCACAAGCCACCAAGAAGAAGCCAAGGGAGAACAATCTTCTTCTTCTTTTTTCTTCTTCCTTCTGCAGCAAAGAACTACTCATTGCACTTCTCTTCCTCTATCCCGAAGAAGCTCGAAGAAGAACACAAAAAAGGTCATGCTTCTAAACTGAAGGAGAGAGACTCCAAAGCGGGAGGCTTAGTTTAGGAGCAATAATAGGTGAAGGGGTGCTTCACTTCGCAGAAAAGGATCATTGAAGGCAGGAGCGATTGGCGCGATAGAGGGATGCAGGAACAATTAGGCGAGGCGGTAAGCAAAATCTCCTTTTTTTGTTTTACTGGGCTCCACCTCAACAATTACATGACATAATATATTAAGCGATGACTAATACTTTCATTACTATAAATTGGGACAATCCATGCAATCACTAATTATATTGCAATTCATCTCGCAAGTCAAAAAAATAAAAAATCCTGACTTGCGAAATGTACTATACATTCAACCCGGATAACCTTAAAGTAGCCCACCAATCCATTTGTCAGTCACAAATAAGAATTATACAATCGTGTCTTTCACAAATTTGTTTGATAGTACCCATTGATAAGACATACTTTTGTAATTAGAATTGTTGTTCATTCCACTATGTCTATACTTTTCTCTTCACTTGATGGATTCATTTGTCAATTTTATGCATCTTAGATTATATTAAAAAAACAGGCTAGACTAAAATCAAAGAACTATATAATTAAAATAATACAATTAGTGCAACAAATACAAAATTAAATATCACATGAACACAACACATGATATTATTCAGCATAAGAAAATTTAAATTATCACACACCATTCTAAAAAAAATTAGCATACCTTAACTCGAGTGATTATTTAAAAAATAATAGAGGTAAGAAATCCTCTAATCTTACATCATCATAATGAAAGTTTCATGCTATATTTGATCCTCTGGAAGCTTTTTAATGAATAAACATAGCGACATATCATCAAATGTCTCCGGAGTTAAGTCTAGTAACTTACAACTTATGTTATAATTGGGTATCCCTGAATAGCTATGTGAGCGCTAGATATCATATTGGTACATGTAGTAACAAGTTGTGAAATTTACTCAGATAGATAAATGTTGGGCATCGACATTCATTTTTATGCTTCTGGGTAAAGAATGCAGAGCACTTGTAATGACTTATGGTTCGTTTGGGGCAGCTTATTTTGGTGGGGGCAAAAAGCCGCCGGATGTTTGGTTAGAACGTTCGGCATTGCGTTAACGATGCTTAATATATTTTCTTCTACGGATTGCACGCGGGGTCTTGTGCGTTCAACGTTAGCGAGGCTCGAATTCCTCCCGTGCCCTGCAAGATTTCTCTCATGCTCTCGCTCACCATCTTCTTTCCCGATCTTCGCCCTTCTCCTCTCCGATCTCTCACGTGCCCTTCTGCTCGGCCTCGACCTTCCCCCGATCTTTCTTCTCGTCCTTCACCTTTCGCTGAGATTGCCACAAAGCAGCCGGACATTACGGGACGAAGCTTTTCCTTTGCGGCATTTTTTCCATGGAGCTGACAGAGGAGGAATACGAACTGATAAAACCTCTCATTCTCTCTTCACATTTCCAATTTTTAGTTTCCTCTATGATATAGATGAAGAAGAAATTGGAGCTCTAAGCTTCAAACTTGGATGAAAATCGAATTTTTTTTTTACTTTGGTTTTTTTTCCTTTGTGGCATTTATGTTCGAAGGTAGCAGATTGTTGCTTGACCAAAATGCTTTCGATTCTTCATAAAACCGAAAGCATGGATTCCTACACAGCTCTTTCCCACTGATCGATCTCCACACAGACTTCTCTTCTTCCATTCGGTTCGCATACAAAGCTCTCTTATTCCATTCGGTTCGCAGAAGAGCTCCTTTCTTCCATTTGATTTGAACAGAGGAGTTCTTTCCTTCTGATCGATTCGCTCGCAAGAATCTTTAACCAAGCAAGTAGAAACTCTTCTTCCTTTCTTGATGGTTTCCACTCTTTATTATTTTCACTGAAATTAGCTAATTAATTGATTTTTTTTAACGGTGTAACAATCAAGAGCTACTTCTTGAACGTATTTTAATTTTTGTAACTCAACTGTATTAGTTTGAAACTTCTGTTTTATCTATTATTTTTCTCATTCAGTTCTGTTGCAAACAGCTTAATCAAACATGGGCAGAATGATCATTTATCAAACAACAGCTCCCAGTAAAACTGTTCTGAATAGCTGTCTCAAACAACAAGACAGCTTATTCTGATAATCTGCAGATTATCAAATTATCAGAATAATCTGTTTATCAGTAAATTATAAATAATCAATAGCTGCCCCAAACAGACCCTTATTCATTACATAGAGCCTGCAGCGTTGACCACCCGACAACGGCCCGGTTTACCGGCTGACTGCTGCTCCTCTCTGTAACCCAAAACCAGTTCGCATGCACCAGCCCAGCTATCTCCAACAAACCCACCATCAATCCTCACCGTCCGACTGCCTCGCCAAGAAGGCCATCTCCTGCTTTCGTTATTTGTTGAGCGCAAATCTCACTGTTAGTTGCTTCTCCCACTTTTGCGCAGAACCAGTCATGCGGATGCCCAGGCATAGGCCATCTCATTGTGCTTATGTTAAACTCATGCTTTCTTCTCAATGACTTGACCTGCATTGTGCGAGGTATTTAATGCTCTGTCAAACCATATAAATGATAAAATTTGCTTCTGCAAAGGTACAAAATTAGGAACTCTTATGCTTTATTAATAATAAGGTGCTAAATCTAAATGGTGATTATATTGCACCAATAGTTACTTTATTTTAGATTTATGATTGTTTTTTGTCTGTTGCAACTTAAAAACTCTCTCCTTCATGAAGATTTTATAACTATATAAGATTCCAAATGAAAATTTTCTTGTAACCAGTATTTTAAATAATACATTAATTATTCTTTACATGTATAAATTTAAAATTATTTATTGAATTTTTTTTTCTATATCTAATGTAGTTTAATCCAGTAAAAGTTTACTTTATTTAATTTTGAAAAGAGCAAGTAGAGAAGGCGGACACCCCTCCTTCCCATCCGCTGAAAAGGAGTAGAGAGGCTTTGGAGTGGGAGCCCATACTTGGAGGAGTTGGGTGGATGTGGTTTGGTACCGATAAACAGTTCAGTCTTCTGGACACATAGAGAGACTGATTTCCACAATCAGCTGAGCACAGGAAAATGACATTGCTCCTACTAGATTATCGTGTTAGAAGAGATCAACCGAACTCTGGAAGGCTTCATCCGCCGAGAGCTTTGCCAAAACATGTACCAATTCCAATTGATGGTAACACAAACCACTCACTTTAGAGACTGGTTCTAATTAGATCGGAAAAATTTATGGATTGAGGTTCGAAGAAAATTTTCCTCTGCTTGTGATGGTACACGACAACTGGGACCTCATGTAGCTCAATTTGGATAACTTTCTCAAAGAAATCAAGAGTCCATTGACATTGTAGAAGTCTTCAAGAAAGATGTCGTAGAGCTGAAAGAAAAAGTTGCCTCCTCCATTTCTGGAAAAGAACATATGGGTGATTTGGCGAAATAACTCGGGTGTGGGGTGGATTTTACTATTCAAAGATTCATAACCCCCAACCTTGTTCACCCCAAATTTTTTGACCCAGATGAGTTTCTTCCTTAATCTCGGACAATCCTGTAGGATCCTCCAAAAATAATGAAGGTTCTGATAGCGAAGGTCGGTCGGCGATCTGCTAGAACCTGGCTTAAGGAAATCTTGTAATATTTTATTTGATCAAAAGAAAGATATACATGTAACTCCTTTTCATAAATGAAAACCTTGTTTGTTTTTTCTTATTATAATTTATTTCAGATTGCTTGTGACTAAATTAGTTGTGGGCTTATCTCACAAGCGAGTCTATCACCCTAGTTAGTTGACAGGAGTATCTCATTCAATATGTTTGCTTGGATTATCGCCTCTAGAGATACTCACACTGAGGTGAACTTATGAAATGTCACGGATATTGTTGATGGCCTATGTTTTGATCACCCTCAGGGCTAAATCTATAACCTTCAAGGGTCTCAATTTCACATCGACCCATTGTTAGTTTTAAAAGTTCAATTGACTTGAATCTTTGGCCGATCATCAAATTATAATTTCAAAGATTTTCAAGGGTCGCAAGAAGATTTCTCCAATTTTCTTGCAGACCGATCAAAGCGATCGGTCGCAAGAAGATCTCTCCAATCAAGGGAAAACGATCGATAGACTAATTTTGAACGGTCGGCCCTACTAGTGGCTCATGTAGCTTGGACATAAAGCTAGGTCTGCAGACCGAATCTGTCGACACCATATATCGGGTGACTCGACCAAGCAGTTGGTCCTTAGATGGACCGATCCCCGAGAAACCTCTGGGTCCTTAAACATGGTCCGTCTCAACATCGTATGCCGGTCGACTCAACCGAGCAGTCGATCGTCAGAAGGGAGTTCAAATTGTTCTTTTTGGTTCAAAACTTCAATTATTTGGTCATCATTCTCGTCCACCCGATCCCTCTGAGATTCGTTCTGGCAGTTTTGGCCGCACAATATTTTATTACTATAACTTTAGGGGCAATTACATACAAACCACCTGAAAACATTATAATTACAAAGCAACCACCCTCTTTCATCCAATTTTCAAATTTTCACTCAAATATCAAAATTCATGATAAAACCCCAGCCTATTAGTTTGGACGTGATACATGTAAATATATCAGTTCAATAGTTCAAAATGGTTAATTTGTAAATAGTAATCTTTCAGGTGGTTATTCTTAAAAATTCTCAAAATATTTTTAAAATGTTTTTAAAAGCAGCTTTCACACTTCATCATATTTTAATTGAAACCAAAACACAAATAAAATAAAATAAAATAAAATAAAATAGAATAAAAAATAAAAAAAAAACAAAAGATAAAAATACTTTCAAATGACACCTAACATGTTTAAGGAAATTGACTACATCATAAATTTAATTTATCAATGATATTTATCTGCAAATCATGATTATATTTTCTAAATTAATTCATATTAAGCTACAACCTTCCCTACAACATATAAACGTGTACACCTTAAGCTGCAATAATTCGAAAAAAACATAAATTTAGAGTAGATTTGGGGTCCCTTTTATTTTTAATTTTTAATTATTTTGAAAAAAAAAATATTTAACTATTTAATTAAAATACAATTGACTTTTAAAACACCTAAATGAAATTTTAAATATTTTAAAAAACATATTAATTTGTGTATAAATAAACTTAAAAAAATAATTAACAAAAACAATTTTAAAATCAAAAACAAAAATAACTTACAAAATTAATTCCAAACAAGGCCTTAAAATATTAGAATTGCCTTCAAGAGGTATCTAGCACCAGGATTTATGTAGGATATAAAAAGTTAGAACCGTTTATTACACTTAACGACAATTTTTTAACATGTAATTCCTTATTTTCTAAAAGCTTACCACAACAACAAAAAAAAAAAAAGCTGCAAAATAAACTTAGCGTTTACCGTAGGCACGAGAACTGGTACACCAGAGGTTCGTCCTTCCAGTTCCTCTCAATGCTCTAACGCCCGCACTGGATATGGACCGAACTGTCTCAACGATATATTCAACTACGGAATAAAACATGATCATGTATATTCGTTGTTACATAAAAGATTTCACGAGTTATGATATACAAATCGCAAAAAGATATCAATAATTACTTAAATGATTGAAACTCTTTTTTATAAAAGATTTGGTGCATTTACATACATTATCTTTAAAATTGTTATTTATACTTTTTCATTTTCATAGATAGATAAAATATTATAATATAAAATTAAAATGTAGTCATTAAAACACATAAATACATCAACAACAACAAGCCTTTATCCCACTAAATGGGATCAGATTTTTCTCCATTGTAACATATTCGGTGTCGTATTTTAATTTAATTTCAAATAAATTAACATCATTTTTACACATATGCCCAAGTCTTTTTACGCCTACATCTATCTTTCAGAGAGTAAATAAATAAATAAAAAATGTTAGACGCATGAAAATAATGTGGATTACAAATATCTAATAGGCTATTTTCGCCTCAAGATATTTCAAGAACTTTGCAGCAAAAAAGTTAACATCAATCGTAGATTGCAACACTGACATGTATTACTCCCAATTTTTAGAAGTTCAACAATATACACTAGAAATCATTTCTTGCAATTATGTGAGTTCAATAACATGTTTACAAGCTTCAACAAAACAAGATATCTGAATTCCACAGAAAACAACCTCAGAAAGAAAATGTCGTGCAGTCACTTAGCAGAGTGAGTTTAGTCTATGAATCATAAGGTCGTAACTTAAGGCCCACCACATAATAGTATATATTTATATATAATGCTCAGGAATAGTAAGAGACTAATTTAGATATGTAGTAGAATTTAGATATGTAGTAGAATAATTAACAAAGGGTGAATATTGAAAGAGCACGACGAAGAACAGGCAAACCTCATTAACCCCACAGGCAAGCAAAAGCCTAAACTCTGTGCGTTGATTAGGTCCTAAAAAAGGAACAATTAATTACTACCATAGTAAACCTTTGCAGCAAGATCAAAATTTATAGATTTTCATAGAGTCCATCTCCGCAAACTTACTTCTCAGCATGTATTGTTTAACCGGTCATCCAACTCAAAAGACCGCCAGAACTTTGTCGCTGCACTCGAGCCATATCTTGCTCCATATTTGATCTTTCCTGCCGTAGGATCTCCAGTTCGCGCTCTATAGAAACAATTGAATCTAATCTCTTCTGTATATCTGAAATTTGTACCTGTGATGATTGAAAAAAAAAAATAAAAAATATTCATTTCAGTTTTATGCAATCCAAAAAGAAGACCATTACAGAAAAAGTTACCATTAAGGAGGGGCATTTACATAAATAGCATGCAATTCTTATGCATTTACGTATCTCACATCTAAAGTTTCATATCTACACACAAAACACCCAAATCTTTAATATCACATAAAAAATAACACAATTACCACCTTTTAAAAGTAAACTATATTTTTTAAGTATGGGTTCAAAGCACCAAAGTGCTACATAAATATGAAAGTTTAGATGTGAGATATGTACATATATGAGAATTGTGTGCTAGGTATGTAAATTTTCCAACTAATAAAACCTCTAGTTTGAAGCATCTTGATCTTTCAGCTTCTAGTTGTGATTGAACTGCCTTGAGCTCCTTTAAAACAGGATAAAAATTCAAAAGCTTGAGAAAGATTGAGGAGATCAAAAACATTTATATGAGATGTTTCCACAAATGATTTAAGAATTCACCATGGCCAATAAAGATTGGCGATTTCTAACATCTTCAAGGTTTCCTTCAACCTTTGCATTTTCTCGTCTTACATCGGCAAGTTTACAGCCAAGGTTTTTCTTCTCTACTGCTAGCATCTCAGTAGCAAATGAATCGGCCTCTGGATGTCTAGTAACTTGTTCTTTGTTGAGGTTTTCATCAACAGGATCATTGTCCTTAGTGCCGGTGGATGTTGCAAAAGCATAAGCTGCGGTAACTGAAGCTGCCGCTGCTGCAGCTGCTGGCGACTGGTAGAGTTTGGGTTTCGTTGGTAGTCTTGGCTTGGGTCTCAAAACAAAAAGCTGAAATAACAAACAAGGGATCATCACAGCTGCATATGATAACCGGGCAGCTGTAAAGACACGTGAACTTAAAAACAATTAGAAAGATTTACATACATACCACGCAATTCCTTTGTATGTACATATCTAACACCTAAATTTTGATATTTTTATTTGTCACTCTAGTGTTATGAACCTATGGATGAGCAGGTGCACTTCACTTTTAAAAATTAGCAGTGGTACTTTAGATGTGATACTAAAGATTAGAGTGTTATGTATTTAAATATGAAAGTTTAGGTGTTAGATATGTAAATACATAAAAATTGTCAGATGTAAGTGCCCCAGACAATAAGGCCCCATTTAGGATCACTTTTGTTGTTTGTTTTCTATTTATTTTTTAAAAAATTTGAGTGTTTTTAAAAACAAGTGATTTGTTTTTAAAAATAAAAAATAAAAGCATATCAAAATTATACCGATCAAACATGTTCCTAAAAACATAAGTAAAAACTGAAAAAAAAAGTGATGTCAAATGGGGTTTAAGTGCTTCGAGTGTTTTTAAAAATAACTATAATTTAATTAAATGACCAAATATATATTTTTTCAAATCAAAACATAAATAAAGTAAAATAAAAATAAAAAACAAAAGTGATCCCAAATGGCCCATCAATTATTCACGCTTTATAATTCAAAATTTCTATATGCATTAGGTATATGTGTTTCTTGGATCATTCTTCTTTCATTTCCCGTAGCAATCTTGATTTTTGCTCAATATATTTGTTGAATTGAGTGCTTACAAAAACAAAAAGCAAAATCATATAAAAAACAACTTAAACAAATATGTTTTAAAAATAAAATAAAAAGTAAAAGGAATTTTTACATGCATACCACAATTCTTATGCATATACATATCTATCAAACTTTTGAGAATAGAGCAAAATAATATTATTGCAGCAAAAAGGGTATAAATACATGATACAAGGTGTATAGAAAAAAAAAACTATAATATCCAAATCTTTCCTAATAACACCCAAAAGATAAAAAGAAAACACAAACTAGGAAGTGTATATAAAAAAAAAAACAAGGCAATAAAATAAATATAAATAATTTCTGATAAAATAACTTCTATTACTCCTCAAGTTGAAGCATGGAAGTTAATCATGTTCAACTTGGATTTAAAGTCGTCAAACAACATCAAGAAATGTTTGTTACGGGAATATTTGCGAATTAACCACTGGATGAGACAAATGGAACATAAATCTGCCCAAAATCGAGCTTCTACTTGATGAAGTAACGGTCAATCTCTACATGCTTAGTGCGATCATGCTAGACCAGATTATGAGCAATATTAATTGCGACTTTATTATCACATAGCAGTTATAAAAAAGCGTAGGCCGACATATGTAATTCGCGGAGCATGATGCGTAAACAGAGCGCTTCAAAAATTCCCAAGGACATGGAGCGAAACTCGGCTTCCACACTACTTCAGGCTACCACCGATTGTTTCTTACTTTTCCAAATGACAAGATTTCACCACATGAATGAGTAAAAAACCCGAGAAAGATCATCGATCATGGATTGACCCGACCCAATCAGCGTTAATATAAACTGCAATAAAGTGAGAGATGTGCGAAAATAACAAACTAGAGCCCGAAGTGTTTTTTAATTAGTGGAGGATCTGATGCACAGTTGTGAGATGGTGGTCATAGGGGGCAGACATGAATTGACTTACAATACATGTCGCGTGGCAAATATCACGGCGCGTGTGGGCGAGATAAATGAGTTTCCTTATAAGGAGCTGGTAGTGTGCCTTATTCACAGAAAAAAACATTGAGAACATCATCCAATTTCCTATTCAGGTCCATTGGAATAGCCATTGGTTTGTAAGGTAGAAGGTTGTTCTCTGTTAATAGGTCCATCACATATTTACGCTGAGAAAGGCGAATGCCCTGAGAGAACCAGACAACTTTCGTGCCTAAAAAGTATCAAAGAGAGCCCAAGTCTTTCATTTCAAAGGATGCGGCGAGAATCCCTTTAAGAGATTTTACGGCTGGTAGATAATTACATGTGAGCACAATATCATCAACATAGAAGATAAGGATGACAATTTGACCACTAGAGGAATGCTAAAAGAAGAGAGTATGATTTGATTGGGCCTGAGAGAACCCATAGCTCATTACCACCTGTGTGAACTTGTCGAACAAGGCCTAAGGGGATTGCTTCCGTCGTAGAGGGACTTTCACAATCGACACACTTATTCCCAGGAAGAAGTAGAGTCCAAGCCTGGAGGTAGAGACATGTGTACTGCCTCTGTGAGATCGCCGTTAAGGAAGACATACTTGACATCTAGTTGAAGTGCAATTCCAAATTCACGGAAAGGGATAATAGGACCCGAATGGTGTTCAGTTTCGCAATCGAAGCAAATGTCGCGCTTTGTTGACAAGTTTGTTACGAGTTGGGGCAGTGTTTAGAACAAATGTAGTGCACCCAAATATTTTGGGGTATAAAGTGGAGAAGAACCGATTGATAGTAAAACAAGACCTCAAGACTACTAACTGTTGATGAGGTCCATAATATATGAATTTTTATGGAGACTCTATTGATGAGATATGTAGCGGTAAGTACGACATCATTCCAAAACCGTTTCGGGACATTTGATTGAAACATAATTGGACGGACAACTTCGAGAAGGTGTCAGTTTTTCTGCTCGACTATCCCATTTTGTTAAGGAGCATTCGTACATGAGTTGTAATGGAGGATCCCCTTACCAAAAAATCCCTTGATATAGATTTAAAAAATTCACGGTTGTCGTCAATCCGAAAGACTTGAATTAATGTTTTGAATTGGGTCAAAATGAATAAATGAAAATTTTTGAAAATGACAGTAGCTTGAGATTTATCTTTTAAGATATGAACTCTAGTCATTCGAGTGTGATCATCATTTAAGATAAGGGACCACCATTTATTGGCGTAACTAGGCGTTTGAGAGGGTCCCCACAAGTCATTATTAATTGGTGAAAAATGAGTGGATGGAGTGTTAGAGTGTGACATATATAATACCCGAGAATGTTTAGCTAACTTACAAATCTCATATTTGAAACTAGATAAATTTTTATTAGCAAATATCAAAGGATGCAACTGTTTTAAATATTGAAAACTGAGATAACCCAAACGACAGTGTAAAAGCATAATAGGACATCAATGGATTGAAAAAAACTACAACTATTGGATGAAGTGTCCTGGTCAACACTGCTTTTCCTTTGAAAAGAGTAGAGTCCAACTACCCGCTTAGCAATTCTAATCATCCTCCTCGAATGACGATCTTGAAAGACACATCAGAAGAAAAATGAGCAACACAATCAAAGTCATATGCCAACTTATTGACTAACAAGAGGTTACACTTTAACGAATGTACACTAACATAGATTCTAGAATTAGGTCTGCTGTTAGAACAACAGACCCTTTACCTGCAATGAAACAACAAGAGTCGTCAACAATTTTAACAGTATCTCTCCCAGAGCATGATGAATATGTTGAGAAGGCTTGAGAACATCCGATCATATGATCCATGACACCTGAATCAATAATCCACGGACTAGAAGCAGAAACAGTGACTGCCACCAGAATGTTACATTGATGAACATGAGAGGTCGATGAGTCAGAAGAGAATTGACTAGATCAAAGTAGTTTGATCAAGTGTCCCATCTGACTCTTAATGGAGGCTGATAATTCTGAGATGTTCCAAGTGGGAGCTGTCTGTACTGTCGTGATTTTTGAGGTCGCATCGAGACCCTTAGAAGTGGAGGATTTGGTTGAAGGATTGTTTTTCGATTTCTCGAGGAGCTTCCAACACTTGTCACAGGTATGATTAGGTTTGTGACAATAATCACAAGTGAAGTGATTGGCCCGTGATGATGTAGAGGAGGGTTGAGCACTATTACAGACCAAGACGAACCGTTCGGCTGAAGGAATGGAAGTGTAACCATGACAAATCTTCAACTTTCTTCGCGACATACCTCAATGAATGCAATACGAGTTGAAAGGGATCTGACCAAGAATATTACCCTAGAGTTCGTCGACATCCTTGTTTAGACTTGCCATGAATTGGAACACAATCCTTTTTCACAATTTTTTAGAAGAGGGAAAGATCAGCGGGAGAGACCCATGTGTAGTCGTAGTAGAAATCACATTCCATCCATAAGGCCAACAAGTCATTATAGTATTGGGTAACGGTCCTTGATCCCTATTTTTCCTTGCGAATCTTCTTGGAAACCTCATAATGTCGGTCTGAGTTTCCTACATCAGAGGAGGTATTCCGAATTGCCGTCCATAGTGCACTTGCATATGGAAGAAATAGATACAAACGACCAATCGTAGTCTCCATGGTATTGATCAGCCAAGACATCATCATGAAATTTTCCACCTCCCAAGCTTCATAAGCCGAGTCAGTTTGGAGGTTCAAGAATCATCCCTGTAAGATAGACGAACTTCCTGCATCCTTTGACGAATAATAACAAGGCTTGGGACCATTGGAGAAAATAAGCGTCGTTAAGTTTATGAGTGGTGATCAAGAAGTTCAAGTGATTTTCTGGGCCTTCGGTTTGCGAAGAGATTGAGTTTGATGTCGATTCTCAGGTGGACTCAAGTACACTGTCAAGAAGAGGCTCGGGGGTTGAGTTCGCCATGATTCCAACTAAGCAAAAGGTGAAGTTTGGTTGCCGATACATAAGAAGATTCCGACTGTAGGAGGAAGAGCCAGCTACGGTGGGTTCTGCAGGGGATAGATATGGCCTCGGGGAGGAGTTTTGGCGATCCTGGAGGGAGACCGCGGGAGCTGGAGGAAGGTCTGATGGTTGGAAGGCTCTTCCCAGAGAAGATCAAGGTGTAGAGAGATCCGACTGGCTGGAGGTAGATCCGACAGTTGGAGGGAGATCCGAGGGCAGAGAAAAATACAGTAGGAAGACCCGCGGGTGACCACTGGCGGAAACCTTTCAGGGGAAGGCCTGCAGGTGGCCAGTGGCTAGGAAAAAGTCCCGACGGCGGTTAGGATTAGAACCATAACTCTGATACCATGCTAACCTTTGAGAATAGAGCAAAATAATATTATTGCATCAAAATGAGTATAAATACATGATACGAGAGATATAGAAAATGAATTGTATATTATCCTAATCTTTCCTAATAACACCCAAAAGAAAAAAAGGATAGGCATAAGCTAGGAAATATATATAAAAAGAAATAACAGAAAAGACAAAAAAATAAATATAAATAACTTCTAATAATATCTAACACTAGACATGTCACGCTACCTAGGCATAAATAGGTATATTTCACTTTTTCCAAGCATAGGAAAGGTGACATGTAAAAATTGAAGTTTAGGTGTTAGATATGTATACGTGTAAGAACTGTGTGGTATGTAAGAACCCCAAAATAAAAACAAAATACAAAATAGATCCCAAAAAAACCCTAGGTATCATGAGTTGATTCACAAAATAGCTTCCCTATGACGAAGTTGTAACTCTACATGAATCAACTCCCTATACCCTACACTTGCATGAGCTTTATGTATTAAGTTATGCGATTGGTCATGGAGCTCAAACAGTTGGGATAAGGCTAAGCTAATAATGATGATGATGATCAAAAGTAAACTTTAATTAGGTGCTTATTAATTTGCACTGTTTAACCCACGAATTGAATCCTTTAGTTTTTGCAAAACAGAGGAACCAACTTACCTCATTGCTGTACTTGCCGTTGTAGCCACCAAAGGCAATCAGCAGACTCTCCTCATCTACGGATATTGTAGAAAGGCTAAGGCCCTGCAAAGCACCAGTCAAGGCATAAGCACAATTTTGAAAAACACTAACTTAGGGAAGACCTATACTTTGACAGATAATACTACATGACCCAAAATGCAAAAACTACTCTGCACAACTTATAAAATAGACTATCCAAGTATTCCACTGCACTATATCAAAAAAAGGAAACAGAAAACACATGAAACACACCCAACATGCATCAACTCTCTTCACATTAGAAAGCAGAAATAAGCTAATGGTATAAGAAGAATGGAAATTGATGTAAAAAAAGAACAAAAAAAAATAATTTCTAGAAGGATGTCAATCACATTTTGCCTTCCATAGAAGTAGTCCAGATTGTTTTGAGAACAAGTTAGTTTGGATTCGATGCTTATCAGCATACAATTAACCACCGTAAGATTTTCAAGTGATGAAGCACAAGATAAATAATACATCCAGCAAAATAGTCACTTACCGCACCAACTCTTATTCATTATACCTTGGAAATGTTACACATGGTACTTAGGACACCAAAATATTCTTGGAGTTGCTTAGCCAGCACTCAAAAAGGAAGTTCTGATCCTAAAATTTTTTATGGACCTTACTAGTCTTGAGCATTTTTGGTCTTCTAAGCATATTCAAAAAGGTTTATGTGGCATCGCTCTGAGAGTAAGTTTTGGTTACACTCCATTCTGGCCTCAGCACCATGTTCAAAGTTAGCTCACCTTGAATTGCACTCAATGGGGCTTGCAGCTAACACAAAATAATGAGAAAAAAAGAGCCCAAATAATAATAATAATAATGAATATCAAAAAAGAGAAGAAAAATCAACCACTCAGAAAATCGTCATATAAATAAAAGAGATAAAAAGAATAATAATGGTAACATGACAAACAAAAATAGTAAAAAGCAGATGCAATGCACGTGCGCAATTAGGAGCCACCCTTGTCTAACTTAAATAGTTCATTTTAAGAAAATACCCACCCTTCATTTCTTTTGTCCAACATCTCCAAGTGGGAACATCTTCCTTCCTTGAATGGCTTATAAAAGGAGAGGGCAATTAAGAATTTATAAAAAAAAAAGTCTAGAATTTCACAATTTTGAAAATCCAAAAAAAAGAAATTTTTTCATCATTAAGAACATATGGGGGTGGTGTTGAAATATCATCATGACATCAGCCTAAGAAAAAGAAGCCTTTATGGGTATTTTAAATTTTAATAGGTAAAAATAATAATAATTTTTTTTATAAGTTATTATTCTTTATTCTACTTTCATGGTCGATCACAAGCTCTTTAATCGTCAAATGCCTAATGACCGAGAAACCAACCCTAAGTGACCTCTAACATGTGATGCAGATGCCCAAGTCTCCATGACCTCAACATTTACCGCAAGTTTTGCATATCTTCAATGGCCTAATAAAGCTAAGGTTTAATCTCACTGGTACAAGTATTTTAGGATAAGTTGTAAAATTCCCAAAATGTGCCTTTGATGAACCCAGAAAGACATCGGTAAAATATTAGGTGAAATGAAAACTTGTAAAGTTTATATGATGGAACGCTGCCAAAATAATGCAAAAAAAAAAAAAAAAAGAATAAAGATAAAAGCAAAACAAAAATATAACATAAGTATATTGTTGATGAGC
>NEWO01000160.1:1051814-1070085 GCA_003013225.1 Phalaenopsis aphrodite | reverse complement strand
GATTTTAGGAGCAGAAATACGGTCATTTGAGTGCATAAAAAGTAGCAAATTCAAACTAAAAAATTTAGAGATCAAGAAACAAAATTTTTTAACACCATCCTGCAAATCCAGAAAACCCTAATGAGCATAAACTTACAGATGGATTAAATCTAGAAAACAAAAATACTAGTAATGAAAATTAGAATATAAAATTTTAACAGTAAGCAAGTAGTTTAACCTCACTGGCAAGAGGATGTTGTGTGGGAACCATTGTAGCATCTGACCAGGCAAGTTTAGACATGTTTAAAACGATAGTTTCAGTGGTACCTGCATAAGCATGCATGTAAAATACAACAATGTAAAAGCAGTTAATAAAATTACAACTAATATGAATAAATAACAAAGAAAGATTACACATTTAGATAAAATAGAATAACTCAAAATAGAAAACAATTGTTAGCTGAAAGCATACTCACCGCTTGTAGTGTTTCCACCACCAACTATATACCACATATCACCAACAGTTGCACCAGCATGACCACCTCGAGGTGTCACAGCAACACCTTGCACGTCAGGCTGAGACCACTCCATCTGCAATCAATTATAAGTGTCTATATCCCAGAGTTCATAAAGATGTCAATTTAGTCCACATGCTCTTTTAAGAGGGGCTAAAACAGTTCTCATTGGAAACTATTTCAGCTCATATCAAAGGAGTCTAGGGACTAATTTGACACTTTTATAAATAAGGCTAAAATAGCCCTATGTAGATAGTCAAAGGACTAATTTGGCACTTGAATAAGCATTTTAGGTCAACTTCAGTCCCATATAAATCAAGCTGCAAAATGAATCGCTAGAGAAACAAATCTCATGGGAAAATAAAAAGGGGCATTTACAAACATACCACCCAATTCCTATATATTTGCATATCTAACACCTAAACTTTACTTTTTACATTTATACAAGTATACCACCCAAATCTTTCATATCACATCAAACAACAACAACAACAATAAGAAACCTTCATCCCATTAAGTGTGGTCGGTTACATGAATCCTTTTTCTCCATAGTGTCCTATTGAGTGACATATTTTCATTTAATTCTAATAAATTAAGATCATTTTTTATACAATATGCTCAAGACTTTCTAGGTTTACCTCCGCCATACTTAACATAAGTCGAATCTAAAACATTTACTCTCTAACCGGATCATTAGTTGGTCACGTTTAACGGGACCAAATCATCTAAGACGACTCTCTCTAATGTTGTCCACCACTGAAGCTACACCAACCCTATCACGGATATATTCATTTCACATTTAGTTTCTAAGTGTAAAGCCACTCATCGATCTAAGCATTCTCATCTCGACAATACTTAATTTTATGCTTCTCTTTTAAAGGCCAACATTCTGCGCCATAGAGCATTACAGGTCTCATCACAATCTTATAAAATTTTCGTTTCAATTTAAGCGGTACTTTTTTATCACACAATAGGCCCGAAGCATTCCTCCACTTCAACCAACCAACTTGAATTCTACTAATAACATCCCCATCTATATCACCATCACTTTGAATAATAGACCTGAGATATCTAAAACGTTCACACTTTTTAATAATTTGATCACCCGTAGTTACAACTCTATCCCTAGAGCTACTACTACCACTAAAATTACATTCCATGTATTCAGTTTTAGTTCTACTCAAACGAAGGTCTTTAGACTCCAAAGAATAAAAAATACCTTTTTATGCGTAGGTAGGGCGACATATATGTAAAAAGTGAAGTTTTGGTTTTAGATATCTAAATTTGTATGAATTGAGTGGTATTATGTAAATCTCCAAAAAAAAAACCTTACATTCTGTAAGTCCAACACATGAAGATCGCTTAGACATAACGACTGAGTGGATCCACCGAAAATAAACAAGTACCGTCCAGCATATTCCGTGGCTGTATGGTCAAATCTTGGTGACGGCGGAACATTCCTATTTATTCAATATAAAAGGAGTTTTAAGAAAATAAAATAAAATAAACTAAAAGATATCTAGTCAAATGAAAAGAGAAAGAATGGTACTTAGTTTCCACTACATCCCAAGTCATAGTGATCAAATCAAGGATATGGAGGTCATTTAGCAACTGTCTTTTTTCGTCTTCCCCCCCAAACATTATCAGTTTTGAACCCACAATTGTAACAGATTGACCCCCTCTTGCTACCTGAAACAAAAAGAAAAAACACACTATATAAGTTATAAGTCTTGTGAGAAAGGTTGAAGTGTCCAGTCTAAGTCCATATAAGAATGGTTGAAGGTTGGTGCTAAGTAAATAACCAATTATTAAACTAATGTTAACCTAGTGAAATGAACTCAAATTTGAATTTTCTAGAACTAATTCTTGTAACATATCATGAATTGCTAAGGAAACTTGTAGTAAGGGGCAATAAGTTATTAGGTAAAATAAAGATGTTTCAAGAACAGCAAAAATTAAATAATATTGTGGCTAAAACTAATAATAAGTTATAAGTCTTGTGAAGAGTATAATGAGCAAAACAAGCTTACAAATTCGATGATTTATATAACAGAGTTGGCACCATCAGAAATAAAAAAAAAACAAGTAAATAAAATAGATAAAAGATCTAGAGATTCCGTTCAAATTAAATATTAAACGTAAAGACAATGGCATTTCTATTAAATAAAAGGCATCAAAGAAAGATGAAAATTCTATTTGAGAAATTATTAAATGAAAGCTTTAATAAATAGATTATTTTGGAAGAACATAATAAACTAAATAAAAAAAGTATTTAATAGATTGATTAAAAAAAAATCATGAGTAGAGATAGCAATAAATATATGTATAAAGGTAAAACTTTAGTAGATTGCATTGTGCTCGACAAATTTATATCAAAGCTAGCTAAAAGGCATGACACATTGATGAGCACATTTCGAGCAATGCATACAATACCATCTTTCACTCAAAGGCAATGACAAAGCAGTTCAATTTCATAAGGTGAGGTTGGAATATACAAAGACGGAAAGAAACAGTCGGACAGTGAAATTTAAAATGTTGAATATTTAATTTCTATTACCAATAGTTGCAGTCCAAAAATTAATTAAAAACCATTACAGAAAGTAATTTAATTAAAAAATAAAAGTTTGCTTTTCAGGTGGATGCCCTCGCCATCTGTACACATATCTCCTTTAGTATTCATCTTCTATCCAAAGAAAAGAAGCCTAAATCTACGAATTATTAAAACAACACGTTGCTTAAAATTGCATAATTTGAGGCACGCCTCAATGCAATTTTGAAGAAAAATGCTTCAAGGCTTACGTCTCAAGCAACTTAAGTGACATATACGCCTCACATTAGTTGAGGTGCGTCTCAAGGCACGTTTCGTCTCAATTATGTTGAGGTGTGCGCCTCTCACGCTTTTTAATTTTTTCCCTTATATTATATAGTTCGAATGCGAACCAAAACCACAATCTCATGTGCAAGAACTTCCCTCTTCCTAATCTGTTGAGATGGCGCAACCACTGTTGCCTGTTACTTCTATTGTCAGCATCGTCACCGCTAATTGCGACTTCTGCTACAACAGTTGTTTGTTTCTACTGCCATGGTCGCCTGCTACTCCTGCTGCAGCCATCGTTGCCTACTACTATTGCTGCAACCACTGTCGACTGCTGATTTGCTGCATCCACCGTTGCTAGTTGCTCTTATTGTTATCGTCGTCTTTTATTGCTCCAAATTTTAATTATTTATTATGTTCTTATATAGATCTCATGGATGTTATCATGTTGGTTGAACAATATGAGAGATAAGTATATTATGCTAAACTTAAATTATGTCTTACTTAGATATTTTATAATACATTTATTTCATATTTAATGTTAGTTAGATGACTGAAGCAGGTGACGTTTACCTTTTTTTGTGTAATTTGTTACATGAAAATTTACTATTTAAGCAATTTATTATTTCATATGAATACAATTTATCATTTCTTATTGAGCTAGAATGTTAATGTCTTTCTTTAATACATCTATAAGTTATAATGTTAATAAAATATTTTTTACCCTTTTATTTTGATTTACAAAATCTTTAAATTGTGAAGCTTATGCCTCCAATTGCCTCAATGCTTACGCCTCCACTCATAAATGGAAAACGCCTCAATACCCAATTGTGCAATTTTAAACATTGAAATAACATAATGAGTTATTCAAGATAACCCAGTGATAATCACATTTCTAAACAATAATAACCCAAATAAAAAAATACAATATGTATGTTAGTCTCTCCTAATATATTATAGAAAATAATATAATAGTTTATATCATATGTTCATGACGTATGTTCGCTCATGAAAGAAATATAAAATTTTATATGCATTATTTTACTTTATTTTTTAATGTGCAATCTCTTAAGCTTTCATACACTTCATTCTCTTAACTTTCACATCCATTTTAGAAGCACCGTCAAAACATACAAAACAAACTCATGACAAATATTATCTTTGATAGAGGTTCATAATCTAAATTACACGATTGTTGAGGTAGAAAGGTGTCTACTCACCCCTTATCGATATTCTCCCATCGACATAATGGTTAGATATTTAAGTTTCATAATTGTTTGAGGTAGCAGGATGCCTACTCACCTCTGGCCAATACACTTTTGTCGACACAACGATTAGTGATATAAATTTTAAAATTATCTGAAACAGTATGAAAATATCCAAGCACGCGGGTACATTGGCATCCTCAGCCAGTACCATAAGAGGTTGAACTAACCCTCTTAGCATGCACATGCGAATATTCATGTACACAATATTTTCATACTCCGCAACATACATTATTTTCTTATGTAACACATTGCACTAATCTACTCATGAAAAAATGCACTTTTACTAAAATCAAAAAGACAGACAATAGTCTAATAACTTCATAGTTAAACCATTATTCAACTGTTTATGTAGGATTGTTAACATGGATACTTCAAAATGTTATGTAAAGATAAGATATGCATATCCACTGCAATCTAAATGTCATTAAATAATATAATGTCTTTCTAAGTAAACTAATATTAACTATTTATGCACTAGAGTTAACATACATGCTTCATATAAAATAATATTAAAAAATCAGTTTTAGTCTAAATCTCACTATATAGATCATAAATGTGAAAAGTTGAAAATATGAATATACATTAAAAAAATAAGAAAAATATACTGAAATTTCCATAAAGAATTATTTAACTCAAGTCTCTTTGAAGTCTTGATTCTTAGGATGATCCTAATGTTTCTGATCACTTCTGATCGATACTAATTAATTTGTAAACCACAAAAAAATATAAGGCTCCGTTTGGGGCAGCTTATCCACTGTGGTGACGTTTTGAAAACGCCGCCTGGGTCGAACCCTGCGATCTGCATTTCCAGATAAACGACTTATCTGGATAAGCACAAGCTGCACCAAACAAAACCTAAATCTAAGACCCATGAAGTTATAATTAACCAAAATATTTAATTATCTTGACATATATATATACTCTACTTAAGTTATACAAAAACTTCTTTTTCGGCGAAACTAATATTTGACTTTATAAGAAAATTGATAATTGATTTATCCCAAAAGTTCCTATTTATCCTAAATTTTAGTATTTTAAATTACAGACAATGTTCTATAAATTTTACAAAATAGACTTTATTTTATTTACTATTTATTTTAATATGAATATTCTTCATCAATTATAACCACTATAACTTGAAAATAAAAATACTATAATTTAGTTCTCTTATTATAAAATTATGATTATATAAAATACATTCGAAGAAAATAATTTCCTGGACAAACATTTATTATGATTAAATAAATTTTAAAATTGATGATAGACATTTAGATAATAATATTTTTATCTAGTTCATAAAACTTCCCTAAATAAAGAGTGATATTTGTTCCTATGAAATTCTTGCATCACAAAATATGCATAATAAAATTCTTCCAATTAAAGAATAACTTATAAATATAATTTATCAAGGTTCCTTTAAAATTTTATAGGAGTTTATGGTTTATACTTAGCTTTTGATATTTCCTCAATTAATTTTCAATATTAATAAAATCTAGTTAAAAGAAAAGTAAAACTAAAGTTAAGATTTTATCTTTGTAAAAAATGATGCTCTAATCCAACATCCGCCCAAGTTCGCAAGGCTTTGTGGCTTGTTCCTCATTTTGCTCGACACAATTTCGACGCTCAATCGTTAATGTCGCTCACTCTAGTCCTACTCACCCACAAACACCTGCTCGGGACAACCGATCATGATTTTTGTTTAGAATTTGCACGTAACAACCCTTAAGGAGCGCACTGCAACCTCTTCACGCGAGACACACAAACCACCTATTTTCTCTCCTGCAATCAACATTGCCCTACTCATCTCCAACACCCTTTCTCCAATGCACAAAACAACATCGACACCAACTTCCCGCAACGAACCTCCAGTTTGAAAAGCACGAGACCCCTCCTTTTTCCTTTTTCCTCATTCTTCACTTCTCTGTATTACCTCTGATCTTACTCCCTTCTTGATTAAAACGAGACTAAACTATTATTCTCCAAACGACGCAAGCGTACTGATGATTCATTCTTATTCGAACTGTCTTATTAAGTTATTATTATTTTTTTTGTTATTATAATCTCCCTCCTTATGAAAATTGTCCTCAAAGTTTATGAACTTCACAAAAGCTAAATTTTATGAGGATGAAACATGACTTAATAAAAAATAAATACGATAAATCCAACAACTAAGATAAGATAATTCAATTGAACAATTCCCAAATATATGAAACATAATAATATAACTAAAATAAAATCAACACATCCTAAACAACATAACTAACATAATACTCAACTTCTAAAAGAAAGCACATAAGAGTACTCAATATAAGATAACTAATAGGACACCCAAAAGATAAATCACTTTGACTCTATTAGCATCTACATTAGTGCAATAGGTTTTCTAGGTTCCCGATGAATTAAAGAACAGATGTTTGGCCAAATGTTTTGTCTTGGTTGCTTCTTATGAGTCATTGTATCAGCTTCTATAATCAATTACTGACCACTTCTAAAAGTAGACCCCGCTTGAAAATTCCTATGGGTTTAATGCCCTCCTATGTTAGCATTTGGTATGAATCTATGAGCAGAATTAGAGCACTTAATGTGCGATGCTGTATCAATCAAATAGTATACAAATTTTTGAATCGATGTATCATCTCACAGCGAACTTGTTAATGTCTAAAAAAATGCAAGTTCTAATTTATCAATCCTAAGTTTAGCGTAAAGAGCACAAGTTTTAGGAATTTTAAAGTGTTCGATCCTAATTTTTCAGAAAAAAAAAATGTGATGAGAGTAGAATTTCTATTAAGTGAGATAACCTCCCTTGAATTGAGCCTAACTTACTTAAGAGTTATCAAGTGATTCAAATTTTTGTTGACAATCAGGAGCAGATCTAGTCCTTAGCCTTTTCCAATGTCATAAGAAAGCTTGGGGTTTCATATTACAATTTAGTCTCTTAAATCATGCAAAAACTAAAGATTTTAGGTTTTCCGATTGATTGCACAATCCAAACAACAATATTCATATATTCCTAGAAAAGTGTTTTAACTTAGTTCGTCCTAGATCACATGTTTTAGCATTTCTAGTGGCCAACCAAAAAGTAAATTAAACATACAAAATTAACATATAAACATTTTAAAATAAAATTCTCTAAATCACATGAGAAGGATATCACTACTATTCTTAGATTACCAATTCAAGGAAGAAATAGGAATTTATGTGCTACACATGATAAAAAAATGTCTTCATTCAATAAATCCAAAAATATACAAGAGAATAGAAAGTTAAAAACCGGCAGAAGACTATTTTTCCCCAAGAATTGCTAGCCACCAGACTCTCCTTCCTTTCTTAGATACAATATGTGGAGTTTCTCCTAATTTCTCTCACACTTTCCTCTCCTCCCACACAATACACATATAAGAAATAAGAGAAAGTAAACCATGTGTCAAAAGTCCTCCCCGCTTTCCATCACTGACCAAATTATCCAAATTTTATCTCTAAACCGTAAAAAAATGTCTAAAGTTGGTTCCTGGCACCTAGGCGTCAGCTTAGAGTGCTGACTTTTTGAGATTATGGTATGGAGTGGCGTAGATGGATAGGGTTCAGGAGCCTAGGTGCGGGTTTAAGCATCGCCTTTCCTGCATTAGGCGCCTGATTGAGGCATCAAGTTTCCCTCTTCATTGTTCTTCACTCGTCATCTGGTTGGAGTGTTGTCACGCTCGAGTCATTTGCTTGGTTTTCATCTTCTCAGTATCCCTGGTCAAAAGAAACATACTTCTGGCGCATCGAACCAGGCACCAGGGCACGTGGAAGTAACTTGGGAAATATTTTCTCCAATGGTCCTCCTTGCTAATCTATAACTTGCAAAAACATGCAAAATTACCATAAAATAACATAAAAATGATACAAAAAACAGAAAAAACACAGGAAATAACACCACACCTTTCTTACACATCAAATTCCCCTACACTTAAACATTAGTTGCCCTTAAAAAATTTAATGCCTAAAGTTACAATTTACTTACAATTAATGGTAGATTAAAGTTTAGGAGCTTTAGTAATAAGGTAATAAATCATTCAAGTTGAATAAAGCTCTTCCTAAGATTGAATTTTCTTAAAAAGTCCTAATTTTCCAATATAACTTATATTAATTTATCTTCTATACAATTACCTCTAAATCACTTATACACTTTAGACTAAAATAAACTTTTTTTTCAAATATATATAATTCAATTTGACTGAACAATCAAATAACGCTAATTAAATTTTTATCTCCTTGAATTCAGTATATGAATTTATAGTTAAGGGCGTACTTGATTCTCCGAATTTTAAAAAAGGAGTTGGTACCAATTATAAAATTCAAGCTTAACTTCATACTTCTCCTCTAAAGCTCCTAATTTTTTTTCACTTGAGCTTTCAATATTTTTCTTTTGATTTTTATCTATTTTCCTTCATTACTTTCATAGAGAATTATAATACTTGGTTAAGCTCTTCTATGATGATTTTCTATACCAACTCTTTCTTAGGCCGAAATTTCAATTTTCTCCTAACTTAATTTAAAATATTGAAATTCAAAGGACTTTAACTAAAAATTAAATTATTTGAATTGGTTAGTTCTTAAATTCTATATAGTTGATGAGTTAATTTTTATATTTAGTCAGCCTTAGTCTAAGTGTTTAGGAATTATTATATCGAAGAGTAATTAATAAAAGTTGGTCAATTATTAGGGAATAATTAATAGTTTTCAAAATTTATGAAGATTCAAGTTACCCCAGCTAATTTTTTCAACCTATTATTAAATCACCTTGAACCCTAATCAAACATATCATTTTTACTGAAATTCTATAATTCAGATATCTATTCATACGTTATGGCACAATTATCTACACAAAAATCACTTCCACCAAACATGCAGATAATTGGTCACAGGTAGAACATGATGTGTGATAACATAACAAAAAATTTACACATGAGAGTAGACATATATAAGCACAATGAAAAGCAAAACACAAACAATAGTAAAGACCACATCACATAACACCCACAAAGTTTTCAATGAATCACATAATAAACAAAAATATTGCAAGAAAATAACCAAAGCTCATCACAAATCCAAATAAAATTCCAAATCTCAGCATGACCCACAGAATCACATGTCCAATATAACATCCACATACATGTCCATCACAAATCAAATAAAATAAAGCAAACACAACAAGAAAGCAGTTAGCAAATTCAAGGTATCAAGCATCTCCGCCCTCATCATCAGCACTGACATCCTCCTCCAGGGGCTCAACGGTCTCATCATAGGCCACTTGTGTGTATGGCTATGCCGGATCATCTCTTCAATTGCATTGAAGGCATGCAACTGGTACTTGTACTCTCGTTGGTGCTGATCAACATAAAAAATTAAACTTCTAGCCCATTGTGCCGCCACCATTGCAGAACAACAATATCATCACTTTGGGTATTCAACTTCTTTGAAATAGCAGTGAAAGGGGAAGAAGAACGGGTCGTGAAGGGGCAGATATAGAACTCTCTCCTCCATCAAACGAATTCCTACTGTGAGTCCCAATGGCCTTCTTTGTAAAGACCTTGCTAGGATGTAACTTCTCCTCCCAAGACTAATAATTCACCTTAGCCTTTAAACACAACACAAAAATCACTGAAGGATGCCCAAGATCAACCTTCACGACCATTGAAAACCCAAAGTGATGATATTGTTTTGCACTTTGGTAGGCATCCTTCAGTGAATTATTGACTCATGAATAAAAATAATAACGGTACTCCCAATATCTATAGATCTCTCATTTTGAATTAAATAGTTTAAAACCATTTCCCCTGTCACATCACTCAAAGTGGTCAAAGAGAGAATTTTGACAGAAATAAAGTAATGCATGCCTTTGACTCGGCGCTCATTGAAAAGGCAGGAAAATTGATCAATTTTTTATCATGAGAGTGCCAAGACCCACGAGAATCAGTCAGAAAGGTAATGATCTCAACATCTGCATTAGAAGGCATGAAAAGGGAATATTCATCATAAGGAATATTAGAGAGGCAAAAAAGAGAATCGATTTTGCAGAACTAAAATTCACCTGCTTCCCCCTAAAAAAATTTTCATCATTATGCTATTTAGCATTAGCATAGAACCCTCTAATCACATGAATTATCGTCCCTCGGTCTCATAATAGGATCTCAATCATTTCCTACTAACAATCAAACCTTCTACCCTACCTTCGGGTTCAAGAAATCCTCTCTCAGAAATCTACACTATGGGGCGTTTTGTGCTGCAGTTTTTTTTTTTTTTTTTGAGCCTTTTAAAATGCAATTTTTTTTTTTTGGTGTTTGGGCAGTCGTTTGGAGTCTTCTAAAGTACAATTTTTAGGCTAAATTGGTTGCAGTTTGGGAGCTTTTAAAATGCACCTTTCGTAGGCTGATTTTGGCAAGCTATTTGAAACCTTTTCAACACGTTTTGTGTGCTGAATTGGCTTCAGTTTAAAACTTTTAAAAATATGTTTTTTGTGGGCTGAAATGGCTGTAGTTTTGACGATATTAGGGCTAATTTGGGCTGCAGTTTTGCCATGTTTAGGAGAGATTTTGATGGCTTTTTGGGCTGCGGTTTGTCCTGGTTTTGGGTGGCTTGGCTGCAGGTTTTGGGGTGGTTTCTTGGCTATGGTTTGACATGATTTCAGTGCTTTATGGGGCTGCGGATTAGCCTAGTTTGGAGAGGTTTGGCTGCAGGTTCTTGAATTGGTTTTGGGCTGAATTGGTTGCAGGTTTAGGGCCTGATTTTGATGGCTTTTTGGGTCGAGTTTTGTCCTGGTTTTGGGTGGTTTGGCTGCAGGTTTTGGGCCTGGTTTTAGTGGTTTCTAGGCTGTGGTTTTGGGCATATTTTAGTGATTTTAAGCTGCACTTGAAGCTCTCTTTAGTGATGTTCGGGCTGCATTTTTGAGGCTTTTTTCATTAAGATTTAAGCTGCATCTAATACATTTTGGGAAATCTACATACATGACATGCAATTCATATGTGTTTACATTTCGAATACATAGCTGATATCTATGGTTCGATATTTTGACATACAATACCGTTGCCACATACTCAACTATAAAAAGAGGTGTTTTGCACTTCTTACAATGTAATATGGTGACATTTTTTTTGAATCAAGGTGAAAGATCTTTGGTGGTGTGAATGCATCATTTGAGTTTAGGGATTAGAAGTGTCTACACATAAGAATTGCGGGCTATGTATGTAGCCGTTGCGTTGGCACAATTCCTTTGTTGTTTGCTTAGAATGTGGGTTGGACAGGAGTACTTTTGGATGAGGTGTTTACTATTTTGGAGAGTTTGAAATATGTTTGAGGGCCCTTGTTTGGTGTTTTGGAAAATAAAAATGCCACTTTTGTTTCTTTTTGGGAAAGTATGAAGTTACAATTGCTTGGATTCATGAAAATTTGGAAAGCTTTTGGAGCATTGTTGTGAAGTATTAAATGAGCATTTCAAACGCACATCGTTGGATGTGTTTACTATTTTCGTATTCAAATGGATTGATCCCTCCTCTTTCTCACCCCATTTTTTCTTCTTTTCTTTTCTTACTTCTTGGTTTGGTTTAGGTGCTTATGTCCGAAGCATAATCGCACATATATAGCTCCCGCTATATATGAACCATCAAGAAAGTCTGTAAGTAAGTCGGTTTCGGGGTTTAAGAACAATGATGAAAAATGCATCTAGGTATGTGTGAGAGGTTCTAGCACAATCTTGACTCAATGACTTTGAGAGAATGAGCGATTGACATTAGCGCATCTCTAACACTTAGTAAATAGTTACAACTTGCTTTTACAGACAGTGAGAAGTTCCAGCCTACCAATATGACTGACTCGTTAACTTTATAAAATATGAAAATTTATTTAAGTGATATATATGTACACACATAATTAACTAAAAAAAATCTTTCAAGTGCATGACAAATCAAAATTTCTTTTGAAAAATGAAATCTTTCCTAAATATTTTCTAAAAATTTCACGGGTCAGTCATATGAACTAGGTTAGGGATTACCTTTCTCTGTGACTGTTAGGTCGGTGACCTTTTACTTAGTGTTGGATCACACATGCATAGTGTTGATTATTTTGTTAGGATTCCAGGGTCTTGATTTTGACCCAAGGTCATGATTCTGAGTCCACCCCGTCCCGAGTGCTTACGGTTTTCTTTGGTGTCCCATGCATTTTCTACGATTTTCATTGAGTTTTCGTGTGTCACTCCCAGTTTTTCATCGAGTTTTCCATGAGATGCTTTGTCAATAGACTTTTACACACATATACATGCATGTTTACATTGCTAATCAAATCTTCTTCTATACTCGTTTACTTCTATTTGTAATGTTAATCCCATTTGCAGAAGCAGCAGACATGTCAGGTACACAAATTTATTTATATTTATAGCATTTTATTTTCTTTACTGCGCACTTTACTGCTCTTATTTACTGTACATTTATTGTGTTTTCTTTACTGTTGCTTTCCTTACTGCATTTTTTTACTATTTTCCTTTACTGCACCTCCTACTGTTTCCTTTATGTATTATACCTTTAAGAATAGGAGGACAGTAGTTTGGTTTTATAGGAGGTACCTAGCAACAGATCATCGACCTAACAATTGCATGTACATTTAAACATAAACTAAACCTGAAATTCCTATGACGTGGAGCTAAAATCGTGAGCAGCACGACGAAGACGTACAAAAGAACAACTCCGAGAAAATATACAATAGCAAAACCTTTCCTTAGAATTAAATAACAAGTCATAGGACTTCGAGGTAGTCTGTCTAGCGCGACATAAATCCTCACTTTATCTTTTAGGACTTTGCATAACCAGCTTGTGCAATTTAAGTCCTAACTCGCTTTAGGTTTCGAGGTTGTCGTTCGATACGATGTAAACCCTCATATCTTCTAGGTCATTTGTATGACCGTGTCATACAAATATAAGCCCTAATAATAAAACTGGCAGAATGAAGCATCAAATAACATCTTCTCGAAATTGAAGCCAAACAATATGATAGTTTGGGAAATCACCGAGATTCTCCTCAGGAGACATCTCCTACTTTTCTTTCCATTGACTCCATAAATAAATGTTTCCATTTGGTCCTTTTCCCACTTGACTTTTCTATGTCCAACTTTGAAAACCCTGAAATTTGAATTCATGAAGATTGATACCTCTGATCATCATCGAGAATTCTCTTAAGTGACTTCAGTCAATTAAGAAGTAATTAACTATAGGGACTTGCCTCTATAGAGAGCTTTAAGAACCCATGTAATATAAACCCTATCAAATTTTTAATATTAAGTAGGGGAACTTGTCGGTCAATATAAATTTTCATTGACTAAAACGGATGTCATAAATTCTTTAGTTTATTTAATCGAACATCACACATAAGTGACATGTTTATTTCTCGGGATAGGTATGTCACTTGTAGCGTTGTGCTCGTTTATTTAAACTACCGTCTTTATGAGATCGGTTCGGTCTTATATTTTCAAAATTAAACAATTACATTTCAAAACTATATATATTATATTATATTAAAACAAATATCTCTTTCCCAATTTTAACGACCAACAGTGCATCTCGCTAAAAGCAGCGCGCACTTCTCAAGGGTAGTCTTGTGTAAGTGCTAAGTAGGAATCACAACTAATGGTCGTGAGCAAGTGTCGACGCGTGAGTAGAACTGAAGCGGGCTAAAAGAAGGTTTGAACAATGAAACTATGCCAAGTGAGACGAGGAATTAGCTTAAAAGCCTTGTGAGCTTGGGCATACGTTGGATTAAGGCATCATGTTCAGCAAAGTCAAAATCCTAATATTCGTTTTATTATTGGTTTAATTAAATATTATTAGTTTTGAAAATTAATTGAGGAAATGTCAAAACCTAAGTATAAAACCATAAATTCCTGCAAATTTTTAAAAGAATGGAATATCAATAAATTATATTTATAAGTTATTCTTTAATAGGAAGAATTTTATTATGATATTTTGTAATGCAAGAATATCATAAGAACAAATATCAAACTTTATTTAATCAAGTTTTACGAAGAGGTTAAAAATATTACTCTCTAAATGTCTATCACCACATTTAAAATGTATTTAATCATAATAAATGTACCTCCAAAGAATTATTTTATTCAAATGTATATTTATAAAATAATAATTTCATAACATAATAATTAAGTTATAGTATTTTAATTTTCAAGATCTCTTTTATATTGGTTATAATAGACGAAGACTATTCAAGTTAAAATAAATAATAAATAAAACAAATATATTTAATAAAAGTTATAAGATCATTGTCTATATTTAAAAAGACTAAAATTTTGGGTAAATCAAAACAATTATGATAAATCAAGTACCAAAATTTTTATAGAGTCAAACATTAGTTTTGGAGAAGAGAATTTTTTGTATAATTTAACTAGAGTAAATATATGTCAAGTTAAGTGAATAATTTGATTAATTATAGTTTCATGGGTCTTAGATTTGAATTTTTTATAGCTTATAGGTTAATTGGTACTGAAGCAAGCAGAAGTGACTAGAAACATTAACATAATCTTAAGAATCAAAACTTCAAACAATTTGAGGTAAATAATTATGTTTTAAATTTTAATAATTTTTCATATTTTAGAATGTATATACATGTTTTCAATTTTCACATTTATAATATATACAATGAGATTTAGACTATAGCTAATTCTTCATATTGTTATACGTGAAGCATGTATGTTAACTAAGTTGCATATATAGTGCATATTAATTTTCTTAAAAATAATATTAAATTATTTCAAGAAATTTAGATTCTAGTAGAGATATTTATATCATATTATTATACGATCTTTAGGAGTATGCATGTTAACAGTCATGCAAAAGGGTTGCATAATGGTTTACCTATTGATTCTAGTAAAAGTGCATTTATTTATGGGTATTTGAATGTAATGTCACATGAGTGAATAATGTATATTATGAAGTTTGAAGATGTCATATTTATATGAATGTTTACATGTGCATGTTAAGAGAAGGAATTCAACATTTCATGGTACTGGTTGGGGGTGCCAATATACACCCACATGCGTAGATGTTTTCCAACCACCTCAAATAATTATGAAACTTTGATCAATAATTGTTGTGTCGGTAGGAAAATATTGTTCAGAGATGAGTAGACACCCTACCACCTAAAAAAATTATGAAACTCGGATCACCAATGGAAGAATATTGACCAAGGGTGAGTATGTTGTTGGCATCATTTTTTTTTATTTTTGATGTCATGTGTGTCCAGGACGTCGATATTACTTAATGAGGGCGTCCATGTCGTTAACGATTCAAATACGAGCTAAAAATACACAAATTATCATTTTGGATCGTTTGCTGAAAAAAGTAGTCTGAACGACCGCGAACGACGAAACAGACCACGCGAGTGAGTCCGAAATGTCGATTCCGTTTAGGACAGACGCTCGTTGGATCACGGTTTCACGTGCGGGCTAAAAATACGTGAATTTTTATTTTCGTCTCGATTGCTAACATAAGTGGTCCGAACGACTCCAGACGACGAAACAGACAGTGCGGTCGCGTCCGGAACGTCGAATTTACTTATGAGAGAAGTTCATTTCACTGCAATGACGTGTTCGGCAAAAAGGAGGCAGAGAGATAATAATAATAATAATAATATTATTATTATTATTAAATATATGTTATCCTAAAAAAAAGGTTAGGCATCCTCTCCCTCCCACTCTCCGCATTACAGCCCACGCCTCTCCCATAATATATATATATATATATATATATATATATATATATATATATATATATATATATATATATATATATATATATATATGCAAAAGAGCTTTCTCTCTCCGGGGGGCTGAAAAAAATAACGCTGCTCTCCCTCTCGCGCTCTCATTTTCGCAACACAGAACCGCCTCCACTCCCGATCCATCGCGACCTCTCCGATCTCGCCATCCACCGCTCGAGGCTGAAGCCCGCCGGCCTCCTCTTGCCGGTGACTGACGCCGCCGCCCTCCCTAACCGCCAACCTCTTATGCTTCTTCTTCTACCTCTTCTTCTTCTTCTTCTTCCTCTATTTCTTCTTCCTCTTCTAATTTTTCTTCTTTTTCTTCTCTTTCTTTTTCCTCTTCTTCTTCTTCCTATTTTTCTCTCTTCTATTTCTTCTCATAATTTTTCTTCTTTCTATTTTTATTTCTATTTTTTTTCTTCTTCTTCTTCTCTTTTTTATTATTATTATTATTATTATTTTTTCTTCTTCAATTTCTTCTTTTTCTTCTTCTTCTTTCTTTTTCTCGGCCAACCCCACCAACCTCGTCGAATTTTCTTTATCTCGCCGGCTTTTGCCTTGCTGGTGTTGTGTTTTCTTTCGCCGGAGTAAAACGGTGAGGAGAAGCCTCAGATTTTGGGTTCTCCTTAGTGTTTCATTCGCTCCCGGTGCGCACCGCCGAGCAAGCATCCTCGAAGGTATATGTGTCGTTTGTACTTTCATATGATTTTATCAATTATTTTGGGTACTTTTTGTCCCTCATTGCCTCTTTTATTATTCCGTGCATGTTCTACGAGGTAATTGATGCGCGGACTAAAACACCGTCGGGGTTCGCCGGAAACGTGGACTCTCTTTCAGCATAAAGAGAATGCATATGCAACCGTCACGGTGGTGAGATCCTCTAAACTCCTAGCTAGCCCTAGGTTTTAGCGGTGTCTAGGCGTGTGGGTTCGATCGCCCACACGGGGTGCGTGCGCCGGCATGGGTCGGCGCGACGACGTGCCTGTGTGATGGATCGTCGATTTCCTAGAGCTAGCCTTTAGGTTAGGACTTTCTGTGCGCAACCAAATACCCCCGTAGAGTCGAGTGTCTCCCTTTTCTTGTGAGCCTTAGCACAAGTCCTGATGGGTTGGAGTCCCTCACTCCCCTTGCTTTGGGTTTCCCCAGCTTTACTTGGAGAAGCTAGGAGGTCGGACTTGGCAAAACGAGAGAAGCTTTGTAGCTGGCTCGCTTTGCAAAGTCTGGAGGAGTTTGCGAAATGGGAAAAGCTTTGTAGCTAGCACATTTCGCAACGCCGTGGAGAGTTTCCCCCTCGGAGATCCGGGGAGAAACTCCCCACATTCCCTCACCAAAACAAGAGGCGGCGATGCCGCATTTCCAAGGGTCTAAACCTTAGGTTTCCTAAGTGAGGTCGTTAGTACGAGCGTGGCTCGCTATCATGTGTGATCATTTGCACCTCATTGTTTGCATATGTGTTTTTTGCATTGTTACATATTGTGTGTCATATACCACACTTGCACCTTGCACCTTGCACCGTGCACTTGCACCTTGCACTTGCACGTTGCACTTGCATTTGCATCTTATATCTTGCACCTGCACTTTGCACCTTGCACCTTACACCCTGCACCTTGCACTTGTACGTTGCACTTGCATTTGCATCTTATATATTGCACTTGCACTTGCACTTGCACCTGCACCGACACCACTTGTGTCTCGATCGGTTATCCCGAACCGGTCACATCACTTGTGCTTTAGCCGGCTACCCCGGTCCGGTTGGCACAATACTTTGGTTTGATCGGATGCTCCATCCCGATCGACCTACCACTTGCTCCTTTGCATGTTGTGTATGTGCATGTACATGTTTGTTTGCATTATCGATATCATCTACTTGAGTTGCATTCCTTCGGGTCACTGCCTTG
>NEWO01000160.1:949014-1049187 GCA_003013225.1 Phalaenopsis aphrodite | reverse complement strand
GGGAAGTATACGACGATCGACAAGCTGGCGACTCCTTTTTAAAATAAAAAAGAGAAAAATGAACGGAAACATATGTATTTTTTCACCTCAGACAATCGTGTAGATTAGACGACGAACCGCTGTGTCGACAAAAAAAATATCGGTTATGGGTGTATTTAGTATGTTTGACCATGCTCCTAAGACGAATGTGCATGTTAAGAATATAAAGTATACTAAAGTTTAAAAGATTACATCTTGAAAAGTAAAAAAAATATGCACTTAAAAAATTTAAATCTCTTCAATGAGCAAACATCATGAACATATTCTATAAATAGTATATGATTTTCTAGAATATATTGGGAGAGAGAAAATACATATTATTATTTTGTTTGCTTAGATTATTGTAGTTTAAAAATGTGATTACTCTACTGAATTATCATGTAGAACTCGTTCTGTTATTTTAGTACTTTGTAGGTTTAAGTTCTTTCTTTTTTAATTAAAGATGAATACTAGAGAAGACAATATATACAAAAGACAAGGTCAGCACCTAAGGTAGACTTTTATTTGTTAATTGAAATGTTTTTTTAATGAATTACAATTAATTTTTTTGATTGTAACTATTAGTTATAAAAAATTGAATGTAGAAGATTTTAAATTTCACCATTTGATTGTCCGTTCTTGTTTTAATTAATTTAAAGCTCCGGGTTGAGTTATGACATTAAGCAAAAGTTACATGTTATAGGGAGGGGTTGTGATAAGACTCATCCTCCAGGGTCCATGCTTTGATATGAAATTTAATACCCATGTGATAAAGGGCTAATTGTATTGAAAATTATCAAAAATAAGATAGCAAAAAATAAGTTTGCGATTTAGATAGTAAAAAAATGGGTATAAATGTAACCGTTTGATGGGTATGTAAAATAATTTTCAATGGATTTGGAAGATATGGCGAAGAACTAAAATAAAATGGAAAAAAATTGTAAGAAAATAATGCAAAGAATAAGCTTTAACACTATAGACAATGCTCAACATGAACTAATGAAATTTGAAAATTCATAAATCTTACCCAAATTAGTATCATTTCAAAGGCTGACTAAAGAAAATGATAAGACTAGTAGTGATGATGTACATAATTCATGAAATGACTAAAATAGTTCATGTTAAGTCTTTTAAATATTATATGAATAGATGTACATATGAAGGTCAAAACAAAATTAAATATGTACTATTGAAATGTTACAAAATATACATTACCGGGATTTTTCCTTGGGTCTTCAAAATTGAGAAAACCAGTGTTTTAAGATCAATCGACCAAACTGAAAATAATCAGGGTAATTAGCATAAGAGAAGATAGCAATAATAGTTCAGAGATGATACAAAATCCAACCAGTAAAATAAATGGTACAACAACCATACACTACTGAAAATTAACATCGCTTCATTGAGTCAATAGCCAGAAAAAGATGCAAATTTGACAGATGATGCAAAAGCCAGAAGGAGATGTTTAATCCAGAAGAATGTAGAGCTCCAAGTTTGCTCAACTATCCATCATCAATATTTTATGATGAAGTGGGATTTCTTGTAACTAAATTTTAGGTGGGATTTCTTGTAACAGAATTTTAGGGAATTGACTGCAATGACACCTTACAATGCATTTTTATGCACTTTTTATTAATTTTGGATACAAAAAATGCAGCTTCATTGTACTATATGGACCACCAACAGTTTTGTATAGTGCAATGACATGCTTGACCACTGCCATAGTTCCAAGATGAATAATATTTAGTTATTTTACACAGTATTTGACCTTTTAACATCTATGATTACCTAGAATAAAAGGCTTTTGTTCTCTTTTCTCCATGTCCTAATGATGTAAACCCATCTCTTTCTATGAATTAAATTTTTGTCTTATGGATATGAAGTTCTTATTTTCCATCTGTGGAGCTCCAAAGAAGAAATAGGATCATGTCCAACTAAGTCCTCTTCAATTTTCCTCTTGCTTAATCTATTATCTTTCCCATCCATCTTTGTGTTCTTATATGTTCTTGATGTCAAGCAGGTGACACTGATTGTTATTGTTCCAAAAATGAAGACCTATATTTACAATGGCAACAAAGAATCACAAGGATTTGCAGTGGTCTCATCTCTAGTAACTCTCATGCAGCATTTATTGTCGTATTCATATACCTCTCAATCTCTAGATTTTTTTTTAAAAAACTTTTTATATAGATTGAAATCAGAATACTAGTTGGCAATGCTTTTTTGTGGATACCAAGCACAGTTGCATGATAATATTAAATTATTACATGAATCATTTGAAAACCTACAGATAGTTTTCATTTTTCATCCATATTTTAATTAATAGCTGGTATAATTCTGACAAGAATAATTGAGTATTTCACAACAACATTTGTGTAGTAATTATCCAATCCTAGAGCTTCTGATGGAAAATAAACTAAAATAGAGAATAGTAATTACAGTAGTCAGCAGATGATTGGTTTGGCAATAGGATCCCATAAATCTATGAGGTGGCAATGGAATAAGATGTAAATAAGGCAAAATTCTTGGTGTGGGTCCCAACTAGAGAAAATTATGTAGGCCATTTCACACTCCCCCTCAAGTGATGAAATGATGTCATTTATTCCAAGCTTAACGAATAATTTCTGAAAAACGAATCCTTCTAATTCTTTGGTAAGAATATTAGCAAGTTTAGCTATTGTTCAAAGTAGAGTACATAGTACATCAATATCAAGCTTCACCTTTATAAAGTGTAGAGCGTCACTGGATAATGATGCAATGGATTATGTGCAATATTGATGACTAATTTGTTATCATTATGGAGCCTCACAAGATCTTTTTATTAAACATTTAAAATTTTCAAAATAACGTTTAGCAATAGCAATTAACAGATTCCAAATATTATAAATCTAAATTTAGCTTATACACCAAATCTTGCTATGAGATTTTGTTTTAAAAAAAAAAAAATCAACTTCTATATTGAGAAGGAGCAATATCCTAAACTTGACCTCCTATCAACCATACTATCATAGTTTGTATTTGTGTATGCTACATGAGTCGAATCTGTCATTGTTTTGATAGAATTCCATTGCTCAACTTTTAAGATGACAAATTTAACGATGAGATCATTGTGAATCCTAATCCTTATAGCACATTTAAGGGTGTGTTTGCTTTGGATTTTAGAACCGTGTTTCAAACAAAATTGTGTTTTAGAGGTGCATGACTCCATAGCTTCATCGACCTAGTTCAGAATCACTGGCGCAACTCAATAGTATTCACGACTGCGGGTGCTGCGGTGCGTCCTGTGGTTCCTGAATAAAGAGCCATGCCTTTTTTCTTTCGCTACCCCTGGCATTTCTTTCTCGCATAGCCCGCTCTTGCCCTAGGTTGTACGCCCCGTTCTTCTTGTGTTCGGATCCTTCACCCCCATCGCCTTGCTCTTGCGTTCGGTTCCTTCGCCCCATTCTTCCCAAGTAACCTCCTCTTTTCTGCCTTCCTTCATCTTATTGGTCGAAGCTTGCGACACTTCCCACCAATCATGCCCTAGCGGAAGATACCAATTTTTTTTTTCTTTTTTAGATTTTTATCCTCATATTTAGAGGAGGGTGGATAGGGAAGAGATCTTGCGAAAGGATACTTTTCTTCATATTCATCTTCAATTTTTTTTCTACCTCATGCAAAATTTTTAATTTTCTTATTTCTCCTTCACACGAATGGACATTCGTTTTTATTACGAAAATAATTTTTTTACAATATTTTCTATTGTATTTTTGTTAGATATATCTTACAGAGTTTAATTACGAAAATATAAATTGCATTTTTGGTATACTGTCGTGGCCATCAATTTTTTTAGATTCGCTTCATGAATTTGGGCTCTGATTTGTTAAAGAACATAATAATATTTGAAGCATGAAATTTTTCATCTGTTTACGTTTGTGTTGACCTCGCTTTCAGTCAAGGTGCAGTTTTTCCCTCCTTAGTAGCCTAGGATCTAGTTGTATGACTGTTCTGTCGACTACTCCTAGAAAACTAGTGAAGGAGCCCTCCACGTTAGCAATTCTGAACTTTTCTTCGCTCAACTTGACGTTCCATATAGTAGTTTTAATTGCTATTGCTTAGCAGATAAGACTACTCCGAAGGAACTCAGAGAGTATTTTTATAGAATTGTCGGCCTTAGGATTGACTGTACTCGTTGATTTGGCGTCGTCGTCCTCTGCACCGTCCTGTTTGATTGAACTCATACCAGAATTTTGATAGGATTCGAACCGCGACGCATTTTTGACCCGATCGACGACGAGGTTGCCCGGACGACTCCGGATGACGAAACGGACTGCGCCGATGCGTCCGGAACATCAATTTTGCCTAGGGGGCGTTCGTTTCATTGTGACGGCACGTCTTGGGGAAAATACAAATTTAAATGTTAATTATAATAATAAATAATATATTATTATTATTATTATTACTATTATTATAATTAATAACTTATATTAAAAATCCTTAACCTAATTTAATTTTCCCCTCACCCGTTTCTTCCTCTCGCGCTCGTGGACCTCTGCCCTAGCCGCGGTTCGCTCGATTTCGCCTGGTCCACTCCTTCGTGCCGTTCAAGTCTCGTTCCCGCACTCGCCTTGCGCAGGCGGGACGATCCCGCGACCTATCCCTTATCGTATCTCATCCTCTGCCTCTTTCACGCCCGTATGGAGGCGTCTGCTCCTCTCGATCCTTCGAATCGTATACGATCTCCTAATCATTCCTTCTCCTGTTCTCTGATCTATATGAGGCTTTCGTTGGTGCGTTTCAGGGAGCTGGAAATTTTCGAAAGGAAGGGAAACTCTGCCAAATTTCTCTCATTTTCTTCTTTAGTTCCTAGTGCTGGGGTCGACTTCCTCTGGCTGTTGAAGAAGAGTGTAAGTTGTGAAGTATTCTCTTTCTGAAATCCCTGTATTACATTCTGCTTTAAGAAGGTACCTTCCTTCCCCGCTTTGCGCCTTGCTTCTTTTCGGTTTTTTCTCTGCAGAGCCACTGAGAATGACTTTTGTTGGATGGTACAACATGCTAGTTTATTATTGCGCCTATACTTTGAGATGTTTATTACTTGAGCATGTAAAAATAGAATGGCAGGCATGTTTTAGGGGCTGGACATGGTTATTTGCTTAGGATAGTGAGAATGTGGCATGTTATTAGCTTCTTTTTTTTTTTCTTACTTAAAGCAACTGGAAATGTGATGAATATGGGCTCTGAGATAACATATGCTCCTTTGGAATACATGTTGGGATGCACTACAAGGCTTCTCTTTTTTTTTATTCACTCTTGCTTAGCATGAAGTAATTGAAAACTTGTTTTGCTTTTCATATATATATGGAATTCAATTTTTGATTCCCTGTGGCTTTTCCTTACCTGAAATGCATGCTATCAGAAAATTTTCTGTGATTTGGAAAGCTCTGTAACTTGTTTTGAGGGCTTGGTTTAGCTCTTCGTGAGACATCTTCCCTGCTCAAATATCTGTTGGAAATTGTTGCATGATTGGAATAGTTAGGTTGGTGGACCAAATATGCTCTCTATGTTGTTGTTCTTATATAAGATGTATATTGCCTCCATATCTTGATGTTTCAAAGGCATGTGGGTTGTTCCTTGGCTTTGGATGGCTCGATTTTACTTTAAGGTGGCTGGAGTTTTAATTTGTGTTGAGAATAGGCTTTTGGTTTTTGCTGAAGCTTTGTCCTAATTGCTCGAACTTTACTTCTGGGCCTTGAAGGGTTGGGTTTGGCTTTGTTTGAGGGTTCGGTTTGCTTGCCTTAGCTCCTACCCGAGAGGTAGCTTGGGAGCTTGATTTGGTTTGTTCTTAGTCCTACCCGTGAGCTTGTTGGTAGGTCATTTGGTTTGGCTTTGGCCCCTGTTGGGCTCGGTTTTGGCACCTTGTGAGTGTTTTTGGCTTAAATATACATATTGTGGAGGAATTTATTTTGATTTGGAGGAGTTTCATAGCTATTCTTGTTTGAAACATATGGTAGTCCTATATTTTGATGCCTTGAGGGCATAGAGATGTTTTCTAGTCTTAGTTGTGGCCTGGGTTTGAACCTCAGCTGTGGCTCAGTTTGGCTGTGGCTTGTCCTGCCCCTACCTGAGAAGTGGCTTGGGTTTTGATTTTTGTTGGCCTTAGCTCCTACCCGAGAGCCTGTTTTGGCGTACTATGTTGTCCTTATTCGAGAACTGTTAGCTAGTTTTGATGGATTGATTTGGAAGTTTATAAGGTTGCAGTTTTGATATTTGTTTGGTTCCTAGCCGTGGGTTTATGATGTGGATTGAGTTAGCCTCCCCCTTTGGTCCTACCCGTGAGCTCACCATTGAGATTTGCTCCTCTTGCAGTCCTTACCCGTGAGACCTATTGGAGGTTGTTTGGTGTGATTTAGTCCTTATTGGGCTTGAACTACTTGGATGATTGAAGGTGGATTGAAATTATGATTATATTTTGCACTCTCTTATGTATATCAAAGATCCTTATATAGCTAGTTTGGCTTGCCTTAACCGTGAGCTTCTTGTTTCTTGGGTTGCCCTGGCTGTGTGCCTCTCTTGTTCTTTGGTCTGCCTTGACCGAAAACCTTGGTGGTTGTTTCCTCTTTTCTATTGACACCGGCCGTGAGTATTTATTTGGTTATGTGGAAAGATTTTAGGCTTATGTGATATATGAGGCTATTGGTTAATTCAGGAGTTGGGAAATATTAATTTTGATATGGGTTTGGATACCGACGTTAGGAGGTCATTTGTGTGTGATCGTCACATTGACTTGGGTTAAGCCACTTATAAAAACGTGAGAAAGTGATACATTTTCGAATTGATTCAAGGATCTTCGGGCTTTCCTTCTTAGGTCTTTTTGTCACGAGTTTTGAGAGCTGATTCATCATTCATTCTTTTCGATGTTTTAGGTGAATCAGTCCCTCCTCTCTCACCCCATTTTTGTTCTTTTTTTCCTTGCTTCTTGGTTTGGTTTTTTTGATGTTTATGTCCGATACATAAGTGTCCACGTATAGCCTTTTGCTATACGTGAAACCATCAAGCAAAGTCGCAAGTAGGTCGGTTTTGTTTTGGGACTTAGGGCGGTGATGACAAAGACACACTGGAAATAGAGCAGAATGATATGTCATCCTACGACATCAGGATCCGATTCAGGAACCCGGTGAGCTGTAGGATGACAGTATCATTCACCGACACAAGACTAGCAGGAGTTGACCCGAACATTCTTAGGTTGTTGGTAGCCTTATGCCCGACAGCGCGATCGACTCGTAGACAAATACTTTTCAAAATTGATAAAAACAAATTTGATAGGAATAGATGCACATTTTTCTAAAACAAAAAATACATTTTTCGCTACAAACAAAATTGATACAGCCCACTTTTTGCATGTTTGAAACCTATGTGCATGCTGAAAATACAAAATTTAAATACAATTTAAGCATCGGTTGTCCACCTGTTAATCACATGTTTAGGCTAAGGAGTACCCTCCTGAGTTAGGTTCGATAGAACACCCTTTTAGTTGAGTGACGGGCTTTATACATCCGGGTGACCGAGTAGCCTTCGACGACCCTCGAATACTAATATATAGTTGAGCCTAGCCCCGATCCGAGTGCTTGCGGTCCCCTTCTTTTCAAACTTTTTCATGTCTTTCTTGAAATTTTTGGACAAAACACTTGTGGTCTTTTCGGGATTTTCCCGTGTTTTTTATGATTTTCATCGATTTGTCGCTTTGTCAATTTCCTCGTAAGAGTCATTTACCGTTCATTCTCGTGTTTTCTGGGTGGTGTTTCTTTACTTCGTTTATATAAAACATTTCAGCTTGCTTTCTCAAATTTTGTTGCTTGTGCCTGTTGCATCAATTACACCTAAGGAACAGCGGACCTCCCAGGTATACATGTTTGTTTTATGTTTACAGCATGTTACTTTCTTGCAAATCAACTACCTGCTGTATTCTTTCTACTTTTATTTTATCTCGCATGTTGTGCAGTTCTTTTTACTACATACTCTACTGTTTGTCCTGTGCTACATATTCTACTGTTATGCTATACACTGTACAACTTCAACATATTATCTATAACATATCTGAAGAACTACAACCATAGGGCCGCTAAATTTGATATTATAACCTGACACCCTAGAAAACTCATACTCGTCACGACAAGAAGCTTGGAACTAGCACGGTGGGCAGCACGACCATCTTCAACAACAGAACATGTCTTCCCCAATTAAACCATTCCTTCCATAGAATTAAAACAACAATCCATAGGATTTCGAGGTTGTTCGCCTAGCGCAACATAAATCCTCAACATTTTCTTTAGGCATTTGTATAGTTCTGCTGTACGATCTAAGCCATAACTCGTTTTAGGATTCTGAGGTTGACATTCATTACGACCTAAATCCTCACATCTTCCAGGTTATTTGTGTGATCGTTTCACACGAATGTAAGCCATAAATAGATAAAAATTGACAGGATAAAATACTTGAATATTTCTCCTCGAAACTGAAGCCAAACCATAGGGTAGACTGGGAAGTCAACTAGGATCTCCTCTAATTCTTCCTCCTTTGGATTTTACAATAAATGTTCCAAGTTTGAATCATTCCCCTTTGCACACCTCTTTGTTCGATTTCGTTGAAAAGTCCTATCCTTTTGACCTTCTTGAAGATAATTTTTCCTGATTTTTATCGAGAGTATTCTTAAGTGACTTCAGTCATTTAAGATATAATTAACTATAGGGGCTTGCCCTTATAGGAAGCTTTTCCGAACCTAACTTAAAATAAACCCTATTTAATTTTTCATATTAAATAGGAGAATTTGTCGGGAAATCAAAACGGTTTCGCAAACCTAACAGATGTCATATCTTTCTTAGTTTATTTGATCGAACCTCACCCTCGAATCTTGTGTTTATCCTTCGGGATAGATACAGGATTTGAGGTAAAACGCTCTTTCATTTAAACTATGAAAAATATGGTGTCAGTTTGATTTTCATATTTGTTTTTAAACTTAAATCTATATGTAAATTAAAGCGTCTTTCCGAAGCGGGCGACGAGATTTCGATTCTGGTGACCGACAGCTTCCTACAAGCAACACGCCCCTACTTTTTTATTGCCGATAGTTTGTTTGGGTGATTTTTCTTAGATAAGAGATAAATTTTCACTTAGTTATGGTGGATAACAAATGAACTCAACGTAGATAAGTTCTAATCATCCAAAAAATAGATTTTAATAATGAATAAGGAACTGAAAATAAAAAGTTATAGTTACATTTATTTGTGTGAAGGAGTACATTTTCGTTGCTAGCCTCTTTTGCACGTTTAACTACTTCGGTAGTTATGTTTAGATAAGAAATACGTTTTGGCAGCTAGCCACTTTTGCACGTTTCCATTATTTTTGGTGTTAGGGGATAGGAAGTGATTTACTACTTTGTAAGTATTCATGAATAGTGATGTTGATTTTTTATGAGATGTAAAATATTTGATTCTTATGCATGAAAATATAAATATTTAGATGATCCATATGTAAATACATAAGAACTTTGTGGTATGTATGTCAACTTCCTATTTATGTCAATTTATAAATGTAATTAAAGGCTAGAATTCAAGATCGATGCATTGGGTAAATTTGCTTCCCAATTTCTCATATTATTTGACAATTATGCAAAGTTTGTTCTACTATAGTGTCTAGGATGCTGTCATATTTATCATATAACCACTGAAAGTATATACTGACCAAATAAATGCAACAACAAATGGGCAACATAAAAAATAACACATCTGTTATTTGGGAGAAATAAACAAAAAAGATTTTATGTGACATTTGCTTGAAAGTGAGTAAGTTAGGAAATAAATAACCCATTTTAACAAAGAATATTGAAAAAATATTACCAAAAATTTTCAAGAAAAAACTGGAAGATTATATTACCGAACACAATTAAAGTATACATGAGATCAGTTTAAGAAAAGATTGAAAATTTTGGAAAAAACACAAAAGAGGATCTACCGAACTTGGTTAGGATCCGATTAAGAACAACATTGATGCATCTGTAGACTGGTGGTAGAAGTTAGAGATGAAATAAATTTTAAATCAACAGTAATTCTATCTTAACTATACGTTGAATTTGTAGACGTGACTTTTCATTTTTATTGTATAAATGACAAATTGTGTCAAATGCTAAGAAATTTAAGTATTGTGACATCGAACTTGAGCTAGAGGAGAACTTGATCTCATGATTAGCAAAGTTGTTGCAACGAGTGGCCATGTCTGGACTCCTCAAGAATCACAAGAACACAGAGATGGCCCAAATGAACCAACTCATAGAACATCACATGACATTAATGAGCACAGTGAGTCTAGTCACGCTAGAAGGTCATTCTCTTTAAAAGCAAGAGTTGCTAAAAAAAAGATTGGTCATGCCTACCTAAAGAGTCAAATATCTGATTTGGTTACATGTACTAATTTATCTTCTGAATCAAACACCACAAAATCCTCCTCATCTATTATTGATGTGATAAAGATTTTAGAGTAAACTACGAAAGTTTAAGAAGATATGCAATTGTATCTCTACTCCATGAAGCTACTTGAAGATCCTATCAAGAGGAAATTCTTCATATCTATGGCACCAGAGCGGAGAGTTCATTACTTGCGCCTCTTCTATGAAAATCATAATAACTAATCTATATCATTTCTATGTTTTTTCACTGGAGTCTACTTATTAAGCTTTGCATCTCTAAAATAACTATTCTTGTAGTTAATGTATTGTTATGAAAATACTATATTGGTGCCTGTTTTTTTTATTTATTTTATTGTAGAATTATTTAAATTCGACTTGTGTTAAGAAAGGCAGAGGTAGACCCAGGAAGACTTGGGTTTATTGTATTAAAAATGATCTTAATTTACTAGAACTAAATGAAAATATGACACTAAATAGGACGCAATGGAGAAAAAGGATTCATGTAGCCGACCCCACGTAGTGGGATTAAGGCTTTGTTGTTGTTGTTGTTGTTGTATTGTAGAATAATTACTTATTGTACCAGTTTTACATGTGCTAGATTGTACTCTGATGTTGACATTCGTCTTTAATTGTAATGTTATGACGTACTCTTAATATATTTTATTGAAATGTTAATATTTGTAATATATTATCATGCGACGAAGTTGTTGCTTCTTTCAGCAATGGATTCTACCAGTATAGAACATAGAAAGCATTGCAAAACAAAAATTATAGCAGTTCTCTGTTTGCTTACCGAGTACTATAAATCATATATCTCCCGGACTTCATGCATGACCTCGACTTACACGGGGGACATATATAGGTGAAATGCTCGTGTGTCATCCAATGAGGTTTCATAACATGTTTCGTACGAGTAAAGTGATTTTTATCAATCTTTCAAGCGACCTCCATAATAGTTATGGTTTTCATGGTTTTTCTAGAACGACTTCATGGGAGATATTGGCTATAGTATTATATATATTGTCGCATAATCAGTCTATAAGAGCAGACTGCGTGAGATTTCAACACTCAACTGAAACCATCAGTAAATATTTTTTAGTTGGATTGAATGCTTTAGTGCGCATATTTTCAGAATCATCAAACTTAAAGATCTAACTTTTCAAAATAATCTAAGATAAATTTACAGTGATCATCAATATATGTCATAAGTCAAGGTATGTTTCACGCACATTGATTTATCAGAGACATACAAATTCAGAAATCTAAGCTAATGTAGTTGTGATGCAAAACTGCATTGGTGTCATTGACGGTACACATGTTGGCGTGTGTGTCAAATGCTAACAAGATAGCGTACATTGGACGGTGTGGTCCACCAACACAAAATATAATTACAACATGCGACTTTAATATGTGTTTTACCTTCGTCTTGGTCGGTTGGGAGGGAAATGCCTACGATAGTCAAATCTTCAAATTTGTCACCCAATCTCGTGTGCACAAATTTCCACTCCAGCCTTAAGGTTGATTGACAATCTATTGGATTTTTTATTAATTTGAGTCAGGTTGGCAAATGGTTGACATCCCTTTCAGAAAAATATTATTTAGCAGGCATCGACTATCCATTATAACGGTGTTTTCTTAAGAAATTTTTAAACACAAAATATCATATAACAGACTTTGAAAGGGAAAGTCAATTTGTACGAGGAAGGAAAGAGATGTTCAATAAGCATCACTCGTCATTGGTGTTTGGAAGAAACAAATAGAACATTCTTCGTGATATGCCAACATATCATTTCGAAATCAAATTAAAATTGTCACCGCAACAATTATCCTCCATAATTACATAAATCATCATTCATAATTTGATGTTGATTTCACAAGTGTATATGAAAATGAATCGGTACCAGTTGAAGCATATGAATATCGAATGGGCCAAACAATTACAAATTATGAAGATGTCGTCAGTTCAACCATAGGTGATGGAGGTGCCCAAGAGATGGCGGAGTTACGTGAAGTAATCACCGATTCTTTAGTTAATGATTGATGTTTTGTATTATAATTCACTATCATTGTCAGAAGGAAATGTCAGTTTTTTTTTTATTGAGTGTGCTTGTATTTTTCTTTACCATTTTAGTTGGTTACAAACAAAAGTGTATCCATTCTATTTATGAGAACCTTCTTCTGCAAAGTTCTCATTTTAGGGCTTTCAAATAGCACATGCATAAATATTGTTGAGAAACCCTTCGTTTTTCAAAAGCATTTGCCAACTGGGTGCTATGCATAAATATGGTTAATTGCCTTCTATTAGCTTTTCCCATTAATCGTTGTGCACTTAAGATGTTGGTCTTTGTAACAATATTCAAATCTATAACCTATTTCAGTGCTTCCAGCATTTTCTAGGATTCAAATGAGCTGAGCAATTCGTACATTCAGTAATTATGCAAACCACTTTACTAATTGCTTTGCTATGAGTATTCAGAAACGTTTAATTGCTCATTATGATTTGTAATGTTGGTGGTCAAACTCAGCATGAGTTACAAATCTTTACCATATGAACTTATCTTCCGCTAAATACTTTCAGTTATGGTTATTAAACATTATGATGTACATTATGATGTCCATTATGATGTCCATTGAATTAATTTGTCTACTTGAGAAGTCAGTGGGGTTACATACATTTTTATTGCTTTAATTCTAAAGATATTCAGTTAAACATTATGAAGAAATGGTTAATTGCCCATTACGATTTGTAATGCCGGCGGTCAACCTTAGCAGTTGTTTTATATTTTGATACTTGTGATTGGCCAATTCGTTCAAGTGTTGACAACTATCTTTTTCTGAAGATACTCGGTTAACACTTGGTAACGCACACCAACATTTTATATGCATGTGGTACAATTATTTTGATAGTCGGGTATAACTTATTCATGCAGTTACAAATCTTTCTCTTTTGATACACAAATGGTTAATTGCTCATTACGATTTGTAATTCTGGGGGCCAGTCATAGCATTAGTTACAAATTGTTTTGTAATTGCTATTTCCTATGTTCAAAGGAATTCAGTGGTATGTATGTAAATGCCCATTTTTTGCACAAATTCTGCATCCCCTTTTTCTTTTACCTTCTATCTATGCTATGCAAAGGATTTTGGTGGTTGTCGGTCAACTTTTTCGATAGTTTTGAAAATATGAAATATGAAAATAATTTTTGAAATTTAATTTAATATAATAGATATATAGTTTGGGTTTTGAAAGTAATATGTTTTAGTTTTCGAAAAAAATGAGACCGAATGGATCTCATTAGTCCAATAATTTGCATAATCGTGCCTGACACCCTGAATACTACACATTCCAAGAGAAAAGTGCAGACCCCGATAATAGGCTCAATCCTGCAAACTAAGAGATTTGTGACATCCATTTGGTCTGCGAACCTTTTATATATGACCGACAAATTCCCCTATTCAATACAAAGATTAAATAGGGTTTATTTTACCTAGATTTCAAGTTCCCTATAGAGGCAAGCCCCTATAGTTAATTACATCCCAAGTGACGGGAATCACTTAAGAAAACTCTCGATAATGATCAGTGGTCCTAGTCTTCAAGAATTCAAAGTTTAGGTTTTCAAAGTAGGACGTGTAAAAAGGCAAGTGAGAATGGCTCAAATAGGAACAGTTATTTCAGAAGTCCAAATAAAAGAAAAGGTAGGGGATGTCATAGATCCTGAGGAGAATCCCCAGTGACTTTCCAAACAATCCTACTGTGTGGCTGCATTTTTAGAGATGATGTTATTTGAATGTTCAATCCTGCCAATTTTATTATTTGAGACTTACATTTGCATAATACCCGATTATGCAAATAGCCCACAGAAAAAGGAGGGTTTACGTCGTACCACACAACAACCTCAGAACCTAAAGCGAGTTAGGACTTATGCTGCACAACATGTTGTGCAAGGGGCCTAAAAGAGGGTGAGGATTTACGTCGCTCTAGGCGAGCTACCTCGAAGTCCTATGGGTTGTTATACTAGGAAGGGATAATGCTGAAGAAGATCCTCTTGCTGCTCGGTCTGAATCCCTCGCAGTGCTGCCCACAGAGTTGGCTCTAAGCTCCTGTCGTCACGACGGCTCCAGGTTTAAGTGTTTGAGATTGGTGATTTGTGTTTCACAGTTTTAGTGTCAATGTTTGGTTTTGCATGCAGAATGATCAAACCGCAGGTAAGTAAAATGTAATTGAAAGGTAAACTGCAGTAAAGTAAAATGTTGTAGATAAACTGTAAAAGCGTACCTGGGCGTCTGCTATTGTTGCATTATTAATGTTGCGAGCATAGTATAATTTACAGGAGATTTAAATAAACTTGCAAGAAAATTAAACGGGGCGAGAAAACTCAGCATAAAAGTCTGAAAAACGAGTCGTAGAAATCACAAGCAAACAAAACACTTAGCCACACATGAAAGACCAGGACTGAGTATAAAACCTTGGTGAAAGTGGGGGCTCAGAGCTGGGCTGTGTGCTTCCCGATCTTGAACAGGAGTTACCGGTCCGACAATCTACAGAATGCAGTTCTTAACCTCAATCCAAGTGACTAGCCGTGGACCTTTATAAATTTTCAGAGAAAGATTTTCATGCAAAAGTTATTATTTAAGTCTTTTTTATGCAGAGTTATTTTTATCATGCAAAAGAGATTTTTATTTTATTTTTGTAAATATTCTGTAAAGTCGTACAGTCCATAAACTAGTCACTCTAATCGTGCTAGAACTACTGACAACCTAAGAGTGTCCGGGGTAACGATCCTACCAAGAATCGGCGAATAGTATCATAGGTCATTCCCTCTTTCTTATTGAAGATCCTTGAGGTAGGAGATACTATTCTAATAATCTCACTTCGTATCCCTTGTTTAAGCACACATAAGCAATGTCGTCATCGCCCTCACCACTTAGACCCTAGACTTATCCTAATTTGATGATCCACATGTGACGTTAATAAATTTCTCCAATTACCAGGAGGATTTGAGTGTAATATCCAAGCTCAAATCCCGGTGTATTGGGTTTTATTGTAGGTTAAGTTATTATGAGAATTTCACTGTTGATTTAATTAAGGAAGCATGGACTACGCCTCGGTGTATCCTGGTATCTAGTGTCTTGATCAGTTTGTGAATCAGGGTCAAGTGCCAAGTTTCATTGTGCATTTAAGGATTATGTGAATGAACTCTTACCTAGGGTATGCTCCTAAGACCTTGGGATGTTATGCTGAGAATTAGGTGAATGGGCTCTCACCTAGAATGTGCTTCTGAAAACTAGGAAGTCTATGCTGAGGACTAGGTGGATGGGCTCTCACCTAGGGTGTGTACCTAAAGTCTAGGAAGCCTACACTGAAGACTAGGTGCTGAGGGATAGGTGGATGGACTCTCACATAGGGTGTGTACTTAAGCTCTAGGAAGCCTACACTGAGGACTAGGTGGATGGACTCTCACCTAGGGTATGCTCCTAAAATCTAGAAGCCTACATTTTAACTTATGCTTAAAATAATTTAAAGCATTTCACCTTCAAATAAATGTTTTCCAACTAATTAAATCAGAAATTCTCAATTTTTGACTTAACCATTTAACAAAAATACCAAAACAAATGAAAAGAAAAGGTTGATCCACTTTCAAAAACTAGCAGAGCAAAAAAAAGGGGGGAAACGACAAGTGAATCGATCTAAGAAAAAAAACGTTTAAATGACAATCGATCGAAACCCAATACAGTGGAAAAAGAAGGGCTCCATAGATCCAATTCTGAACCGCTTGTAAATCAACATTTAAAGGCTACATAAACCTCTTCAAAACAAAGCATGAAACAAACCTCAAAATGATACCTTCAATGCCTCCAAAAACAATATTCTAGGAAGCCCAAATCGGCCATCAAAAGACCTGCATGGATTGTCTCAAAACCGCCCACCAAAATGCCTCAAAACAGTGTCCGAATAGTGTCAAAACCAGCCGACAAAGGTACTCAAAATGGTGATTTATAATGCTCAAAACAGTGCTAAGGTGGTGTAAAAATTGTTGCAACACAGGCCCGCAATAAACCCCAAAATAACCTTTAAATTCATCTCGAAACAACATGCAATCTTCTCCAAATCAGTCAATAAAAAAACACTTATAAACAGTTCCAAAGCATTATCAAAACGATGTCAAAACAGTTCTAAAATCAGCCCCTTGAGAGCCACCAAACAAGCCAAGTAGTGCACTCTCGCAGCTACCAATAGGTCGAATCACTAAAAAAAAACAACTACAACAATTCCAAAACATAAGCTATCCCAAAGCTCAACAGGTGCTAGATAAATAAGTTCATGAGAGTTACTGCTATGTAGGATTTGAATCCCACGTACATTTGTAAACAGTAAAGTAGCATACATGTGACATTTCCTGAATTTTCACACCTATACATTAATTTTTACATTTATGCCACGCAAATCTTTCATGTGTACATACCATCCAAATCTTTCATATCACAATAAAAATACTACCAATTGAACTTCTAAAAAGTGAAATATATGCTTTCATGTATAGATAGGGTGGCATGAATACAAATATTAAAGTTCAGGTGAAAGAAATGTAAAAGTGCAGCAATTGAATTATACGGCTATAAATATAAAACCTTAGGTGTTGATGTGTAAATACAGAAGTTAAGTGACCTGTATGTAAATCTTCCTAACTCTTGATGGCATTGTATAAATAAAATGAGCAGTATAGGAACAAAACAAGAATTCGTTACCCAGTTATTGCAATCGCTAAGATTCTGCGCTCCAAAGCTTTTCAGAAGCTCTGAGGAGTTATGTGTTCCTCCTACCTCCAATGCGGGCGAGGGAGGGTCAGCCGAGTGAGGCGAGCAACTTTGAGGCGGACGAGAGGTGAGCGGGAGCTGTGATTGAGTTGCAGAGGAGCAGGACAGCGGAGGAGGCTTCTGTCGCGCAAGGAAGAAGCGAGGGGTTTCCTGTGCGAGCAGAATTTGTCGAGAGCAACTGTCGCACGCGAGCAGGAAGCCGACGAGGGTGAGCGAGAGTGATGCGAGGGTTTCGGTACAGAGGAGGCGAGCGGGGAAGGAGTCGAATTTGGATCGCAGAGGGTGAGGTGGAGCGGGAGTTCGCAAGAGGGGAGGCGATCGAGGAAGAAGGGGACGAATCGCCGGTCTCGGTGCAGAGGCAGGATCGATGAAGGGTTTCGGTTGAGATTTCGGTGGAGGCGATCGGCTAGGCTGCGATCGAGATAGGGAGAGGGAGCTGGGTTCGGTCACGAGTGGAGGGAGGCTACGATGCTTCTCTGTGAAGGCGGATCGGGAGAAAGGGATAGCCACGAGCTTCGGTAGTAAAGGGGAGATTCAAATAGAGATTCGTCGTGGGGAGGAGAAGAAGCGCGGCCAGCCGGGGGGAAGGAGCTCGAGCGTGAGAGTGAGGAGTTTTCGGTGCAGAGCGGAAGAAGAGAGGAGCCAGACAGGAGAGCCGATGCCAGGAAGGAGCTAAGCGGGATTGTATAGCCGAGGTGAACGTTACGCGAGATTAGGCGAGGAATTAAACAAATTCCATTCACGTAGTTGGGTTCAAATGGAAAATTTTAACTCCCAATTAAGATAAAATTAAATGACGAATTTGAAATTCAAAATTGTTTAACCTTTGTTCAGCCTGAGTTCAGTCTAAATCGAACCCGAGTTGAACCTGGGTTGAGTCCGGGCCTGCGCCCCGCTATCGTGCATCGATTTTCGTGCAGTTCGCACGAGTGTGAAACCACAGCAATACGGGTATCCTTCCTGGCTAAAGTTGACGTTCCGGACTCGTCGGTGCGGTCTGTTTCGTCATCCGGGGTCGTCCGGACGAGTTCGCCGACGGGCGAGTCGATTCAAGTCAAAGTCGTGTGTGGTGCAGGGAGTGCATGAATTGCGGCGTTCACGAATAATCGAGTCACAAAGGGTTCACCTAAGACTATTTGATCCTATAGGAACTCATTTTCGGGCCCTCTGCATGTTGGTTTTTAGCCCTTGTAACTAGAAGTTGAGTGTTTGGAACCACTCATGCGAGTTCTTCACAAAAATGAGTCAAGAAGAGGTTTGAAGTTCTACGGGAAGGTGGGCTCCATTGCTAGTCCGCTAGGATGGTCAATAAGAACTTCTAAGGCTAGATTTTGGGTTAAGGGAGTAAGAAACTAAGACCTCACTAAAAATGAGGTCAACAGTGGTATGCATGTAAATACCTAAAAACAATTACTCCTGGAAAACACATCTTTCTTAACTAAGCAGTGAACTAGAAATAAGGATCTCACATCTCCACGAGTTGGTAGAAGAGGAGGCACATGTGAGTCTAGGCACATCCATCGGTCAAAATGTAAAAGGAGGCTGTTGGTCTATGGCTTTCTTGTGTCTAGCTCATGTATGAGCATTTCTATATTCCTTCTCAAGCGAATGAACACATGTTATTCATTCAAGTTTGCTTGATAAAGAGAGACCATCCCTGATAGTCTTTTGGCAAGTATGTAAGCAATTTGATCTCTTGCTGCGTTGTATGATGTACATATTAAACTATTGTTAAGCTTCTTTTATAAAATACCCGTCAAACCTCATTATACTCCATGCAATCATGTTGCGTGGGATTTTGTACCATGTGGTTTCTCTCCTTAAAAGAATTATATACACTATCTGAAGACGCAATTCAATAGGTTTATCATGAATTGGCACACAACACCCGCACATAGATAATGTTGGGTCTAGCATGTAATAGGTACATTCTTTTGGAGCTTCTTCAGATGTAAGATTGAATTTCACAGGACAATCTACAGGCTTGCATCCCAACTTGCCATGATACAACTATACCATATCTATTATAGTTTTGGTTTGCTGCATATATTACAAGCAGCAAGACTAATTGTGGTTTGATTTTGGTAATCTCAAATTGTATTACGTCTCTCTACCTGCACAGTTTTTCATAGCATGGCATACTTTGATCATTTCATAACTAATTGTGCCATATAAACCAAATTTAAAATTTCCTGTAATTTCATATTTCTGATCAAATATAACTTCTTTTATTGAGTAGGGGAATTTAGGAAACCATTTATGTTTTTTCTTAGGTTTTTTCCCTTACCCGTGTTTTAACAGGTCATTTTCATATGTCCATAAGCAGTGGAATGAAAACACACTCAAATTAATTGATAATTTATCTGAGCATTTACCATCTAAAATGCTTTGGAAGGAAAGATCACATATGCTATGATCATGTCTATAAGATTGCAAGATGCTACTATATGGTATGTAAATACATAGAAACTGTGTGGTATGTACGTAAATGCTCCTTTAGTTTCTCATGATGCATTATGCTGAATTTTGTTTGGTCTAACAGCACATTTTGTTATTGCAAGGCATAGCTAGCCCTCATAGAAGGAATTTGTTTTTGGCGCTTCATTGGGGAATTTTGGAGGGAAGGAAACATGTATTTTACTTTTTTACGGTTAATATGGTTGCATTGTTTATGTTGTATGAAAGATTTGGATAGTATCAATGTAAAAAATTAGTTTTTGTTAGATATATAAATGCAAAGGACTACGATGGTATGTATATAAATGTCAATCATTATATAAATTATGTATCTCATTTCATTTTTACCTATTCATTTCTTCTCTCTCATTATTTATGTGCTAATTATTAATGCACGGGATTATATTATCGAAAATGAGCTCAAGCTATTCCATAAACTCTAAGAGGACCAAACATCGACCAGTATTTTGTGATTGCAACATGTTATCCGTTGTTTTCACGATTTAAAAATGTGAAAATGCAAGCCGAAAATTTTTACAGAAATCCAAAAAATTTAAAGAACAGAAATTACAATTTTTTTCAAAGGGTAGATGAACCGAGCGATGCAATAATGGAGCAAGGTGAGGAAAAAGATATAAATACATCTAATGATACGATAAAGAATGAACTCAAAGACTTCAAATTTCTTGTGAAGATCTTGCTTTTGTTTGATTTTATATTCGTAGTACTTCTGTTATTGTTGTTAACGTTGTATTTGTTATGATGATGTTGATGGTACTTTGGAGAATAAGCGGTACAACTTTAATTTTTTTTGTGAAAAAACTTGCATGTTTGGTTGGAATGCAGCTTATTTTGAATATATTATGTTGAACTTATTTTTATATGATTATTTTAAAAGTAGATTAAATTCTCTTATGTTGTGAGTGAAAATAACTTGATAAATTATAATTAGATTTATTCCACAAGCAGAACTTTCAGATTTATGTTTTTTAAACAAAACTGGGTATATTACTAAGGGGTATTACAGTCACTAGTCCACAAACAAACAAACTGCTTCTGAAACACCGGCTTCTAAATAACAAATTTTCAACAATAGCTTTTGAATTGAGATTTTGTAAATTCACAACCGAAACAAATGCACACACCCTATATATAAGAGTTTTTACTTTTAGATCTCATTTTAAACTTTTATTTTATATCAATATTTAAGATCAAAATTTATTATTTATGTTTTTCAAATGATTAACTAAATAAACATATTAATAATTTTTCATATTTATAAAATCTATATAAATTTATGAGTTTTTATTTTTTTTTTAAGGCTTATGCTTTGCCTTGCTAAGACAAAATGCCTCAGTTTTTGCCTTTTTTAATCTTGTATTAAAATTTTGGGTCCTGAACACAACATGTCAAACATTATGCACATCTAATTTTTGTGGCTTTTGATAACATCACTTTGGATTGGGATTAGATATCCTTTTTAATGCCATATCCTTCATATTCTTGCTCCTCTGTTGGGATACCAAGTAAAAAGTTAATTTAAAATTTGAAATTTGATGTATTAAGTAAAATCGCTCGAGTTGATCGAGTAATTTTGAACCGAGTGATGCAATAATGAAGCGAAGTAATGAAAAGATCAGTGCATCCGATTATACGATGAAGAACGATTTCAAATACAAAATGACTCGATTTTTGTCTTTTTAAATCTTGTATTAAACTTTTGGGTCCTCAACATAGAATGTCAAACAGTATGCACATCTAATTTTTATGGCTTTTGATAATACCTCTTTGGGTTGGGATTAGATATCCTTCTTAATGCTAGATCCTCCATATTCTTGCTCCTCTGTTGGGATACCAAACAAACAAAGTTATTTTATATTTGAATTTAAAGTATTAAGAGCAATCACACGAGTTGATCATGTAATTTTGAAAAGCCGCCTTTAGCAATTATAACTTAATTGTGGCCTAGGCATAAGCATAAGAATAACAAAATTCCAAATTTCTAATTTCTAAATGCTAATAAAATTTTCTATGATTTACGAATCAAAAGGCTTTGATTGTGAATTGCATAAATATAAGGTTTATTAGTGTCAATCACGAAAGATGGAAATCAGACAGCTAAATTAAGAGTTTTTAATAATTAAAAGCTTCATTATTTCCAATATCTTTATTTTTATATATTCCCTTTTAGCTGAATATTTAGATTAGAAATATGCATTATTAAGTTACCTAAAATAGATTATATGCAATTTATTTTGTACGTAAAATAGATTGTAAGATTGTTATTAAATGGAATGAAAGCAAGGGGAAAAGGCAATGGAGCCTATTCAGAATTCAATCTATTTTTCTTAAAACTTTGACATGGTATCAGAGCCTAAATTTTTGCCCTAATCACCGGTAGTCTTTGAAGAGTCGTCAAGACTCCCTTCCCCCTGACCATTTTGCGGGAAGGGAGGAAGGATTTTTCTACCCTACAACACTTTTTTCCTCGCCATCGTCGCTCAGATGGCCATCTCTGCTTTCGTCGTCTCGATGGCGCGGGAAAATCCGTCGTTCCGCTCGACCCTAAGTCTAATATTCTTGAAACGCTTCTTCCACTCCGTCGTTCCCTCTTCCCTGAATCCTATTGACATTTTCTCCATAATCGGCTGCATCATGCACCGTCGTCCAATACCTTATGCTTCCTTGTGGCTCGTAGCTAGAGTCGGCTCTGCCAGGCTCAACCAAATCCGTTGCAGAATCAATCGGTCAGGTGACTCTCCCTACTCATCTATCAACTCGGGATTCAGCGGCAGATTCAGTGACAGGCCGCCGACTGAGATTGCACCTCTGTTCCCTGGTTGCGATTATGAGCACTGATTCATCGTTATGGATAAGCCAGGCGGGGAGAACGCTACCAAAGAGCAGATGATTGATTGCTACATCAAAACCTTAGCCAAGGTCGTTGGAAGTGAGGAAGCGATAAAGAAAACCTACATTGACCACATGGAGACGCTCTCATGGATTTCTTATACTTTGACCGCATGGCGTGAAAATCATGGAACAAATCGTCATCGTCTTCGCAGGAAGAATCAATAACATTTGGATCATATAACAGAACACGGATCCTACTTGTAGGATATAATCGATAGCATCTGGATCATGCAATTGGAAGCAGATCCTTCTTGTGGCTATTATTTGAATTTCTGGACGACAAATTATAAAGGATTTCTTGCTTTTCTTTGCTCGAATCATGTTATGGTTTAGGAGTTGTCTCTAGGGCTTCGACACTCTTAGGTTTCAACACTCTCAAGCTTCGGCATTTTGAGCTTCGGCCTTTCGAGCTTCGACACTTTCAGGCTTCGGCGCTTTTGGGCTTCGACATTTTTAGGCTTCGACACTCTCGAGCTTTGGCCCTCTCGGGTTTCGACACTCTAGGCTTCGATCTTTTGGGTGTCAACATTTTCAGGCTTCGGCACTTTTGGGCTTCGACACTTTTAGGCTTCGACACTGTTAGGCTTCGACAATTTCAGGCTTCGGCATTTTCGGACTTCGACACTTTTGAGCTTCGGCACTTTCAGACTTCGGACGTTGACATTTTTAGGCTTCGGCACTCACGGCTTGAGAATTTTTTGTCCCGACAATGTTATGAGCTTCTTGTGGGCAAATTGATGTTTCCTGATCAGTCGGCACTAGTTTGAGGGGGATGTCAATTAGGAAGAATGGAAATCAGACAACTAAATTAAGAGTTTTCTACAATTAGAAGTTTCCTTATTTCCAATATCTTTATTCTGATATATTTCTCTTTTGGCTAAATATTTAGATTAGGAATATGTATTATTAAGTTACTTAAAATAGAATATATACACTTTATTTTGTACCTAAAATATATTGTAAGATTGTTATTTAATGGAATGAAAACAAAGGGAAGACAATGGAACCTATTCAAATTCAGCCTATTTTTCTCAAAATTTTGACAATTAGGTGGTAAATTAAGGTTCAATACCCCATGTCATGATACAACGTCCTCAAATTTTGGAAACTTGTTTAGGTCAAGAAAAATTTTAATGAATTTTTTAGTCATAAGGCATTTTGGTAACTTAACGGTTTGTGATATATAGATTTTTATGCTCATTGATACACTTCAAATAAGGATTCTCCTTGAATATTGAATTTTTTTAAGTCGATCATTTAATTTTATGAAACTCTAAATTATTTTACGTGAAATTAAATAGAAAAAGCATGTTATACACACACAAACAATTCAGTAAAATCACATGATTGGGCTTGGCTCAAGGTTCGCGACACAGCTTCCTGCTCATTTTTTTCAAAATAGAGATATGTTTTTAATAAATTTTAAATTAATCACACAACATCAGTCTTTATTTTACACAGAAAATACAATGATCTTTAAAAAATTATATTTAACTTTATTGTCAAAATATTATGAAACAACCAAGGCAAGTAAATTTAAATTCTCCAAAAGGTTTTGCAACAATGGTCTTTTTCTATCTGTATTCAACGAACTATTAAATTTTGATTTTATAAAGGTTTTTAAGATTAAATGCATTTATCTACGTTAAATCCTTTTCTATGTTAAGTTGGCGGTATTAACGACCAACCATTCAAATCCAACGTTTTGAAGAATGACCATGCATTGACATGAATTATAGAATGCCATAACAATCTAACGTAAGAAAGAAATATATAAAGAATAACGATCATAGCGATGTATTTAGATGCATGAAGCATAAAAGCATTGAGTGAACCTATCAAAGAATCTGATTTTTCAATGAACTATTAAATTTTGATTTTATAAAGGTTGTTAAATTTAAATGCATTTATCTATGTTTCATCCTCTTCATATTAAGTTGGTGGCACTAACGACCAACCATTCAAATCCAATCATTGATTTTTACTGACTAAATCATTCAAATCCAACGTTTTGAAGAATGACCATGCATTGACATGTATTATAGAATGCCATAACAGTCTAACGTAAGAAAGAAATATATAAAGAATAACGATCATAGTGATGTATTTAGATGCATGAAGCATAAAAGTATTGAGTGAACCTATCACAGAATCTGATTTTTCCTTCGAGTGTCCTGCAATGACTAGAAGCTTGTTTTCCCATTCCACCTGCAGAATAATGATGTTAACAAAATAACGGCAAAACAAAAACTCAAATCTCGTACGAATGAAAATAGTCACTGCAAAAGAAAATTGTCCAATACTTGAAACTCACCAGGCTATGGCCGGCAATTGTTGGAAATACCTCTTTTGAGGTAGAATTTTCCAAACCAATATTTTCTGCATCAATCCTTGGATTTAACAGAGACCATGTCAAAGATCTTAGATTAAAAACCTGCATAAATTCCATAATATTAATTCCTGCTGAGGTCTTTGTTTCAATTTATGATTCCAAAATCCCATGCATTACATGTACATCAGAGAAATATCGACCATTGCGACTTCCGCCAATCACGAAAAGCTTGTCCTGAGCAACTGCAATTGCATGCTGAGATGTTTAAGAAGGCAATGAGTGTTCAAATAAGCAAAAAAAGACTGAACAACTTTTATAGGGTAAGCATGGTTTCCAGGTTAATAAAACTTCCGAGGAAGAAGGTTAATGGCCATGCCGCATGGAGAATAAAGTTGAGAAAATAAAAGCTGATTCTCATCTTCCATAGATTAATTAAGGCCTGTTTACTTTAAGTAAAAAAAATACAAAAAAAAGAAGAAAGCCAGTAAAGACAACTTGCTATGCAAACATGACAGATATCTTTACCTTATAACGAGCTAACGGTCTCCTGCCAAAAGAATGTAGCAATGTCCAATCATCATAATGTAGTTCTGATAAAAGAGCATTCAGATTATAACGCCCATTGACCATCTTATCTCCTTCAACAGCCATTGTAGGATCATGCATATAGAACAAGCTTCAATTATTATGCTGACAAATCTAGAACAAGCAACAACCTTAACTTCTTTTATAACCTGTACCACAGTAAATCCAAATTTCTTAGTGTATGTTCATTTCATAAAATGTACATTTTAAACCGTTCTTTCATAATAACGATTTTTATTCATCTTTGTCTTATTTAGTTTAGTTGATAAAACTCGTTAGATGCCAGTATTAAAACTCATAATCTCCATGGGAAAAAGAACAACTGTACAAACGCATTTTGGTTGAAGCTCCAAGTTCTGTGTTCCCAAATGAACCATAAGTGAGGCACTTAAAGTTGAATTGAAATCTATTTTGAGATAATGTAAGGAATCAGAAAAAAGATGGACATATGCCATGCTATCTAAATTATTAATTAAGCAAAATCAGTAATAGCATTGCCACTGATAAACTCTTTAGTCAATATGCGGAAAATAGAGTTCAATGACAACGGTAAAAATGGCTAAAAGGATGCTAATATAAAGCTCATTGTAACCATTGAGGTTTCATAGATTTCAATATGGTAAACAATTGTAAAGGAGTACCATTGCCATATACGTACTTGGGAATTGGGATGTACTGACACTCCTAGAACTCAAGTCATGAAATGTCTGATACACGTGCTGTGTTCTTTCAAATTGCACTAAAGTTTAACTAAAACATTGTGTCATTTTAATTAAAATGACATTTTCAGAAAGTCGTTTTAATTAAAATATATTCAATTAATTTTCAAATTTAAGTGGCAAATAAACTTATAATTTGAGTTGATTATTTTCCATCTCATTAGTCAAAAAAGGATGGAGGTTATCCAGAAAACTGCATCTTCTTGATGGAAAAATAATAATTACAAGAAAAGAAACTATTTAGAGAAGATTTTGATGGAGCAGTTTTTCTTTTGAGAGTCCTTGGTCTAACAAAGCATACCTTTGTAATTTTCAATATTTCATGAGAAATTAATTGCTTGTACAAACTAGCAAATCTATTGGTGCTTATCTTCACTCAAATTAATATGTTTAAACGTAAGATTCTTCCTTTCATTACATTATAATTCAAATTTAGGCCAACAATTGATATCAGAGAATCAAGTTTTTAAAATTGATTTCAAATTTGTTCTGTTTTTCCAGATTTGCCTTCACTTTTTTTTTTTTTTTTTTTTTTTTTTTTTTTTTTTTTTTTTTTTTTTTNTTTTTTTTTTTTTTTTTTTTTTTTTTTTTTTTTTTTCCACAAAAGTGTTTAGGCTGACAAATGACAATGAAGAAAGATTGATATTTCCGATAACCAATATAATTTCAGTAATATTCATAACACATTTAAAAAAATATATGTGAGTGATTAAAAAATAGCCATAGTATCTTTAATTATGATAATGATCAGCGAAATATTATTTATTAATAGCATCAATAATTGCGCTTAAATTTAATATTTTAACCCTATACAAGGATCATTATATTTTTAGTCTAACCTAGAAAGTTTTTATTTAGTTGAAAATAACTAGCCTCATTATAAAACAATAATAAAATCAATTGTATATTATAATTCTTGCCCATATGACAATAATAATGATATGCTGAATTTTATTTTAAAATAACTTATATGGGCCGTAGATAATCCATATTATTTTTTGCTTTTAAATGAATTTAATTAAGCATGTGTAATTTATTTATTTGCAGTTCAATCTATTTTAAATCCCAACTACGCATTATCTCTCATTCATAGATTGGGTGTTGATAGTTACAAGAATTCGAAGGAGAAAATTCTCCTTTGGATTGCAACTACCTTGAATTGATACTTCATGTTGAGGAACCTCTAAAACCTATAGAAGCAAGTAATTATCTGAGAAAGCATCATATGGATGTTCGAGGCAATCCAATCAGTTAAGCATGATGCTTATTGGGCCTCAGATCGGGAAAAGTATTTATGGATGTATTCCTAAATGTGCATTATTAACTCAAATCTATTGAGATGCAACTTGAGACTTCAGACAATGCACATGCAAGTATTTTGATGACAAAATTATTTTTCACATTATTTAATGACATAGAAGAAGTGTGTGAACTCATAAAAAAAAGAAAGGGCATAACTACACAAAATAAATAATTGGAAATTGAGGTGTCTGAACTATTTTTTATTCACTTCATCTTCAACTTGTTTCCTATAGAAAAATGTGTCTATCATAATTTTAATATGGCATATAAGGCGAAATGGGCAATCAATAAATAGTTGACCTAGTTAGTGCAAAAGAAGGTAGTTAGACCAAAAAAGCAAGTGTTCATTTGATAACTCGAAAAGAGTAAACAAGAAAAAAAAGGAAAAAGAAATGTCTTTTAATCAAGTCAAAGAGAGTCCAATAAAATGAGTTTTTTGCTAAAAGAAGGGGAAAATGAAGAAAGCTTGCCCCAAATTCAAGACATGGCTCAAAATATATTGGGTCTGAAATTTTAAATCTTATATGTGTAAATATCTCATGATAATTGGTAAATGAATATTGATTCCACAATTCAAATTGCCAACACATTTCAAAAACAAAATAAGACTGATGCAAAATGAGTGCTCTATTTATTTAGGAAATCAACTTTGCCCATATATGGAAGGTGTTGGGACCTACCATCACATTTTTAGTTCTGATTTTACTCTAGACTTTGAAAAGATGTTCTATATTCCGATTTTTTAAAACAATATTGTGTCCATGTTTAAATTATTAACTAATGACTTTAAGGGTACGTTTGGGATCACTTTTATTTTTTGTTTTTATTTTATTTTGTTTAGGTTTTGATTTAAAACAAATTGCTTAAGATACAGTTGTTTTTGGAAATACTCAAAACACCAAGAAAATGGATTAATTGTTTTCAAAAGCAAGTTTATTTGTTTTTAGAAACAAAAATAAAAATATGTAAAAAACATACTAAATAAATATGTTTTAAAAACAAAAGAAAAAATAAGAATAAAAACAAAAAATAAAATTGATCTCAAACAAACCTTAAGTTAACCGCGTAAGAACCATTTTTTCATTGTTAATAAACAATGTTAATGTTGATGATAGTACTTTTTAGATGATGGACTCTTGAAACATAAATTCCACTTGTGATCAAAATGGGTACTTTATTTATTCAGGAAATTGAATTTGCTCATATGTGGAAATTGTTGGACCTGACATCATGTTTTTAATTGTGATTTATTTTAGATCTTGAAAGGTTGTTTTACATTCCAACTTTTGTAAAGAATATTGTGTTGATTTTTAAATTCTTAATGCATGATTTTAATTGAACCTCTGTAAGAAACCTTCTTTCATTGGTTAAGAAATAATATTATTATCGATGATAGTACTTTAAATAATGATTCTTTAAACTTAAATTCCTCTTTTGATCATATTTACATTAAGCATGGTACTATAAATGAGAAATCCTTAATATTATGGTCCTTGATATTATGGTTTGGGAAATGAGGACATATCACCATTAAAAAATACTAGTAATGAAGAAGTTTTAGAGACTCTTGAATTTGTAGTATTTGGCACTGGTGCGAATTTTATAAAAGAAAAGAAAATACATAAAACAACAAAGGTACAAGGAGGAGTTCTAACATATTAAGAATTGGGCGATACTTATATTTGCAAGCCTATTAAAGAAGTATTTATTAAAGGTTAAAAATATTGCATCAATTTTATAAATGACCACACACGATATATGCACTTATTTCTATTTCATGATAAAACATGGAAAGTTGATCCCTTCCAAATTTATAAAGTAGAAAGATGAATTGAACGTGAAGCCATATAAGATGGAGATTATTATAGGAGGTACATAATAATAGAAGAACACTAGGATCATTTTGCAAAGTTTCTGCAATAGTAAGATATTTTTACATAATATTTCTTGTCCAGCATACCAATTCAGAACAGTTCAATTGAAAAATAAATCAAGCATTAGTCTACATGATGAGATGTAAATAAGTATTTTTTATCTCCCATTAACCTTGTGGGTGAAACCTTCAAAGACTATCATGTACATACTTAAGAGAGTTCCAATCAAGGCAATTTCAATATATATATATATATATATATATATATATATATATATATATATATATATATATATATATATATTCTTGTAACCGCCTTTTAGACATTAACGTGTAAGGAGTCATAGAATTATGAAAAGGTAAAAAAATTAAGATATACAGTATATATGCATACACGGCTGCCTAGCTGATATTAGAAAATATAGCCAATAACATATAAACTTTAACTTAAAAAAAAAACCAGTGAATTTTTTATCAGCTATTTTACAAAAACTAAGAGAAATATCGTACTTCCCATTAAGAAAAAATTGGAAAGTCAATGAATGCTAAGTTTCTTGATGATGAGAAGAATGGTAAGAACAGCCAAACACAAAGTTTAATTTTTGAGGAAATACAAAATTCTCAACTCATTAACGAAGTTCCAGGCCAATTGATCGTGTCTCAATATTATTATCAATATAAAATAAATGAGGAACAACCAATTTCTAAAGTATTTAATCATGTTACTAATTTCGAAGAACTAGTTGATCAGCATCCTGAACAAAGTTGAGCTGATTTGAAATTAAAATTAAACAAAATAACAAAACTTGATGTCTCCTAATTATAAAGTATCTCTACAAGAATCTAATATAGATATCAGTGTTGACAATGATCTTACTGCATTTTCACATGCACTGAGCGAAAGTAAATCTATATTATGATGTAATGCTATAAAAGATGAGAAAGATTCAACGACCAGTAATCAAATCTGAGATCATTTTGAATTGCCAATTATAGCAAAGGCCATTAGGAGCAAATGGGTCATTAAAACTAAAAGAGTTTCTGTTGCAACAACCCCAGTAAACATGTCATCCAGTTTCTCCTCCAGTAATTGATTAATGTCAATTAATTTAAATTTTTTGGCTGACGGCACTGCCTGATATAGATAACAAATTTGTATTAATAAAATCATTTCAACTCAATGCCAAATTTGATTCAAGATAAAGAAATATTAGATATTTATGTATCTGTAATTTCTCAGCCCACCAATCCTCTGGTGCATCTATTGTGCACTTAACTGGATCCCAACTCATTCCCGTTGATCCCCTTTTCAGTTCTTTCCATAATTTTCAATGCTTCTTTAACTGATTTCACTTGTTCTTCAATTTATGCGATCATAATATCTTCCAGTCACTTTCTTGAATTTAACTATAAGATTCTGTCACTCTTCTTTGTTAAAATAAGTAGTGGGTCTATTTCCCACCTCAACCTCCCTCAGACATGTCTAATTAATGCGTGCGGAGAGCTGCGTGCGCTCTCCGCACGCAATAATCGTTCCTCAGACATAGATCACAAAATATGATAGTTACATCTCTATCTCACATGGTCGATGATCCAGCCTCTTTAAATTTATTCATTGAGTTCTGTCAGATTAACGGATTAGCACAAACTATTTCTTTTCATGGAAAAAAATATCACAAATGAGGGATAAGTAATTTATGTGGTATACATGTTAATTGCGAAATTCTATTGCTACTACAAAATCCAAAGCAATTGACAAATAATAATGAAACAATTTGCACACTAAATCATTTACAATTTGATCGAAAATGTTACAGTTTGCAAAAAGAAAACTTTTCCCGCATACATACTAAACAACTGATATTTTTTTCTTTCTTTCCAATGGTTCCTTTCTGTGCTCATTGAAGGATCGAATAAAAGAATACAAGCAGAAGATGTTCAGCTAGCAGTTGGCATGAAGGAAGAATAATATAAATTGCAAAAGCTTCCTCCATGGAATATCTATAAATTGCAAAAGCTCCCAAGATGACATAAAACGGTTAACAGTAAAATAAAAGATCACAAAAGCTTCCTCCATGCAATATCTAAAATTGATACATATGTTTGTAAGCAATGCAATGCCCAAGCCCTGCTCGACTAGCAGTTGGTATGAAGGAAGAATAATATAATTTGCACTTCTTATAAAACTATTGTAAGTTTTGTAAGACAAATTTTTACGTGACACCCTAAATATTCTCATGGCCACAATCATACCGCAAAATGAGCAAAATCGCCCAATTTTCGGAAGCAATTAGTTGGATCCACTAATTTTACACCTTAGTTGTTCAGATCCATCATCAGATACATAAAAATTCTCACCCGAAAAAAATCCTCTAAACAAAATGTCATAGGTATGCAAAAGATTTTCATGGAAGAAAGAAGAAACCGCTTTCCACGGCAAAAACATCCAAATAAACATATGAAAACCAAACGACTGCAAACGACGAACATGGAAGACGAGACATTCGATGAAAGATATACTTGTAGATCGAAATGCCGAAGAACCAGAGGGAAAATGAACCGGATCCGTAGGGGAGGAGCGCTTAGGGCACGAGTATTGCGAAGGATTCTCCGCTAAAGGCGTCCGAGGGCAGGGTGAGCGAATTAGGATCACGGGAGCAAATGAGGGCCCTTACGTAAAAATCATTTCATAAAAAGCGGACCGCGGGGTTCGTCTCGCGGTCCGCGCCTTTCACAAAATTGAAAACTGACTTTTGGATAATCTGGCAATGAGTGCTAACCAAACAGGACGGCGGCATTTTCAAAACGCCGCTCGCACTTTTAAGCTGCCCCAAATGGGCCATAAATCTCCTTCAACAAAAATTATTTCTTCAAGAGATATCATTTGTATTAAGTCTTCTAAGTCATTCCAGAATTTATCCTTAGACCCTATATCTAAACCCACTAGAGGAGCATAAGCACTAATAATATTAAAAATCTTAGTATCAATGATAAGCTTAATTGTTATAATTATATCTCCAACTCTATTAATTTTTACAATATTATCTTTCAAACTCTTATATATAATTACACCTACACTATTTCTAGTGCGACTCTTATCAGAATACAAAATTTTAAAACCTAAGTTATCAACCTCCTTGGTCTTTTCTCCAACCAATTTAGTTTCTTGAATACATAAGATATTAATATTTCTATGAATCATAATATCAACTAATTCCATTAATTTACTATTGAGAGTACCTATATTCCAAAATCTCATCCTAATATTCATTTCATTAGTTTTATGGACTGACTTCTTTACACAGATCCGTCCGTAATGTGAGAACCCTTGCTTATTTGACACTACACCCGGGCGCTAGTGTAGCGGCCCTTGCACACTTTTCGTTGTATTCAGGCTATACAGCGCGTCGCTTCCAGGGGACGCTCTAGCACTTACACAAATATCCTATAAAATCAATGGAGTAAAATAATTTTCTTAGCCATAAATGTGGAAGAAATATTCCTTGCTTTAAGACTTAGGTTTCTTCTATGATGTGAAATAACTTTTCTTATAAAATTTTGCTATGAAGAATATAAGTGAAGTATTTAAGGTTATAGCATATAGATTTAAAGAGACCAATCTTGAAAAGCATTAAGAATGTCCCAAAAAATTGTTAGATTGGTACTAACCATATTTTCTAGTGCTGACAAAAAAACTCGTTGTTCGCGAACAGCGAGTGTTTAGCTCATTAAGTAGCTTGTATTCGGCTTATAATTTTTTAAACTTGAATTATAAACGATCCAAACAAGAACAACGCTTTGTTCGCTCGTGTTCGGCTCGTTTTAGCTCAAAATGAAGAAATTATATATTTTATTTATATAATAATGTATTATATATATATATTTAAATTTAAGTTTAAGGGTATGATTGGGGCAGCTGCAGCTTATCGAGCTTCTGCTGATAAGAAACTAATCCTGATAATCTGCTGATGAACAACTGATCATAGTAAGCTGGTTGGCTGTTTGGTTTGCGCGTTTATAAAATAGCTGATTTGCAGCTGTTTGTGGATAAATGATCATTCTGCCCCTGAACTGAATAAATTGTTTGGTTTTTGCAATTTGAAAACAGTTGATCCGCAGCTGTTGGTGGAAAAATGATTATTTCAACCACGCACAGTGGAGTTGTTTGCAACAATAATATAATGAGAACACATTCAATATACTAAAATCTAAAAAAAAACACGACATAACAATTCGAAGGACAAAAAAAGATACACTCCTCACTCAAGGGTCACTATCTACAAACCTCAAATCAAAGCTTGCATATGTAAACATATGTATGAAAATGTGCATAAGAATTGGATGTATTAAATTGTGTAGCACACAATTCTCTAGCATTTACAAACCTCAAATCTAAGCTTGCATATGTAAACATATGTATGAAAAAGTGCATAAAAATTGGATGTATGGAATTGTGTGGTAAGTGCGTAAAAAACTGAAATTTAGGTGACCTATATGTAAAAAAAAAATCTATTTCACGAGAAGAGCTAAAAGACTGATCCATCATCAAAGCATATCCACTTATCTGCATTTCACAGTTAACGCCTAAAAAAAACGTTGCTAGTAGGCTATCCAGGCTTTCAGCAGAGGATGAAGAGCGCCTAGACTTGGTGGAGGAGAGCGACGGAGGATGTGTAGGAGGGGGTTGCGGGCTTCGACTGGCTTTCGGCGACAGAGAGCGACGAAGGGCAAGAGATTCAGCGACGGAGGGCCACGGGCTTCGACTGGCTTTCGGCAACGAAGAGCGACAAAGGGCCACGGGCTTCAGAAAGAGGGCAGGGTAGGTTTCGTGAGCGAGAGGGGTAGAGGCGTAAAAGAAGCGAAATAAGCTCTAGGCGAACGCGAATCGCAAGTATAACCCCGCAATTCGCGTGTAATGGAAAATATAAAATGCAGTTTTGATATAATCTATGAAACGTGCGAAATAAACGGGTAGGCGGCGTTTTCGAAAACGTCGCCGCACTTATAAACTGCCTCAAACAGACCCTAAATCACAACAACTCGTGTGATCATGTGATTTTGCGTCTTCTATTGCACAGATTTGGTGCAGGTTCGAATCGAACAAACTACGTCTATTTTTCAAATAAATTTAATGAGTCAATTTCAAGTCAAACACAGGCTGAGCACGAAGAAGAATAATTAAATTGAGTCGAACACGAACAAGAATATTTAAATCGAGTCGAACACAAACACACTGTTCAAGAGCCAATTTCGAACACGAGCAATTTCAAACGAGCCGAACACAAGTCAAGTTAGAGCTCGCTTAAGCTCGGCTTGTTTACAGCCCTAGTATTTTATGTCGCGTCAAGCCTGCCAAATAATTTAAAGACTTTTTTAGGCATAAGGCTAAAAGAGCAATTTAGTCTTTTTTTAATTATTATTGTAGGGTACAAATATGTTTTAATACGTTAAGCTTATGTTATGCATGTGTGATTGTTGTCTTGAATTGTTAGGGTTTGAGAGATATGGTCTGCCTCTCGAATTGTAGGTCTTAGGATTTGGGTTTGGGCTTCGGAGAGATTGTCTATCTCTCGAATTGTAGGTGTTTATCTTTTATGCATTCGAGTTGCGTTGTTTTGTGTTGGTGAAGTAAAGTATTTTATTTTACTTTAATTTTTGTGGAAGTTCCTATTAATTTGTATCATAGCATTGATTCTAAGAAGCATCCTGGGAAGTTGACGGGATCACCTCGCATGCAGGTGTCGATGAAACCACAAATGGTCGAGATTCAAGCTAGCTGGGAAGCAACGAAGGGTACAGGGTGTTGCCTTCATGACCGGGCTGTGTGAAACACTCGTGCTTTGAGTTAGTTGGAAGCCAGCAACAAGATGGCAGAGTACCATCACGCCGCTCTATGACCTAACATCGAGATATAACCACTACTCTAGCCAACAACAAAATCACGATACACTCCATATCGGCAAGACCATACGCCTTTGTGACCGAGCTATTACAGTTGCAATTTGAGTGATCGGGGAAGCCAAGGATGAGATTGCAACTTACAACCTCCCAATAGAGTCGTGATTTGGGAGTCCAAGCACAGGATCATGGCTTACGATCTCGCGGAAAAGTCACAATTTGGGCTACCTAAGAAGCCAACAATGGATATCAGCGTGCAAAACTTTTGCTTTCTTGATCAAAAAACATACTGGGAGTAATGAGAACAAAAAAAAAATAGATGCACTGAAATAGTAATTAGAGGAAGAGTTAAGCAAAATAAGATCTGAAATAGAGAAGTGTTTCTCGATCATGGAAGGACGATTCTCGTTCAAGAATGGAAGATTTACAGCCTTATATAAATTAATGTAAGGATTATGGAGTTTCACACAAAAACACCCTCGACCGTCGTGGGATCAAGCGACGATGTTTGAAAAAGACGCAACACCCTCGACCGTCGTGGGATCAAGCGACGGCGTTTGAAAAAGACGCAACACCCTCGACTGCCGTGGGATCAAGCAACGGTGTTTGAAAGAGACGCAGATGACAAAAATCTAAAAAATTTGTGCAACATCAAAGCGACTTTGCTGCCTCAGGTGAATCAAGAGCTGAGGGATCAAACGAAGGAATCAAAAGTAGACTCGAGCGACAACACTTGAAAGAAAAAGTGTGACATCTGGACATTGGGAACAATCAGAAGCAGGTGGGATCGAGCAGAGGAGTCAGAAACAAATTCGAGAGGTAGCATCTAGAAAGAGTTACACGGCATCTAGAGGCTTGGAATGAGCAGCAAAAAGGAGAACGGGACGACATGCGATTCGGGGCTGGAGAATATTGATTCAAAGAATTTTAACTTGGAATAGGGAACCACAGTGGGTGGGACCGCGAAAGAGGCTGCAACTAACCACAATACTTCCTTTTATTGTGGTAGCCTTAAGGGAAAAAGGAGATTCATGAGCCTATGGAGATGGAAAAGCTTATATGGGGTAAGATAGACTTATAGAAGGAAAATCACTCTGGTTAGAGGAAAGGAATCGAACCCCCGTTTTATGCATGAAATAAGCTTCGGTTAAGGAAATTGGGGAAGAGACTCACGCATAAGCAAAGTGAAAATGTCAATCATTGAAGGAGGAAATGTCTATGATCAGTTTAATCTCATGAAAGAGATACATATACGGAGTTGACAGAGATTCCGACATCGATCCAACAACTCCTACAATAATTTGCAGAAGTTTTCTAGTTTTCATGTGGATTATTGCCTCAGAGGAAACACCAACATGCAATAACTCTGAGACCAGGGGTTTCTCCCATCAATGTAAACCTATACTGCTACCCACACGTACAAAAGGCAAGATCTAGATAATGATCTGAGAGTTGTCAGAGATAAGGATCATACCGCCTCGTGTGAGCCCTTTCTCTAGCCCGATCTTGCTAATGAAAAATAAGGATGGGAGCTAGCATTTTTGTATGAATTATCGAGCAGTGAATAAGGAAACCTTACCTGAAGAATTTCCCATCTTGATGTTTGATGAACTACTAGACAAGTTATTTGAGGTTGTGATATTCTATAAGACTAACTTGAAGTCAGGAGACCACTGAATTCGGATGAGACCGATGGATGTGTTCAAGATTGCATTTCGAACTCATGAAGGTCAATAGGAATTTCTAGTTAAATGAAAAATATTGTTAAATTATGATGCCACAAAGGAGCCTTACGACTTGACAAAGCAACAATTTTTATTTTCCCCCTTGAGGGACATGGTGTCTTATTGGGATATGAGTAATGCTAGGTCGGCACCTACAACGTTTTCCACCTCGCCGAGCCCACCAAATAATTTAAAGACTTATCTTTGGCTCAAGGCTAAAAGGACAATTTAGACTTTTGATAGTTATTATTGTGGGGTATCAATATGAATAGGTTAGGGTTATGTTATGCAAGTGTGATTGCTGACTTGAATCTTAGCGTTAGCATCTGGGAGAAATCGCCTACCTCTCGAATTATAGGAGTTTATATTTTATGTATTCGAGCTATATTGTTTTGTGTTGGTGCTATTTTATTTTGCCCTAATTTCTGCGTAAGTTCCTATCTGAACCCTATATCAATAAATATTTTGAAAAATTATTCATTATGTGTGTCACCTATTATCAAAAATGATAAATTCAATTTAAATAAGTGCCCAAAAATTGATTAAAAAATACAGGTGAATAAGATTTTTGAGCTTCAATTATTTGAAGCTTAATGTATGTGTAGGTAAATACAAGACCTGACATTGCAAAAGTAGTATAAGTAATTCTAGTTCGAAATAATTGGAAAATAACAAAGAAAAAGAACCATGAGGCATCTTCAAATGAAAAAAAAAACCTATAGGCCTATCTACCAAAAAAAAAAAAAACTCGATTAGCTTGAAGTGATAAAATATTCATATTCAGACATTGTTCATGTCTTGACTCTAGAAAATCAACATCTAGATGTATCTTTCTATTAAGATGAGAGGTAATTCTTTTAAAAAAATATAAAACAATCCTTAATGGAAACTACAACTATAGAGACAAAATTTGTCTCATATGTTGAAGCAATGCCACAATTTTTTTACTTTGGAGTTTTATTTCACAGCTTAAAATAGTTATTATATTTCTAAGCCCTAAGGTTCATGTGTGATAATTTTACTACAGTATTTTTGGTTAAAGAACAAAAAAATGAGAGTCAAAATAAGCATATCGACATGAGGAATTAGTCATTGGAGTAAATTTTAAAGCATACAAAGCCATAATTGGGCATATCAACACTGTGTTGACCATTACAGATCTTTTAATCAAGAATTACCCGCAAAGTTGTAGAGAACATGTGTAGCACAAAACTCTCAATTATATTATGTAAATGTGTAATTAAGATATATTTTTCATGTTAAAATAATATTTGATATTTAAAATTGTAAAATTTAAACTTATTTTCTCATTTTTGTTTGTATGCATAAATTTTAGAGAGCAGTGATATAACAAATTGAATAGTACATAAAATTCACAATAAATAATTAGTAGTTCATAAAATATATAAACTACACATGGTGATAACATAGAAGAAAATAGTATATCATAATATATGGAAAGTAATACTCAATTTACAAAACTTACCATTATCATACATTATTTTTTTATTCTTTTATTTGAGGTTTTAGACTAAGGAAGATAATAAACTCATATGATAATAAGTTAACGAGCCAAGTGAGGAAATGTTGGAAACAGCGTTTCACGGCATTTTAAAGTTTAATTAAAATGATAACATATCATTTTAATCAAAACATATTTAATTAATTTTCAAATTTAAGAGGCCCATTAAATTTGGTAACTTCCATGATATATTTGAGCTAGTTTTTTATCTCTATCATTAATAGAAAAATGATAATGGTTATACACAAAATTGCATCTTCTTATTGGAAGAAAAGAATATACATAAGAATAAAATTTCTTTAGAAAACAATTCGATGAAGGAGTTTTTTTTATTGCGTCTTGGGTATAATAAGATAAATATATGTAATTTTGTCATTTCATAGGATATAAATTGCTTGAATAGACTAGTAAGAAGAATATACATAAGAAGAAAATTTATTTAGAGAAGGATTTGAGCCAGGAGGTTTTTTTATTGTGTCTTGGGTCTAATAAGATAAATATATGTAATTTTGTTATTTCATAGGATTTAAATCGCTTGAATAAACTAGCAAATCATATTATTAAATGCCTAGAGTAAAATTCATACTTCCGTTTAAACTAAAACTAAAATATTTTCCAGCACAATAGACATGACATAGACAAATAAATTTGTGCGTGTGTGTGTATTCGGGAGCACATTAAGCAAATGAGACCAATACACAACTACTGGCTTGTGCTTTACTCTTACTTTTTTCTTTCAATTTGAAAGGCTAAAGGACAATGCTAGTTATGATACTACATACTCATTTTTTTATTTTTTATTCGTATAAACAATTCAATGCTTCTAATAAGAGGATTTATTGTGCCTAAATTATTATTTCATAAGAGGCATGATTTTATTTCCTTTAATCATTATAATTAGTTTAAAGCTTGTAAATATTTGCATGCACAGAAATATTGTGTCCAACCTATATGTGGGTCCTATAATATTTTAAAAAGTGGGATCTCTCATGCCTTGCCTATATCTTAGGATCCGTTTGGGGCAGCTTATAAGTGTGGGCGGCGTTTTGAAAACGCCTACGTACTGTTTGGTTCGAGCGTTTCGCCAATTTATCTGAAACTGCGTTTGTGTTTTTACACTAAACGCGAGCCGCGGATCGACCCCTGCGCCGGCCAGCGGGCCGCGTTTCAGGATAAGCAGCTTATTCTGAAACGCACAAGCTGCCCCAAATGGATCCTTAATGTCAATGACCACTGGCCGTGCATCATGTGATATATATTAATCTAAAAAATGAATCTATAAAGCTTAGAGTATGCATTTAGAATGCATAGTTTAATAAAAATAATGTATTTCATAACTGAACTAGAATTTAATAAATCCTATAAATATGAATTCAAAAATTACTAATGAGATTAAATCTTGGAAACGTTTTGGCATGAATCTAGTGGTGTGCATTAATTGGTTTAAACAGATAAAACAAATTTAATCTAGCATATTTAGCTGATTGTGTTTTAATTTATAAAATCACTGATCATTTTTCGTTCCAAACTACGAGTCATTTTGGGTTACATTTTTTTGTTTTGTTTGTGGAAAAGTTCAGTTAAATCAAAAAAATTAATTTATAATACAGTTGAGCAAAATTTTTCAATCGGTTGTTTTAATAAATCAATCAACCAATCACTCTAAACAGACTGACTGCAAATATCATTATTAGGATTTCAAAATTCCGTTAAACTAAAAAACAAATCTGATTAAACACATTTACATAAATCCTGATATTTAGTTTGTTATTTGTTTCAAGCTTAAGAGTAAATAAACAAATAATCAAACTCGGGGCTTAATAAATATGGTAGATCTGATATTAAACCTAAACTAATAAAAAAATCACTGCCCACTTTACTTTAATAAAGTATAATCAACATCTTAAATATAACATAATAATCTTCTAATCCATAAATAGAATGTAGTAATTATTAACTATTGCATTTTTTTTGGTAATAAGTTACTAATTATTTAATTTTTAATTAATAAATGTATGATGAGTTCAATCGGGTCGTGAATAAATAATGTGAATCACTAAAAAATTCTGCTTTTATTAGTCATTATATTATCATAAATTTTAATATTAAGCTAGCACAAGATAATTTAATATCAACCATATATTTATTTTTTACATATGTCTATTTATCATATTTTGATCCTATAAATTTCAATTATCATAATTAAATTTAGGGGGCCTTTTATACATACACAAAATTCTTATGCATTTATATAACAAACACCTAAACTTTGAAATTTACTAGCATAAAATTCAAATCTTGAACATTACATCAAAAATATCACTAAGATTAACTTTCTAAATTGAAATACAAATATTCATGCTTATATTTTGATATGCTTATGATAATTACGTCTTATATAAATAATATCAAAATTTTGGTGTTAGAATTTCAAATATATAGAAATTTGTGGTATGCATGTAAATCCCCTTTAATTTAAATATATAGTATTTTTTTATAAATGAAAAATTCAAGAAATTAACAAAATAAAAAAAATGACAATTACAAACTTACAATCCCACATCAAATTCCGAAAGTTATAGTTCCTCACATTCCATAAAACCCAACTTCCCACCATTAAAGGCAAATTAGTGAGGAAGTAGCGAGGTGAACTCACTAGGAAGGGCATTGACGAGATTGGTAGGATGCAAAGTAGAAGCGATTGTGAGAGAGGCGTATGCTGATAAAAAGAATGGAAAATGTCTGAAAGCCCTAAAAAGCTCTGACGCAAGAGCTTCCCTCGGTAACTCCACACCCTCCCTACGAACATTGCTACAATACTACGCCCATCCGTGAGCAGCTACAGTCTCGCGACCATGTGGGCTATCATTTCCAAGCCTCGACTGAATCGGTCAAAGTTTGCTCGTTGACATGGAGTCGGTCGGCCCTCCTGGGCCACTCCTCGTTATCCTATTATTATATATTTAAATTCCTGATGTTTTAGGGTTAGTTTTTGGCGTGAGTTTGTTTAGGATAGTCACCAATGTCCATTTCTCCCTTCAAAGGTTGTATCTAAGAGATTGAGTTGTATTCCGGCTATATCTCTCTCCCGAGGTAGCGATTATCTTCCCTTATCCCATTCTACATCCTCCCACATTGCTCCCAGCCACTCCATCCTTGTTGCAGCCACCTAGAACATGTATCATGTTGCTTCTTTCTGCAGTTTTTTATCTTCAAACAGCAGCCAGCCGCTTTTTTGTTTGTTGTCTCCATCCATAACAACAAGGAGTTATTGTCCCTACCTTTTCCTTTCTTCCCAGCCACCATGCCTCCCCTTCCAACGGGCCGCCACCTCCATAACCTATGCCCTACCGCTTCCTGTGTCGCTGCCTTCCCGAATTTGCCCCCTTTGCTATCGCAACCATTCCAACCGCACTTACCACCCTATGCCACTACCTAGTTGTTTTCCCACTCGTTCCCTGTGCTATCCTCGTTGTTCAAGCCGCCCAAATCCATCCCTCGTGCCTCTTTGTTGTTGTTTCATCCCTCGCCATGCCTTACCGCAACTCATGCACCTTCTAGAAACTTTACCCGTTGAATCCACCGCCTTCCAAAACCCCAACCTACCCATTCCAACCTACCTTGCCGACCTCAATCTTGGGATACATTTTAGTTGTGTTTGTTTGCTTGTGTTATTACATTTCCCTTTCATTGTGTGAGTTGTATCTACCTAATTGGCTTTCAGTAATAATAATTGTTTTTTCTACTGTGGTTTGGGTTAACCCTGGTATCATCCTCTAAATCCGACTAATCTAACTTATGCTGATAAAAACATACTTGAATTGCCAGATTATTATGAAAATTTAAAAGACTATAATATACAGGCATTCACTGTTTAAAGGTTCTCCAAACTCTATAGGTAATTGAATTCCTAACCTGCTTCTACGTTCAGCAATCTTGAGATTGCTTGGCCGGACATATTCCACCAAATACAAGTTAGAACTGTCGAATGATACAATCATTGTTGAAACTTTTAAAGGATTTAATCGAATCATAAGAAAATAAAAATCACCCTTGACCTCAAGTACCCCTTATGTAGCAAAAATGTGATCTAATTTTCTCAAGGCACCCCACGTAACCACAATCACGGATTGAAAACGTCATTTTTATTAACGGCAATCAAAGTTGACCCCGGGAATGCATTAATCAGCACAAAGAAGAATAAAAAATATCTGATAATTCCTATCAGGAAAAAGTCACAAAAGAAAGCAAAACAATTTTTCTTGAACATCTTAGGTTCTCGATGAAGCATCAAAATAGCAGTCAAGTGCATTCTCACCTTGTATAGATCTTGGCCTCGGGAGAGCAGCAGGAAAGTGAGATACCCGATCTCCCGATCTTCCTCGCAAGGAGAAATATCGGCACTGGTGTTTTATACAGCATTTATGCTAAATCCTGCCAAACGGCAAAAAACGCATTCATACATCCTACAGGTTCTCAAATCCCGTTTTTCTTCTGTTTTGCCTTAAATCCAGGATTTAGTAAATCCCGTTGGAAGACGGCTTTTCGGGATTTGGAGAAGCTAAAGCGCACGGGGGAAGACAGAGAGAGGAAGGGGGAGAGACGAGGGTTACCATCCTCGGATGGTTTCTGGTAGGAGCCGACCGGAAGGAGAGTTGGGAGTTTCGGAGCTTTGTACGTCGTGATCCGTCGCAGTTCTCAACTGTAACACTGGAAAAATTTTGTGCGAGGTTATTTTGATATTATTTTAGCATTAATTTAGATTTATTGTAGAGAAGTTTATATATTTTCTTTGAAAAGCCTGGAAATAATTCTTAATTCTGAAATATTATTTATGGTTCTACTTCAATAACTTCAAATTAATACTATGGAGATTATTTCAAAATTATTTTTGAATTATTTCGAAGTTGTTGAAGTGAAATATATGAGTTTTTATTTAATAACTCAAAATAATCCCGAAATAATCTCCACGGTATTATTTCAGAGTTCTTAAAGTATAATCACAGAAGTTATTTCAGGATTATTGCAGTCTATAGTTTTACTTTAATATTTTTTAGGTTGGCACGATATAGCACACATGTCGGCATATTACTGGGTGTCTGCACGTAGAGTTATGTCCAGAATACAAATAAAATTTTTTTCCAATTTGGAGCCATATGAAACTAATTTTGCTTATTTTTTTTGTTTTTTAAATATTTTAGAAATTAAAATATTTAAATAATAAAAAATAGATGTTGCATATATAAAGTGCATAAATTTTGATCTTATGTATGTAAATATTTTTATCTATATTATAAATATATAATTTTTATTTAATAAGTAGTTTCGACTTCGTTGTCGTCTTAAAATAATAGGCCGAAAGCTCTAACAACCTGCAGAAGACTCGAGCCGAGGGAGAAGTTTCCGGCAGACGGACTGACGATCACATCGCACATCCCCGAGTTAGCATCCGAATTTTGACCCATTCCTTCTTCCTCCTCCCTCTCCAGCCTTTCACCGCGAGATATCGTGTCGTCGTGCGGCACATTGCAAGCAATGAAGAGCCAAGTGCTGATGTCGCGGTCGGCGAGCTTTCGGCCGGAGACTCTCGGGCAGAACGCCCTCCAGCTCATTGGCAACCTCTGCTTCTCCCTTTTTGTCGTAGGCGTCCTCGCCTTCACAATCATCGCCGCGACCTACAAGCCCGAAGATCCTCTTCTCCATCCATCCGCCAAGCTCACTTCCTTCCTCACCTCCACATCCAATGCCACCTTGCGCTCCGACGATTCCGCTGCTCACACCGGCGACGACTTCCTCTCCCCCAATTCCACCCTGGAATCCGCCGCCATTACCCTTTCCCACATCAACAATTCCACCAAAACCTCATCGCTGGACGCCACGGACTCTGCTGCTGCTGCTGCGGAAGATGAGGCGACCGAGCCTGCTACTTCACTTATTTGTGCCGACGGACCGGTCGACTGCACCGATACCGAGGTCTTCCACACAATGATGCGCGCAGCCATCGAAAAGTTCCGCAGCATTCACTTCTATCGCTTTGGAAAGCCGGCGCGCGGCGGCGACGATGGCATATCCTGCGATATGGCATGGCGTTTCCGCCCTGAGGGGGCAAAGCGTGCCGGCTTCTATAAAGATTACCGCCGGTTCGATGTCAGACGATCTGCCAACTGCACCTACTCCGTCGTGAAAATCGGCGAGTATCACACCGGCATCAACGCTCGCAAGAAGCGCAAGACAACCCAAGGCGGCGATTTCAGAGCCAAGGACGCTGCTGATTCGCTTTCCGGGATGATTGTGCCGGTGATCGGTGAGGCGGTGAACGATACCCTTCCAGTTGTGGAGTCCGAGAACAAGTTCAGCAGCGGCAAGTACTTGATTTATACTGGCGGGGGCGACCGCTGCAAGAACATGAACCATTACCTTTGGAGTTTTCTATGCGCTCTAGGGGAAGCTCGGTACTTGAACCGTACACTTGTCATGGATCTTAGTATGTGCCTCAATTCCAAGTACAGTTGGAGCAATCAGGATGAGGAGGGGAAGGATTTTAGGTTTTACTTTGATTTTGAGCATCTGAGAGACTCAGCCTCCATCCTTGACCAGCTCCAATTTTGGGAGGATTGGAATAAGTGGCAGAAGAAGGATAAGCTGAAGCTTTATCTGGTGGAGGACTTCAAGGTAACACCCATGCAGCTGGCTGACGTGAAAGATGCTTTGATCTTGAGGAAGTTTGGGACTGTTGAGCCGGATAACTATTGGTACAGGGTTTGCGAGGGAGAGACTGAATCTGTGATTCAGCGGCCGTGGAACCTAATTTGGAAGTCCAGAAGATTAATGGGCATAGTTGCAGCTATAGCTTCGAGAATGAACTGGGATTATGATGCAGTTCATGTAGTAAGAGGGGAGAAGGCAAAAAACACTCAACTCTGGCCAAATCTTGCTGCGGACACTTCACCTGATTCTCTGCTTTCTGCTCTCAGTGAAAAGATTGATGATGGAAGACACCTTTATGTTGTCACTGATGAACCTGATACCTCTTTCTTTGACCCTCTGAAGGATAGGTACACCACTCACTTCCTCAATGATTTTAGAGACCTGTGGGATGAGAACAGTGAGTGGTACCTCGAGACGATGAAGCTGAACAGTGGGGTTCCCGTTGAGTTTGATGGGTATATGAGGGTGGAGGTGGATACTGAAGTGTCCCTGAGGGCTAAGAAGCAGATTGAGACCTTCAATGATCTCACAAGCGACTGCAAAGATGGTATCAATACCTGCAGAATGGCTTCTTGATTATTGATGGACATAAGATGGATTGGTATTTGAACAGCTTTCTTATTTTTAACTGAATTACTTTCTCAATGGTTCCATGTTTTGTACAAAATCCGTTATTTATGTTTTAAGCGACAATTCTTGTTAAATAATAATATAATTGCGCAAAACCTGAAACCCTGATATTTCAAATGTTGAGCAACTAAAAGCTTTTTCAAGTGGTTTTGATTAAGTTGGATCTGTTTGGGGCAGCTGCAGTTTATCTAGCTTCTGCTGATAAGCAGCTGATTCTGATAATCTGTTGATTAGCAGTTGATTCGGATAAGATGTCTGGTTGTTTGGTTTGTGAGCATGAAAAACCACTTATTCTGGAAAAATGATCATTCTGCCCCTGTTCTGAATAAGTTGTTTATCTGATTGGTTTGTGCTTTTGGTAAATAGTTTATTTGCAATTTTTTTTAGTTAAATTAATAATCTGTGTAGCTTAATTTATTATTTACTCAAATATCACAACATGAAAATACAAAAGAGTTGAATAACATTTATATAAATCAAAAAGTTCTGATTACATCAAATAATCATAAGGACATATACGAAAGATAAGTACACATTCACACACTAATATGGATTAAAATATGACAAAAAAAAAGAAAAAATAACATGTTAAAATTACAAGAAAAAATATGACAATGTTGACTTTAAAATATAAAAACACATCACGACGAATGTTACCCAGTTCTGATACCTCAAAACTCCAAGCAAATATGTCCGAGTGGGATATCGTAGAAACGGAAGAACTCAAACTATATGCGGTGGTCTCCCATTGTGGTGCTATCGAACTCCTAGCAGTTGTGTTCAATTGGGATATAGTAGAAACAGTTGCATTGTCGGCGCACCTGAAGAATTTGCAGTCTTTCGGTCCTTGTCCCCACCGCGGGCATCTGTAAAACTGTCTCCCAAAGCTATGCGTCTGTCGTGACGTGAGTAGCAAGGTCGGTAGTCCGCAACGACACATCACTTTCTCGGACTTCCCTGAATATCTGTAACTCATCGTCCTGCAGCTATTAAAACTTGAATAGATCAGTCAAAAAATTGAGAAAATATAAAAAGTATGCTTACCAAAGTGTGGAGACAGCGGTTGCTAACAACAAATCTCTGTAGTCGTCCAAACTGCTCCATCATTATCTCAATAAAATTCGAAACAATATGGGAAAGCTATAACATATGTACCAAAAATAATTAGAATTACCTGCAACAGGTAATTCCAAATTTTTAACAAACATACCACTTAATTTCTCAGGTAAATTCGAATGTTGTACAACAAATAACAACCATAGAAATGCTTCAAATGCTTCACCCCAAAATCCAGAAACCATAAAAAATGATGTCATACATAATCATACCATAGCAGACATAGAAAATGATGACATACATGTTCCAAGCCGAAATACATTGCTTCAGAAAAGAACATAATAGAGGAGTTGTAAGATGTGTTTAAAACCAAACTCTCCAACCAACAAGTAGCAGATATACCCCAAAAAAATATCTCCGAAGCAGTTATTTACACTTCCCTTAAGCATTTCTGTTTAACAAGCATTTTTGTAAGCTAATCGAGCCAGCTAACAAGAAAACTCATGCTTACCGAACCTGTGAGTATTTCTGCTTAACAAATAATTAGATATACCTCATCCAAGATATTTTAAACATGAAGACCAATTAAAATATAATTCCTTCATGCCAATTAGATAAATCCATCACTAGCAGCTCCATTTCCCTCAATGGTAGTTCCAAACATTCCCCTCAATAGCAGTTCTAAATAATGGAACATGTCAATCAGTCAATCATACAATTCCTTCATGTCATCTTTCAACATTTCCAAACAATGGAACATACAATAAAATAGAATCGAACAAGAACAACAACCTTAACTGCTCCTTAAAGTTTACGACATACATAGCATTATAAGGTGCATTTCCATTTCCATACAAAAACCCATATTATGCCTTAACAACTCTATTTCCATCAGATGCAGATCAGAGATATATATATATACAAAATGGAGCTGCTATGTATACAATGAAAAAAATAGCAATGTTCCTTGGATTTGAAAATAAAAACAAGGCCATTATGCTTATATTCCAACCACATGGGTTTGGATTTGTAAATAAATCCTCATTCTAAGTATTTACAAATCTAACACCCAAAGTTTGCTATATACATAGGTGTAAGTATTTACCATTGGATATGTGTTTCGTATATGTAAAGCAGGCCACAGAAAACCCATAGACAGCAGCACAAAGTCTCGTTTATGTCATTTGAAATTCTTCATGTAGAACCAGAAAACCTCGTTTATGGCATTTGAATACTTCATATACAAACAGGAGGCTCATATATACTTTCTGAAAGCCTAATAAGAAACCATAAAGCCTCTATACACAAATCTCAATTAGAATAATTCCATTAGGTAAAAAAAAAGACAGAATAGTTCTTATCACTGCAATAAAAAACAAAAAGCCTCATATATTGCAACATATTATTTGTTCTCAAAAAGCCCATACTATCATTCTCATTTCTATATATCTTATACTCATACATCTAATATATTCAGATAATATATAGTTCTTATTTTCATAGACTGTTTACAATCTGTTTCATGAAAACATAAGTTCCAATCACTGCAATAAAAACTCCCACCACTAAAATACCTAAAATCATCACCAACTCCAGACCCCAATGCCTAGAACTCTTAAATATCTTAAGGTAGCACATAGATGACAAAACCATTGTTGCACTGCTAGTGAGAAAAGAGCCAGTTAGAGCTACGTCATATCTGAAATATGGCACAGTTAGTGCTATAATTACAGTGCTAATCAGGATTACAGTACGGATTACAATGCCAATAAATTTGTTCTTTGAGACTTGAAGCTACTAAACAAAATGCTTCAACTGTTGAAATATGCAGATAAAATATATACCAAATTGGATGTTCAAACTCAAAAACTCAATATATATGTTCAAACTTAATAACTCCTTAACAATTCTCATTGTAAATATGCTTAAAAAGATAAAATTTCCCAATATCCAAATACCATAGTAATGAGCACATAAAATAAAATTCACGATTGACTAATATCATTTGTTATTTTTTCTCTTAATGTCGTCATCTCGGATGCACTTTCACCCTCTCGATTGTATTGTTCTTGTGACTCCATTTCATCTGACATTGTACGTCCCAAATGGTATTCATATGCTTCAGGTGGGATCTGATTTGAATCATCTTCTATGAGGGCAAATTCTTCATCCGATCTGGAGGGGTGTCGTCTAATGAAATTGTGTAATGCCATAGTACCCACTACAATTTGAACTTGCTTCGGAAATGGGTAAGCCGGCATATCACGTAGTATAACCCACTTTTTTTTCCACACTCTGATAGCTCTTTCGATTACAACTCGCAAGGATGAGTGTCTTTTGTTGAATAATTCTTTCTTGCCTCGTGCTACCCCACTGGATCTTTCAAAATCAGGGATGTGGTACTTCGTATCCGGATAAGGCTTAAGATACTCCATTTGTAATGGATATCCAGCGTCCACCAAATAGTATTTACCTGCTAAGTTACGTTAATTAGAAATTGAAGTATAAATACAGAACAAAGGTGTTTTGATGATCACCTGGAGGAGAAGATGGAAAACCGTGTATATGGTTTCTGGTGGCAAACGCAGGTTTGAATAATCCAGCAATAAACGCTAACCAAACACTACGACGACGTTTTGAAAACGCCGCACGCACTTTTAAGCTGCCCCAAGCGGACTCTTAGTATTTCAAGCTCCTTTCTACAAATCATCAACCCATAAATGAAGATTTGAAACTTGTCAAATTTCTTTAACCCACAAATCAAAATACAAAGTTATGTATGTTTATGGCTTATAGTGCAAAAGAAAAAAAAATGTTTAATGATTTAAAACACTACTCAAATTTATTTCTTCTACTAAATACAATTCACTAATAAAAATGGTAATCTTTATTAAATCTGCAAAAAATATGATAGCCAAATTATTAATTTATTAGAACAGTAAGCTAATCTGAAATGACCAATTGATAGCAATCTTTTGCGCTAACAAGATATAACCCTACGCACAAATTGACGAAAAATTATTATATCCGGACTCTAGATGCAAATTTGTGCTCTGAGTGTAGTGAAAGCTTGCCACATGGCAAGTGGGCCCTACATCTTTTTTACAAATCATTATTAACCGGTGTATTACAGTGGGACTCACTTGTCACGTGATAAATTTTCTCTGGACTCCGGACGCAAATTTGCATCCGAAGTCCGAATGCAATATTCTCTCCAAACTGAGAATAACTCAACAACATATAAATATTGATTTGAATATGTTGATAAGAATAATAGATATTAAACTTGAAGAAAATAAACTTGAAACTACAATTGGAAAAAAGAAGTATTATTACTGAAAGCAAATAAGTGGTTATAATCAAACGCACTTGAAAGTAGAAATTAAAAAAAACATGACACAAACCCACACTAGTGTTCGGTCCATGGGTGCTAAAGGTCAACTAGGTGGTCGGGAGTGGAGGTAGGCAGTTGAAAGGGGTTGTGGGTGGTTGTGACATGAAAAAGGAGGAACTTGAAGGGTGGTAGCAGCTAAGAGAAGTGGTTGGACAACAATAAATCGACTGGTAAGGATGGTCCTGGGTTGCTGCGACAAGGGAGGAATATTGACAGCAAAGGGGAGGAGTTGCGATAAGGACAATAGACTGGGATGAGAGAATCAATTGATCAGGTGGTTGTAATAACAGAAAACAGTCAAGAATGATTGTTTCTGGGCAGCAGTAGCGAGCGAGAATGACGGTGATAACGGCAAGGAAGGCGTGGGCTGCAAGACAGCCAAAGAAGGACTGTCTTGGGACTGCTACAATGAGGTGGATGACTGAGTGAAGAAGAATTGCAAGCAAAGCAACAAAGAACTACTGTTGGGCCGACTGCAGTGAGGATGAAGGCACGATAATGAAGTGAGAGGGATGCAGAAAGGGATAGAGAAGATAATCATCACCTAGAGACCAAGATCCAGTTAAAGTACCACCTGAAACTCTAAGATAAAACCCTCGAAGGGAAGAAGAGACATCAGTGGGTGTCCCGATACAAAACACATGAAAAACTACCCTAAAATATTATAAAAGTAAAAATATAATAATGGGATAACTAGGAGTAGCCCCATAGGATTGACCACCCCATGAACACAAAATTACTTGGGTTGGTTCGGTCTAGGCGCGGATCGACCCCCGCTTTAGTTGTGTGTATTCCCTCTCAGGAGATATCCCGCAGTAGTCTTCCGGGATTGGGAAAGCTTCAACCTCATTCGTTGAAGCTTCCATCTGCATGATGAAGTGAGCGGGGCTATTGTAATCTTTCTAAATTGAAGAGTCCTCAACCGAGTCGATATGAGCACTTAGGTCCCATTGTCGGTTGCACTGTACTTCAGGTTGTGCATTCGGTAGGTTCAGATGGATAGGTTTTAAAATTTGGCAAACTGATTTGAACCGAAATTAAGAAACTCAACTACCGAACTAAACAAAATTTTGACAAATCGAACCAGTCAAACCAAAATATAATTCGTTTTGAATGGTTTGATTTTACATAAACCAAAATATATATACTCGATACATTTGGTTTGACTGGTTCGATTTTACATAAACCAAAATATATATAATCGATACTTAAAAAATAGAAAAAACATAGTATCAAAAACTCTTCATTTGCTTAAAAAGTCGAATAAGTCAAACAATTATCCTTAGGCTACCTAAAAATATTGCATGGTTAAGTAAATTTCGGTTCTCGGTTGGTACGGTTGAAGTTTTCTTAAAATCGAATTGGGAACTGAAAACCAAATATTGACCTTTTAAAAACTGAGATACAAACTTTTAATTTAAAGTCAAACCAAATTATTAAATCGGCTCAGTCTGATTTTTTGGATAAAACCAAACACTGCACACCTCTAACTGTCCCCCCGAAACACTTGAGAAAATTTCCCTACTTGCGAGCTGTGATTCATATAGGTCCAGTTTTCTGGGAAATCACTACTGAACTGAACTGAGTCTGCAAGTCACATATATACCGTTGGATCCTCCCAAAGTTGACTCAACGTGATCTGAAGTGACGGCAGCCTGAATCTCCCCGAACAATGTCGACCATGGCGGTAAGCTATCAAATAAGATGTCCTAAAACTCTCTCTGTACTGACTACTCTGTATTAGAAGGCCGACTCTTCTATCTCGTTATCCCGAATCATCACCAAAATCGATCCCCAGTCTCTGAGAATTGTTTTTCTCCTTCGCCACAGGTGACCCCCAATGGCATTACGCCCAAAGCCTTCTTTCTTTCACTTATAAAACCAAATAGTAGATCGGTCGGCGCTACCAACCAGTCAGCCTAAAGGTTTAGTTTATCGAACACTGACATGAACGAGATGTTTACGGAGCTACCAGTGTCGATAAGAATACTCCTGTCTTGGGAGTTGATGATAACCCATTACAACTATGGCCTCGTCATAAGGGTTTCCTCGTTGGGGGAAGTTCATCGTCAGTGAACATGATGGGAGGGCAACATCCTCTCCTCTGTATGGAGGCGACATTACACAAATTGCTCGTCCTAGACCTCTTTTTGGAGCTCCATCGGGAGAAATATGTTCCTCCGAGAAAAATCAGGACTATCCCGATGACGTGGACGACATTAGTCCAGACGAGTCCTGGTGGCGCCTCAATTGTTGGAGTTTTCTAATTTCTTTAGCCCGAGTGTCCCCAGGCCACTAACTCCTTTAGCTTTTCAGCCTTTATCAACTCTTTAATGAGACTCTGAAGGTGCCTGCATTTCTCCATGTCATGGTCGTGATTCCGGTGATACTAACAATACTTCCTTGCATCTCCGAGAAAGCCTCTGGCTATCACCGGTGCAGGCTCCTTGAAATATTCTTTGTCTTGGATGGCGTCCGCAATATCCGCCATTGAGACCCTCAAAAGAGTAGCTCGCAAGCCCTCATAATCACCATATGGTTGTTCATAATATTATACCGGTCTCTCATAGTACTAGATTGGCCGAGATAGGGGTGTCAATTTAGATCGTGGGTCAGGTTCGGATCTGACCCGAAAAAAACCCGACTCGAATCAGGTCAACCAGAACCTATCCCAAATAATAAATAGGTCAAATTCTCTAACCTGAACCCGACTCGAAAAATATTCAGGTCAATTCGAAGCCAGATTTTTATGGTCGAGTTCGAGTTATGTTGGTGTGTCAAGTCAATTTTTGACACGTATGGATAGCAATTTGGGTCGGTGGGTCAGGTTCGGGTCTGAACTGAAAATGATCCAACCCACATCAGGTCAACTCGAACCCGACCCGAATAATAGACTGGTCTAATTCTCTGACCAAAACCCGACTTGAAAAATATTCGGGTCAACCTGAACCCTGATTCTTCGAGTCGAGTTGACATGTTGGGTCAACTTTTGCACCTCTAGCCGCGGATCACAGTTCCTTGCATGACCACCTTGCTGGTTGTACCAACGGGTCCCTCTGCTGCCGCAAGAGGACTAAGTGTCTTTGAATTATCGCCGAATAGGTAGCTAATGTTCCCCCCTTGGCTTCATGTTCTCCCCTTGGCTTCAACCCGTTGCCAGGGGGGAGCTCTTCTGGGCATGATGCCCTTTAGGTTCTTGTTGGGGGTACTTTCCTCTGCTAGCATGTGTTTGTTGGCTCTCTCCAATAGTTTGACCAAGTCTCGGGGTTTGTTTATGCTGAGGTCATAGGAATACCTCTCGAAGGGCACCGGCAAATCACACCGAAAACAATCTTCTGAAATCAGTGAAGTTGTTGATGCTCTCTGCTGAAATGCATGGAACCACTTCCAAGTTGATGACCTCAAAGCAATAAAAAACAGACAACACTTGAACGCATCTGAGATTTTGAGCATGCACACGACGGACTCAAATACAACAATATGAATTATGGGGTCTGACCGCCTCCTGTAAGCCTCCAAACCCCGGCAATTTGAGTTTTTTGAGGGGCTTCACTTTAGATACCTGGAGAGAGAATGGATCTTTAATTGACATGACGCCTTGGTGAGCTCTAACCGTTGCCTCTCCACCTGCGCGGATCATGTGTTGTCTTGATACTGCGAGTCGCCGACCCTCTCAGGACCGTTGTTCGCCCTCCTGTCGTTGTGCGCCAGCGCCACCTCTTCTTATTGATTCTATTCTTGTGGGGCTCGATTTTCTTCTAAGGCTGTGAAGGCCCTCAGGACTTTGGTGATCTGGCCCGATACCTGCTCCATGACCCGAGTTCTCATTTCCTACATTTCTTGCAACATACGCTCCTTGATATCATGTCGTGGTGGATCTAAGTTAGCTACTACTCTTAGGTTACGCTCTTCTTCTTTTTTATCGTCGTGCTCATTTTTATGTCGACGACATGACTTCACGCTCTCTGCACCTTTTAGGATGTTAAATCCAAAACTTTTTGGGAGACACGACTAAGGAATAGAGCACTGAAGGAAGAGAGAGAGAGAGGAGCAATAGTATATTGAATATTAAATTAGCATAACTTTTATTCATGAAATGGACCCTCCATTAATAGGAATGGTTCATTGTATAATTACATGTTATGCCCTTAAAGTACATAAGTACGATGAGGGTATTTCAGTAAGGCTCGTGGGGCCCATAGATACCCGACTGGGAGGAATTGGTCTGCCACTGGGTTGGACCGCTATGAGGCCGCTCGGCCATTAGGCTAAACGGCTCTAGACCGTGCGACATGTTGGGAATAGTGCTAACTACTCTGGAACTGTGATATGCCTTTTAACATACTTAATTTTTTTTACATTTAGCACATGTTTTTGAATGAAATTGTACTTTATAGGAATATATTTTTATATTTTTTGGTTGCAGGTATAACAGATGCAGAAATGGAGCGAATTGGAGCAAGAAATTGACCTCTGAACTGGCGCCTAGGAGCCAACTTCTGGCGACTAAGCGCCAGAATCCAGAGACTCCGACGCTTAAGCATTGCATATTGGCGCCTAAGCGCCAGTTCAAAATGCCAGTCGACAAAGGGAGTTGGGCGCCTAGGCTCTAGAACTGTATGGATAGTTTTTCCGGCAGTTTTTCACATGATTTGGAGGTTTTTCTTGGGGGATTCATGGCAGAAACGAGAGGAGAACATTAGAGAAGTCCAGGAAGCATAGAGCACAGCAGGTAATTGAAGAAAAAAGTGAGATTTTCTTTTCTTTCTTGTATTTTACTTTGAAATCTGTGAGAGGTGTGAGGAATTGTTGTAAGGTTGCAAGGAGAACACTTTGGGGTGGAGTTCTTCATTTCTCAGGGAAGAAGATAAGTATATTATGTTTACATTCTCTTGTGTCAAATTATTTCATGGTATTTGAATTTGATGTGCTATAAGATGATGTGTCTTGTTGTTTTCTTAATGCAATTTGAGTAATTTCCTTTTTCCTTCATCTTGTAATGGATTATTAGCATGTGTAGGTTTTAAATTAAAGCAAAATCATGTTACTTTATGAAATCCGATGGTATTTCATCTGTACTTAATTTACCTTGCAAATTTGTCATTTGTGATGTAAAAAATTGTTGTGAACCCATAATGATCTAGGAGGACTATAACATCAAACAACTAGTGAATGTCTTACTAACCTATAGGGTGAAGGAAAAGCAGTCCTTAGGTTAGTGCAAATAAATAGGGAGCTGAATTATAATAGGTCTAAATTGGAAACTCTAGGGCGACAGGTTAGGATCCTAGCCAATTTGATCTAGGATTTAATGAATGAAAGCTAAGTTAGCCAAATTTAGGGCATGATTTGGTGACTCTAGGATGACAAGCTAGAATGGTAACCAATTTAAGGAATTGAAATTAGGTTTATCTAATTTATTTATACAGTCGGAAGAGGGAAAAGAAGATATATGCTCCTATTTGTCACATGTTTTTTTTTTAATTTTAGTTGATTTACAATAGCTACTAGTTTCATTACAAGGGGCAGGAACCTCTAATTAGCTTGAAACTTTCTGCTTCATTTAGCTTTGTGTATTTAGCTTATTAGGAGCTTAGGAGAGTAGAAGCGGTTTAGTAGGATCTCCTAACACATTTTACATCAACCAAATTTCCAAGCTAAGACTTTTTTAAATCGGCTAGAACTTTTCTGAAGTCATTTAAAATTAATGGCTTTCTCTGTTTGTTCGATACTCTGGGATTAAAAAAAAAAGGTATATTACTTTAGCGATGCTTGCACTTGTGTATACCTAATGAATAGTATTTAACCATGATAAATCTTGGGTGATATAATTTATAAAACTCATTTTAAATATAATATTTCATCTCAATATCACTAGGTATACCGTAGAGTTAGTAGCGGTCAAACTGACGGTTCGTTTTGCCCATCTGGCCTGGATGGAGGGCACCAGATTCATCTACACGAGCCTTGTCAGGTAGATTCTCTAAGAGCCGATCTCTTCCTATTTGTCTTGGAAGTATTGTTCTCCTGATATTGGCTAGATGCGCGGTTCTAGACTTTTTTTGGAGGGCTCTGCAATGTCTCCTCATCCTTTTCGCTTACTGATAGATATCTTTAAAATTCTTGTTGACACATTTTTAATGTACACAATGTTTTATGGCGCAGAATGTTGGCCTATAAAGGAGAGGCATGAAACTAAGTTAAGTGACGGTGAGATAAGAATGCTTAGGCGGATGAGTGGCTTGACTCTTTGAGAAAATATGTGAAACAAATGTATCCATGAAAGGGCTGGTGTAGCTCCAGTGGCAGATAATATTAAAGAGAGTAGTCTTAGATGATTTGTTAAAATAAATGTTGATCATTTGATGATCTTGTTAGGAAAATAAATGTTTTAAACTTGACTTATGTTAAGAAAGCAAGAGGTAGACCTAAAAAGACTTGGGCATGTTGTATAAAAAACGATATTAATTTATTAGATTTATATCAAAATATGGCACTCTGTAGGACACAATGGAGAAAAAGGATTCATGTGGCCGTCCTCAGTGAGACAAAGGCTTGTTGTTGTTGGGTTAGAGGGGAGTCTTTTTTTTTTTATTGCCTTAGTTTATCTTATACTCTTATGTTTCTTTTCTGTAGCGCATCATGTGTATAATCTTCCCTCCTCTAGAAGTAAGCTATTATTTGACAACTCGGCTTAAATGCATAATTTTGGTGTCTTCTATTGGTTTATATATCATCGTTATGTGGGAACTTCATCGCATTCACTCGTATAAGAGTTTTCATATAGCATTTAAGATTTTTTTATTTCCTTGGTTACAGTTAGATGAACTAATAGTGCATATTATAAGATTTTAGTTAAAAGATGGAAACGCAAGCAAATATGAAAGTCCTGCTTTGAGAAACTCTTAAACTAGAGTTTTAACAAGCAAATATTTTATGAGAACAATTGGATATAATCTTGAACTACAATATGAATTGATTAAAAGAAAAAAAAAACAAAAAAAAAAACCAAAACAGAAAACTTAAACGAGTTTCTTTTGCATTAGTTACAACAACGTTATATGAAATATATTCTGAATATTTCCCGGAAGTATATTTGCTTGACTAAGAACATGGCTGTGTGGATATGATTAACCTTCTACTTGTTAATACTGCTACCCAACTTGCGTTGGCTTATTGCTTCATCAATAGAAAATACCTATTTTGTTCTTTTTGTTTGTTGCTCATACTATTAACTAATAGAAGATGTAAAATGCTAGCTCAACTATCCTCAAAAATAGTATCTGGAATATTCTTGAGCATGTTAACATTTCTGAGTCAATTGCTGATATTACATGCTGTGGGGAAATACATCGTGCCAAAATATTCGCATATTGCTTTTTTTCATTATTATTTGCTATGAATATCACAACTGAAAACTGCATTAGAAGACCATGCTCATCTACATTTTAATCACAAATATTATCTTGAAATTATACCTTGCTGCTTGGGCTTCTGGGATATTTAATTTTTGAATCTTTTAATCTCCACCCTTGATCACAACTCATTCTCCTCTCTTTTTGATCATCTCAGCATTACGAGGTTCTCTATCTCTCTAATTTTTAGCACATTAAGAAAGCTAGGAAATTAAGTTTTTGACAGGGGATAGGTTATTGCAGGTAATTTAGCTCACTTTTTTGCTTCTGGCTTCACCACAGTATCTCCAGTCATGTAAAAGGATAAGCCACAGGTAAGTATTCTGTATTATTGATAATTTGCTCTATTTTATGATCGGCTGGTTTCTGCTTTAGCTCTGGCCTTCCTAATATTGTTTTCTGCTACATCAACCTTTTTTTTTTTAATTTGGGAATTTTACATGCATACCTCACAATTGTCATCTATTTACACATCTAACATCTAAACTTTCATTTTTTGCATACATGCCTCTTTGCCCATGAATCACACCCTAAGAATAATGTGTAAATGAGAGAGATAGAGAGAGAGAGTGTGTAGTAATCCGTTGTGTCTTATTCATAAAATAATTTCTCTATTTATAGAGGAGGGGGGGGGTACAATGATAATATTATATTTTTTATCCATTTTAAATGAGTCTACTCTAGGGTATTAATGATATTTTACATGTATGAGATAGTCGTCCGACTACTCTAGTTTGATTGATCGAGCTTAGTTAGCTTCGGGTCGATGAGATCAATTCGGTCGACTGAGCTTTAGTTGGTACAGGTTGGCCGACTGATATGATTTTGTTGTCAATCCTTGATCATTGATGAGCTCTTAGTGCATCCTTGGGAGGGTTAGAGATGTTGTGGAACTGTGTCTTTTCTCAGGTCGGCTCTACTAGATCGGGTCCTTTTTTCTGTAACAGTTAGCCCGGATGCTTTCTTTGTTCTCATTTATGGCTGAATGTTTTGGGTTCGGATCATCTCGCCTTCTTCTTGTTTGTCTCTTTACTCGGTCAGTTTTAGCCTTGCTAGTTTGGCTCAGACAATTTTGCTTGCTCCGTCAAATCAGCCTCACATTCTTTTGGCAGAGGGCCGGTCTCCGCCGCATTCTTTACTTCTTGATGTAAAATGTAACAATGTGTAATTCACTTTTTAAAAGTTAAAATGATGATGTCTTTTTGTGATATAAGAGATTTGGGTGGTATAAATATAAGAAAATAAATATTAGTTATTAGATAAATTAATATATTGGAATTGGATGGAATGTAAATACCTCTTTTCCTTTGGCTTCCCCTCCGTGGTGCGTTGGTTTTGGCATCGCTTAAGAAATTCAGGCGTACTTCTTGTATTGTCGCGCATAATTATTCTGTGGTTTTGTCTCGTCTGGCTGTCCTGGTTTTGGGCTTCTTTTTAGCGGTTGCTACGTTGTTTGTAGTGTTGGGGGTAGCTTAACTCGCTAATGGCAACCCACCTTCACAGGTTTGATGGTCATCTTTCATCAAAATTTCAGTTTAATTCAACCTTATTCATAATAAATGAAAATAAATAGTATAACATACACGCAATCAAATGTATTTATTAAAAAAAATATATGAAATGAATATATATTGAATCAATAAAATCCATAGCAGACTTGCTGTATTTCGTCTAGGAAATCAAAACCATCAGCTAATGGAACGGAAATGAACTAAAAACAAATACAAGTCTTCAACTCCAATTAAGATCGAACAAGCTTATTTTGGTGTTATGACGATGATGTGTAGGGGTGAACATTCGGTCAGTTTGAATGGATCAATTTTAATATTGGTCAAACCCGTTATAACTGAAATCTACCTTCAGAAAATCAAATCAATATAAATTTAGATAAAATTGAACCGAGCAAACTGAAATTTAATTCGGTATAAATGATTCAGTTATGAAACAATTGAAATTTGACTGAGAGCAAACATTGCTAATCACATATCTTATTTATATAATATCGATTTGATTTCACGAATCTTCTATCTTTTGCAATCAAATATTTACATATAATAAATTCTTTTTTTATATTTTAATTTATTCCACATGAAATTAAAATATAATAAAACTTTTTAATAAAATTTTTGTTTTTCGATTTTATTCGGTTAAATGAACATTAAAATCAAGCCGAAAATCAAAAAAAAAATATTGAATTTTTTTAAAAATAAAAAGTCTAAATTCAATTTTGAAACTGAACCGAACTAATCAAACTCGATGGGTTTGGTTTTTCGGTTTTGATGAAATAATGCACGCCCGTAGAGACGACTAGCTCATAACCAAACTAAAATCTAAATACGACACTATGACTCAAGTAGATAACGAATCGATGGAATACTTATTGCCAAAATATTTGATTTTATAACAATTTTCCACCTATTAATCTCAAGGATTTTCTAAGAGAAGCATGAAAATGTAATTATATTATTGAGTTAGAATAATGAATGCTAAAAAATGCCAGTTATCGTATCTTGATTGATAATATAGGGGTGTTTTGAATTACTTATATGAAAAATAATAATTAATACAGTTACATGTTATCACATCAATGTGCAAGTGTAACGAATTTTTTTACTTATATGCATCAATACATACGCTGAATGATTCAACAACCTATTATAAAAATTCTTTTTAGGGCAATTACATGCAGACCACCCGAAACTTGCTATTACGAATCAATCATTCTAACTCATCCATTCTTCAAATTCTTGCTCCAATATGAAGGAAAAATCCCAAGTCATATTTTTCATTTTTATCGAATTCTCACTATTTTGATCGTGGCATGCATGAATACATCGGTCCGTTTGATAGTTAAAAGAAAAAGCACATGATATTAATATTTTGAGTCGTATGTCAGTAATTAAACCTTTTTATGTTGAATCGGGCAATGTTTGTAAGGATAATTACATACAAATTACCCGAAACATTGATATTTATAACTTAATCTTCCAGGTGATTTTTTTGAATTACCAAATATATGCATTTATGCATGCCACGATTAATCTATTGATAATTTGATAAAAATGAAAAATATGAGTCGGGGGTTTTACCATGTATTTTGAAATTTGAGTGAGAAATTGAAAAATAGATGAAAGAGGGAGGTTAATTTGTAAATAGAAAATTTTGGATGGTCCGGAGATGTTATCTTATGGAAGTATCAACCATAAGGCGCAAGTGGTATAGCAAATGCTTTAGAAGTAATATAATGAAGATTAATTTATAGACACATAACGTGGTTTGTATGAACATGTTTTATTTTACATTAACAAAGAATGCACATATGAATTAAACTATGTCATCATATAATCGATTCAAGAGATTTGCTTTTATGCTTCAATTAATATGATAAAAGACATAGCACTTTGAACTAATCTTTAATTTTTTTACAAATAAGTAAGGCAAATTGAATATGAAAGACATGATTGAATGCATTAGCTATGATTTACAATCTATTACATATTCAAGCAACCTATGAAAAGCGTTCTGAATAATACCGATAAGAAAGAAAAATATATTTACACTCTAACAAATAAAAATTACTCATCCTAAAATATAACATTTGAATTTAATGTTTTTTTGGTACTCTAAGAAAATAAACACCAAATGAGATGTAATAATTAAAAATTATATTTAAATGTTGAACTTAGATTTGTCCTTGAATCAAACTTAAGAAAAATAATGTAATCGAAGAGAGAGAAAATTAATGTTTTTAAGGATGGAGGAGCTAGATGAAAGAGATATGCGATTGGGAAAATATTTTTGGAATGAGGATCCTCTCACAAAAGATATTTCATTCTCAAGTAAGCCATGTGAATCAAATGACTTTAATAAACTTGGAATAACAAATTACAAAGTTTAGGATGAAAAGACAAACATCCAAAATAGCATTAACGTTGTTCCAAGAAAAGACAAAAAACATCCAAATAAGTAATATGATAAACCTATTTTAAATAAGAAATCCGATAAACCTATTGGAAAATAACTGCAATATTGCAAAGATAATTGAATAAAATTAAAGATATCTGTTGTCGTAAAAAAAATGTAAATTATTGAGCATACTGTCAGGGGTCATCTTTATGAAGAACTCTCTACGGGTCAGGTCCTCCAGCAACTTCATTGAGTTCAAATATAATGACATGTCCTCTTAAACTTTTGGATTTGCCTCCATAACTTGGATTACTTCTTTGATGGAGGTCGCTTGTGAAGTCTCCTAGGGTCGTTGGTGGATGAAGCCATTTTGATATTTGACTTCTAATGAAAACAACGCATTTTTTTTTCTTTTCTCTACTCTTGGACTCTTTGATCCGTATGTGGACTCCATTTCATTTTGGTTTGGGCTAGGGCCTTCACCGAAGTCAATTACTTGCTCAGCATCAAAGTTCTCATGTACGCCTGCAAACCCTTTCTCACTAGAGGTCCAAGCATTAGTCCACGTTGCCACATCCCACCAAAAATACGGTCCAACTTTTCTTACAGATCAGGGTCAATACCATTGAATTTGATTTTATTGGTGGCTAACACTAACTGTAATATAAACGAACGTGGATATGTTCATACAGTTCAAAAAATGGAAGTCAGGAGAAGAAAGTCATAAATGGATACGTTTTCACCTCCGTTCTCTTAGCTCATCATTCCTCCAAAACATCAATAATCAGTTTAATTGGATCCCAAGCCAAGCCAATGGATCCTCATTTTAATTTCGTCCACATTTTTCAGTCCCTTTTCAATTGATCCCACCCCACTTGTTTTTCCGTTGGATCCTAGTGTATTCCCTTCTTGTCATTTCCTTGAACATTTTCATAATTTTTTGCCACCTTTGTTAAAATAGGTGGTGGGTCTATTTTCCAGTTTGACCACATTAAGACAAAGGTCGTAAAATATGAGTTTGGCTTCCTTATCCCACATAGTTGATGGCTGACTTCTTTTGTCTTAACCATTGTGTTACTAGCATTTTAAAAGTTAAACATAAATATTAGACAGAAGAAATAATTAGTACAGATCACAACCACACACCACTATTTCCACACCCCCACACACCACTACCAACACCTCCACAACCACACATAACTACTTCCACCCCTCCACAAACACAACCGCACACCAACACTTTTACACATCCACACACCACCACAAACACCTCCACACAACACTTCCAAACCAACACAGCCACACACAACACCATCACACCTCCACACAACACGCAACCATCCAAACCAACACAGCCACACTCAACCCCATCCCCCCTCCACACAACACGCATCCACACACAAAAACACACCAACACTTCCACACCTCCACATACCACTATGACCACCTCCATAAAAACGACCACACCAACACTTCCACACCTCCACACACCACTACCAACACCTCCACAAACACAACTGCACACCAACAATTTCACACCTCCACACACCACAACCAACACCTCCACACTAGCACAACCACACACGCCAACACCTTCACACCTCCAAACAACACGCAACCACACAAAACCATGCACCAACACTTTCACGCCACAATCGACACATCCTCAAACACAACCACACCTCCAAACACCACAAACGACACATCCTCAAACACAACCACACACCAACACTTTGACATCTTCATACACCACCACCAATACCTCCACACCAACACAACCACACTTCAACACCTCCACACAACACATAACCACACATAACACCTCCACACTACAACAACCAGTAGCATCACAACACAGTCATATTCGACCAACATCATTGCACAACATCATTGTGCAACATCACAACACAAATATTCAGCCAACCACCACCATCACTGTTTAAAATTTCAGAACAACCCATCACAAGGTCAGTCAAGGAAAATCCATCTTCTTCATCATCACAGTAACTGCCAAGATCACATAAAAAATAACGCTCTCACCAAAATCATAGAACAACCCATCACAACGCCACCACTAAAGAAAATTGTAAAAACCAAAACCATAAAAGTTGCAAAATCCAACGCCAATGCATAACTATCCAAAAATGTTCATCTTCATCACAATAACCACCAACATCACAACACAAATAATGTTATTACCAAAATCACAGAACAAGTCATCACAACATCATCACTAAAGAAAATCACAAAATCCAAAATCACAAAAATTGTAAAATCCAACACCAGTGCACTACCACTCGAAAATCATCGACCTAATATAGCTCAGAGAATCTAAAATGATTATAAGAATATTTTAACACTCAAGACTAACTTCTTAAAAATAAAATACTTTTATTATTTTCACAAAGCTTAATGATAGCGTTATGACACCGAAGTGCTTTTAAGCGTAAATATCAAATTTTGACCGCTAGATATGACAATGCATAAGAATTGTACTATTGTCAATTTCCCTTATATCTTTATTGTCTCGTTGCCCATTTTTGTACCACATTTTAATTAAAAAAAAAATAGCAAATCCCTGAAATTCCATTACAACCGAATCGCACACTCCCGTGATGCTGCCAAAAAGGTTGAAGTTGGCACTTCATTTTACAATGAAATGCTGTTTAAAAATAAATAACAATAAAACTTGCCACCCGCAATTCTCACTTGCGTGTAAAGCAGCTGAACATGGATCAATTTCTAAGTTATCCTCCAACTGAAACCAGCTGGAGAAGGAATTATAATAGAAACTGACCTCTTTAAGTTGCAAGAACTGAAATCCCATCCCAAGCGTCTACATTTAACCTTCCTGTCGTTGTACCCTTTATCATTAAACTCGTATTAATGCCCAATTAATCATTACAGCAAAGATAGAAATTTTATAAAAAAAAGTACAAGAATCAATACACCATCATATAAAAAAGGAGCAATTTTTATTTTTGAACTTTCACTATATACCATCCCCATTAAAAAATCTCCCCGGCTTATCATCCAAAAAAATTCCAACAATCATAAACAATCGGTGAAAGATAAGAGAATACATGTAATTTATAAATTTCATATGGCACTGTGAAAATTAAGAAGTTAAATAAAAGTGGCATCTTCCAATTGTTAATCAGTAGAAGCAATCAACTAGAGCCGACGTCGACATCAGGAGCGGCGGCTTGCTCGCAAACGAGAAGGTTGATGAAGATGTCGGCAATTCACCTCCGCCACTGCAACAGTAATCATCGTCGGAAGCAGGGAGATTGAGATCCAAAGTCATCACAATACTACTCTTCTCGGCCTTCTTCTCCTCCACAGTTTCCGGCATGCTCGTCTGTCTGTGCCGTCGCATGTGGCCGCCAAGTGCCTGTCCGGATGAGAATTCTGAGCCGCATATTAAGCACTCGTGGACTCTCGCGATCTTTCCAATTTTTGAGTTGGAGAAAGAATTGATGTTTAACTGAATCAACTCCTTTCCGATCTCCCCTCCTTGATCCTCCCCAACCGACGGGATGGTCAGCTTGGGCTTCTTATGGCTTGTCCGATGACCGCCGAGCGCTTGGTAGGATGGGAAGCATTTATTGCACGTCCGGCACTCGTGCAAAAAAAATCCTGCTTTGCCAAATCCGGTGACTCCCCTGCTTGGCTTTTTATCCGCTCCAATTTCTTCGGTTTCTTTGATGGCGGAATCCGGCGGCGGGCCTTGAGCGAGGAGTATGAGGCAATTGGCCATGTCCTCCTCCTCCGAGGAAGATGAAGAGGCCGGAGCAGCAGCCGCCGGTAAGTGCCTCTGCCGCTTGGTTCTCCTTCCCTTCAAGACGTGGGGGGTTACCATGGCTTCTTCTGTAGAATCCATGGAGTGCAGGGAGAAGAAGTTGAGGAAGCGAGAGTGAACGCAATAGGAACGATGTATATATTAGCAAGTGTGGTGGAAAGCGTTAGCAAGTATAGTGATGAATGAGTTGGAGTTTGCTTATTAAATCCGAGGCTGAGCGTAAACAAAGCATAAATATTTTAACGGCAATGTTTATACAACCCCCACAAGTTAAGCACATTTAAAAACCCACACTTTATTAATAAGAAAATTTTGATTTATGAGAATTTGGTGGGCTAACATCATATCATTTTAATTATGTACATATTAAATTATGGGTATCTATTTGTTATTTTGGCATGTGAAATGAGTATCTTTTCAAAAATTAATATATGATGGATGTTATACTCTCCACACTTACTTCTCACAGATGGTGACAATATCTAATTCGCTTTCAAGGGGCTAAGGGAGCAAGGCTTGTTTGGCTTGGAAGTGACCGATAAGATATCGGAGTAGAGTGAGCTAATCATTAGAATGCCATTCATTCTTTTTGAATTTCATTGTAAAATAAGCTGATATTTAAAAAAATAAATAAATAAATAAATTAGTATGAGCTTGATAAGTATTTTTCATTTTTATACCAACAGAAGTGAATATCATTGCATTGCTCAACAAAAGTTCACCTAAAATTCACTCATTCTCACAACCAAATCAAATTACGTCACTTCTTTGAACAGTAACAGTAAATTTATTTTTCATCCTTAATTATGTTTCTAATTTTACTTACTTTTTCTGCATCTGATTAAATATAGAGAGAAGAGAACTGAAATGCTAAACAAAAAATTGACATGACATCTCCCGCGGAGAGAGTGCGTTTGGAGTCTGATAGTGGGGCGTCATATGTCAAGTGGGTCCCACCGTAATATACCGGTATTGACCGATGTTAAAAAAGGTAGAGCCCACTTGACACGTGCAGTCCCACCATTAAGAGATAGGGAGAGATAGAAAGAAGGGGCATTTACGTACATAACACCCAATTCTTATATTTTTACATATCTACCACCTAAATTTTACCTTTCACATTTATTCAACCCAAATCATTCTTATCACATCAAAATGACCACTATATTAACTTTTAAGACGTGAAATGCACTTTTCCAAGCATGGTAAGGTGCATGTATGAAAAAATTGAATTTTAGGTGTTAGATATGTGTAAGAATATAGAAATTGAGCGATAATAATGAAAAATACAATGTGTCCACGTGGAGTTAGGTGGAACTTGGAGGAGTTTGGAGTGACGATAGGCAGGCCAACGAAGGTTTTGCTAAACGGAAAGAGTGAGGAGAGGGCAATTTGAATGAGATGTGGGGCTGAAGTTGGCCCACACATCACAAGCTTGGCCTAAAAGATATTATAAAAATACAAAAGCCCGAACCACGTTAAAGGCATGATATCTCCTTCAAAAGCGGGCGTCAAATTAGAACGTGAAGGCAGCGACGTCGACCGAGTAACTGCGTTAGGGATCGCTCAACAGAGTAGGTTTGCTAGTCTGGACCCACGTAAAATTGAGGTTTTTTTTTTTTTCTTTTTTATTTGTTTTCAATAGAATATGGTGAATTACCACTTCATATAGCTGGAATTTCTTCGTGGCATCAATTTTTATTGAGAATCCGTGCGTTTGTTTAATTTATGGGGGCATTTAATTACATAAATACCATGCAATTCCAATGTATTTACATATATCTATATAAAATGCCATTATTTTAACTTTTAAAATGTGGATTACAATTTCTTAGGCATAGATAAGGTGGTATTTAAAAATTGAAGTTTGGGTGTTAGATATGTAAATAGATAAGAATTGAGTGATGTGCATGTATGTCTTTCTTCGTCTATTTAGTTTACTAAGAAGTGTTTTTGGCAGGTTTAGTGAATCGTATAAATTTTGATTCATTAATTCTCGGAGGATTGAAGTAAAATTGAGAAGATGTTGATATTAATAACTCCCGAATTAATTTTTTTTCCTATCTGAAAAATTTTAAGTTTAATTATGCTTCAATATTTGCCATAAGACTTCTAAGATAATACATAATTTTTGCAAATAATGACCACAAGAAGTGCTTGAATAGGCGGCACTGTGATAACTTTAATGGTGTTTGTCAGCTAAGAATTAGAATCCTCCGTAATTGAGTGACTCAATAGTGAGGTGGCGTGCTTGTCAAATGGGTCATATCATTTTTAACACTTGACACAATGTCAGTGTATTGTGGTGGGGCCCATTTAACACGTGACGCCCCGCTATTATACTCCAGACGCAAATTATGCCATGTAATATTTTCTCCCAGATGACTCTTTTTCTGCCATTCGATGCTCAGACTAAATCATGGCCGTCTGGCCTGAATCGGCTGGACAAAAGCTCACAACTGCGCAAATATAGTTTCCATTTAAAATACTGGGAGTTTAAATCAGTAAATCAGACAAGTTTCTCTCTGCTTCGGACAGCATAAATATGAGTCACTACTCACTAGTGATAGAATAGTTAGGCATTTTGATCTGGATTTTGTTAAGAGTTCATCAAATTTGGTTAGGTGTAGATATGGTGGGTGATGAACTTAATTGTGTACGCCATAAAATAGTGCACGCCACACAATGACAATGGCAATAGTGCACGCCAAACAATGTTTTTTAAGTTCGATTTGACTCGCGGAGGCAGGCTGAGATTAGCTTAGATCAAGATGGACAAGAAAGCAAGCAAGCAACGATGGCAACAAAGCAGGATGTTGTGAATTAAATTAGAAAATATAGGGGCCGCCGAACAGATCTAATTGATACATGTTTTGAGTAAAGAGGAGGTAGTTTCTAACAACAGTTACTGAAGTAGGGAATGATAATCATATTTGGGTGATTCTTTCTGTTTCTCAAGATTATGCTGTCTCTCAAGACTATGCTGTCTCTCAGTAGTGAATTACTTCTAAGGTATGTTTAGATGAAGACTGAATTTATGTTAAAAAGGATTTATATAATTTCTTAAATCGGATCGGCATTGTGATAGTGATGACAGGGAGAATTTCTTAAATCAGTCTCACAATCAGATAAATCTAGATTTACATCCTAAAAGAAACAGAACACGAGAAACACTAGAAAAAAAATATGGAAGTGAAAATTTCGATTTAACGGTGCATTGTATTTACTTTTTAATTTTTTTTTTATGTTTGCTCGATTTACTCTAAATTCATAATTAAATTCTTTTAATTTTTTTTTATGTTTGGTTGAATTTATGCTAAATTCATGACTAAATCTGTTGAGAAATTTAGAACAAAGAAACACAAATTCAGAAGAAGAACACAAAAATTTAACGAGGTTCGGCAGAAATGCTTACATCATCGGGAGCAAGGCGGCGACGTTTCCTTCAATTCAAAAAAGAGTACATAATACAACTTCAAGATTACAAACAAGCATATACATATATACATAACCCTGAAGTACAATATCTAATTACAAAATTACCCATGTACTGTATTGCGGAGGCGTGCACCTGCACCCTCAACTCACATAACAAAAAACTCCTTCAATTGGACATATGCTTCCGCTCCAAGATTTGTCCCTTGTATGGTGTATGAGACATACCTAATAAATCTCCACCTTGGCGAATATCCAACCCCTTAGGAAAAAGAAAATACCTTGAAGTTTCTCACATGCACCAAAGTGGGTTGGGTTACCATGTTGTCTAGCAACTGCAAACATTCAACAAGTCCAAGCAATACAAGAACTTGTTGAAAATAATTGGCTTAGTCAACATATCACCTGCATTTTCATCGGTATGAACCTTCTGCAACAGTATCTCACCATAAGTAATCAATTCTTTGATCTTATGATACTTGACATCAATATGTTTAGTTCTCACAAGATACACCTGGTGCTTAGCCAAATAAGTAACACTTTGACTATCACAATGCAACTGAACTCCACCTTGCTCAACACCCAGTTCCTTTACTAGCCCAGTAAACCATAAGGCTTCTTTAGCAGTTTCATTTACTGTCATGTACTCAGCTTCAATTGTAGATAATGTCACAATATACTAAATTGTTAATTTCCAACATATAGACCCTCCACCAAGAGTAAACACATACCCAATTGTAAACATTATGTCATCCAAATCACCTTCGTGTCTGAATTAACGTACCCCACAACTGAAGGATTATTCTGCTGATTGCCAAAAATAATTACATGTTCTACATTACCCTTTAGACACCTGAAAATTCATTTGACCGCTTCCCAATGTCGTCTTCATGGTTTAAACATGTATTTGCATACTTGATTAACACCATGAGTCAAATCAGAGCGAGTACATAACATTGCATACATCAAGCAACCAACTGCACTGACATATGGAACCTTTGTCATGTCTTCGATTTTTGTATCTGTCTTAGGGCACTGTTCTAAAGAAAACATAAAATGATTTGCCAATGGAGTGTTCACAGACTTTGCTTTGCTCATCTCAAACTTGTCTAGCACTTTCTTAACATAGCCTTATTGAGATAAACATAATTGTCTTAAGCCTCTAACTCGATGAATCTTCTTTCTAAGTATCTTCTTTGTAGGACCCAAGTCTTTCATGTCAAACTCTTGGCTAAATAAAGCTTTCAAACCAAGGACATCATGCATACTCTTTGCAGGAATCAGTATATCGTCAACATACAGTAACATAAAAATAATATAACCATCATCAACGTCTATGAGAATGAAGACCGAGCAATGATTCTTTTATGTTCATTGCCTTCTTCTTATGAACATCTGATGACTACTCTTACATATGGGAAAGAAACAATTAAATTTGATGAAATTACTGCAGCATTGTTGACTCACAACCAGCGGAAGCAGAATGCAGAGGACAGCTCTCATGGTAATTGTTTCTATGTTAAGGGTAATTAGGATCGTGAAAGTAAGGAGGAGAATTCTGGAAGGCAAAGTTCCAGATCAAAGCTTAAAGGCAAGAATATTCGTTACTTTAAGTGCAAGGAACAGAGACATATGAAGAGAGATTGTCCAATGCTCAAAAAGAAGACTCGTGATGTATCTTCCAGGGCCGTGAATATGGTGTAGAGTAACATTACAGATTATAGTGATAGTGATGCGCTTTCAGTTACAACAACTCAGTTACAGGATGGATGGATTCTTGATTCAGGATGTTCTTAACACATAACACCTAACATGGAGTGGTTTACTTCATACAGGTTATCTGATTCTGGTTCAGTCTATTTAAGTGATAATAGACGTTACATTATTGCTGGTATTGGTAAAGTCAGAATTAAGATGTATGATGATACTGTTAGAACATTATGTGATGTCAGACATGTTCCAGAGTTGAAGAAGAATTTGATTTATTTGGGCACTCTACACAGAAATTGTTTCATTCCTAAGGCAGATGAGGATAGGGAAACCATCAGAATTGTTAAGGGTGCACTGACTGTAATGAAAGAGAAGATCACTGTAGGTAACATCTATAAATTGATGGGGAGTACAATTGCAGGTGGAGATCACTCTGTTAAATCATATGGCGAAAATGCAACACGAACTTTGACCAAGCCAGGTTAGATGGTTTGGTTGCCCAACCCACTTTGGTTTAAAGAAACTCCATGAGATATTTCTCCTAAGGGGCAAGATATTCGCAAGGTGGAGATTTTTTTCTCCTAAAGGATTGGATATTCACAAGGTGGAGATTTTCTACTAAAGGGGCTGAATATTCACTGATGTGGAGATTTGTTTGGTAGGAACATATACTGGGTGATGCATATCTCCTAAGGTAATGGATATTCTCCAAGGTGGAGAATTGTTAGGTATGACTCATATCTAGGGAGTTGGAGTTTCTTAGTGAAAAGGTGTGTCTTCTGGTGAAAAGGAGTGTCTCTTGAAATAAAGGGGGTTGGGGGGAGCGAAGGCGTGATTGTAATTTTATCTGAGGGTTTGTATATGTCTATATATATGTGTAACCCTATGGGATGTATTGTAACTTCTCTGAAATAGTGAAACTGCCGCTCACTTTCGAGGACGTAGGCAATTCTTTGTCGAATCTCGTTAAATCTCTGTGTTCTTCTTCTAGTTTATGTCGATTCATGTTTTATTCTGCTTCTATTTACATAACACTAGTGAGATCCATCACAACAATTATACTTCATGTTCCTCAAGATTCACATGTCGCTTGTTCTGTTTATGCCCTTTTCTAATATGATCCTGTTGTATTTTTCTTATTTTGTCATTGTCATCTAGGGTTTTCTTGACATTCGTAAGCCACTTACTCCATTAATTCCCTTTACTAGAGAAGTCCTTGTCACAATTTCCTTTCCTCTTTCTCTATCACCAAAGGATTTTACGGAAGTAAAGAAACTAGATCGTCGACAAAGTAAGTGGAAACATATGATAATATTATGTGTTAAATATACAACTAGTTTAGCTTTAAGAGTTTTATGTATGCATATTCCCTTTTATTATTTTATCATGGTGATAACCAAAGGTGGTTGGTGCTTCTCATAAGAAATAGAGATTTGTTTAAATAAACCTCCTTCCAAATTTATGCCTACAAAAAGATCTAGTCTAAACAAGAATGACAAAAACAATCTAACCCAACCATAGGTACTCGAACACACGCTATTCGAGGGTGAGCAACCAAACATTGATGATCAAGTGTGAATGGTCAAGTACGACTAAGTAGAAAAAAAATGACAAAACGATGGTTCTTATAAATGAAGGAACATGCACAGATGGATACCCTTGAGTTGCAACCCATTCACCCAATGACTCAAAGGCTTGGTGAGGAAATTCCCAGGAAAGATATAGATATAAATGATAATATGACTAGATAAAGAACTAGAGATGCATAGAAATCTGGGCATAATTATACCCTATGGTTTTTTTATATAGTGAAAATACTTCTATAAAAAGGGGGAATTAAATGTAAGTCGGACCTCTTCTTTTGCATGAAAGTAGAACTCTCTTAAAGTCTGAATAGTTCTCCTCTCTTCTATTTTATCTCATATTCGAGACTCTTTGTCTCTCGCTTTTCTTATGGTTCTATTCTTTGGGAAATAAAAGATGATGCAACAATGATTAAATGATAAATGTCTACATTTATTTTTTGTTTTGTCTGCAAATTGAAATAAACTAACTTCATGTCATTTAAATATACTAGAGTTATAATACATCAATTTTAGAGTCAAGCATGATAAGTAGGGTTGTAAGTGAACCAATGCACTTGGTGTATAACTTAAGCTCGATTCCAATAATACTTATTTGCTCGCTTAACTTAGTTATCAAATAAATTTGGACTTCTCAAAACCTAAATAGCTAAATAAACCAAGGTTGAACACCATTCAATTTATTTATTTATGTCTATGAAAAAACTTGAATGTTGTTCAACAACTAATTGGTTAAAGTCTTGATATTAAGTTTGAAGATACCTTGTATAATATTTAATTAAATTTTACTTTATTATAACTTATTTATAATTTATTAAATAGTAATATATTACAGATTTTAATATTAACACATGATTCTTTCCCAGTTTCCATTCATTCAACACTTTGAGCTCCACTGCCTCCCTTGTGCCTAATGTTGCTTGTCTAAGCAAAGGTACACTGAAGTCCCCAACTGACGTAAGTGTGCAGCTAAAAGATATAAATACATCTTATATCCTTTTCCCTTTCAGGCATAATGTAGGTCGGGCTAATGAGGGCTCATTATACAAGTATTTGGTATCAGCTTATTTCTTTTGAAATATATTTTATCTCGGTAAGTATATTTGTTTTAATATTTGAGCTTTTCAATTTCTTAAATTTATTAAATATTACTAGTGCATCTATACATCGATCTTATTTTCAAGGCCCAGCAGATGAAACTTGTGACTCGCAAGGAATTGTACATAGCCATCCCGATCGATCTCTAATAGGAAGAAGTGGTTGAATTGCTTGATCGACCACAAAATCTTTATCCGTTGACAGGAAATGATGAAGATCATAATCATAGCCACAAAATTTGGGAGAAATTGCGCTAGGATAACCCTATATCAATTAATGATTAACTGGAAGACCTTGTTTAAACTAGTATTTGTATAAGCCAGGTTGGCACCTAACCAGTATGTAGTCTGCTCGTGGCTTGTTGTTGGTCAGAGTCGGATCGTGGAACTGAGGACATAATGATCTTCGGGCTCCTTCTTCTCCACCGCAGACAAAGTGGAACTTTTAAGAGTATCGATCGATCCAAAAGTTTATAATGAGAATTTCCAGGCCAACATGGAGTTGGAATAGAAGCAGCAAAAAGCTGAAAGAAAAAAGGAAAGGAGAAGAAGGTGTCGGGCTGAGTATGGAAACCTATTTATATAGAGAAGGAGAATGTGAAACGCCACTGACATGGAACGTGATGATGGGACACTAAAATCAGCACAATATTCATGGTAAAGAACTAAATAAAATTTGAAATCAAATTTATTTTATTTATTTACAATGCAAACTACACGAAAAAGAAAAATCTCTCAAATGGCTAATCCTAGAGAAAAAACTTTACAAGAATATTATTCGAGCTTTCAGAAGACAAACCCTCAATGAAGCAACCTCTTGTAGAAGTCCTCACTTGCTAACCTAAAATGATCAGCTCGCGCAACCATTGCTTGAGCCCAAGACATGGAGGAAGCTTCCTGAATCGCCATCAGTTCCGAGTGGATGTGCATCATCTACTTGCATATGAGAGTCGCTTCCCCCCAAAGAGCCACGAACTCCCCCACACGACAACAACCTCCCCTTCCATTTGATCCTCCCTCTCGATGCATATCTACCACCTCAAACATCATCTCCTTGAGAATGCCCCATGGCTCAAGAAAAATGTTTCTCCATTTCACTAAGGTGGTGCACCAAAGAGTCGGAAGATATTCAAGTTTCCTCACCTTCCTCTTTGTTGTCTTCGTCGTGATTAGCTTGGTGTCCGTCTCTTGTTCGTCATGATGAAGTTTGTCACCTCCGGTTGGCACCTTGTCCACAGATATAGTATCCCCAGGAGAACCATCATCGAGATCTGACGAAAGAGAGTCAATCGTCAGGATCTTTACATCTGTATCAAAAAGCATCATAAACGGAAATAACTCATATATTAATTAAGCTAGAATCCCGTACCAACAATTTGATTCCACTCGGACGTGCTGAAAGACATCTCACCCTCATCATTTTTCAGTGTCTTTCTATCAAAGGAAGAGGCTCATCCTCCGGTGGTTCCGGTGGGAGGTCAATACTGGTCTTCTGGTTGAATGCAGCAGCTAAAGGGTTCAACGGCTCGGAAGCAGATCATATGGGCATCTTGACTGTACTTGTAGGATCATCGGCCACTCCCTTTATCCTGCCCCCAAAATTTCACTTGTTGTAACCAAACAAGTGAATCAAAGGACCCTATTTGATTGTCCTAATAAGAAATTTTTATGCTATTCACTGCCTTCATTTTGCTCGTTTCATCGACATGTTTCTTCTTCACCGATTTTATCTTCATTTTATGTCCCTTCCGAGCTTTCACTCTCTTGTCCCCGAGGGCTCTGATTAGCACATCCTTTTTTATGGGATGCAACCCCAGGTGCTCCTTCACCAGCCATCGTAGAAGATGCAACGAGAGAGACACAGCTCAGAGAGAGAGAGAGAGAGAGAGAGAGAAGGGAGGACAGAGCACGACCACCAAATTCCCTGCACAGAGCACGACCCCAAAATTCCCTGCAGTCTATTTTTAACAACTTACTCAAGGAAATCTAGGGAAATACTTTATTAAGCAATGATTTCATCATGAATTGGGTTCATGTTTTTGTATTTTTGTATTAGGAAAACATTCCCTTGTTCTTTTCACAGCACAATTTTCAAAAAGCACGAAAGTAGGGGAACTAAATAGAAATACAAAAAATATGTCAAAACGAATCTCAAGGGGATCCAACGACCAATCATGATAATGAAAAACGAAGGGATTTGCCAACCGGCTTTCAACCCTTGAACGATAACAAAGAAATCTATACAACTAAACGTACGACCTATCGATCTATAGTTGGGCAATCGGCCTAAGACTATCTGATCACGTTAAAATAAGACGATCGACCCAAGATGCACCAATCAACTACAGTTTTCCAACCAAAGAAATCTCTACCTGGCCACATATCTAACACATGTGTAATGTACTAAAATAACCCTCGCAGGACTAATAATTAGATGGCATAAAAATAATCTCAAATCCTCTTTCCCTACGCTTATAAATAGGGGGTCATTTTTTCGAATAAATGTTACGTGCTTTCCATTATCAACCATTGTCTTCTCTCTTCTATCTTCTTCTTTCTTTCGTTGTATTCCTTGGGTGATCCTTCTGGAAAATTTCGGATTCAACAAATACATACATATTGCTCAAGCTTGTGACAAACATGAATAACTTTTATTATGAGATCCATATTACGCTAAAGTTGGCTTGGCATTACTATTTTCCTAAAAACAATAGTTGGATCAAAATGACTGGTCAAGTGTTTTCTCCCAAAATAAAGACAGGTACTCTTGAATCAGAAAATTGTTGATTTTATACTACAAGAAAACATTTTTTAACTTGCAAAAAGAAATTTATATTATCCTGTAAAACTATTAAAGAGTAAGTTATTAAAAATCTCACAATAAAGGAAATGTCGCTTCAAGCATTCTAAGATTTTGTTTGAAAAAGGCATAATGTTCACCAATTTTTTTAAAAAAACTACATTCGTCGAACCAAAGACGATCTAAAACGGCAAAAATTTATCATTCTTGTGAAAGAACTTTTGGAGACATTCATCCCCCGTCGTTTCACCAAATTAAAGTTTGTACAGACACAATGTAACGTTACCATCTTCTTAAACGAAGCCTACATTAAAATTTCGTCGGAATATTCTCACTAAATTTTATTCTATTTCTATCTTCTATTTTCCGCACATGTTCCTGTTGGGGGGAATGGATGAACTGCAGATGAGTTGGAGTCTGTGGATTAATTGAACGCGAAACCCGCATATTCTTTGTGTAATGAATGGTTGTTAAGTTTGGTATGGTTATGTGCAGCACGTCAGTAGTTGCCGGATTTCTTATCCTCTTTAAACCGTGTTATTAACTATAATTAAATGGAGTTGCAAGCAAGGAATATCGATTGCTAGAGGGTTACCTCCCTCTTCATCGGGAAGCATTTTTTAAAATTGGTCCAATTCGATTTTTGTGTGCTTTTGGACAGCCGAAATATCATAATAAGCAGTCAGTATTAGGGAAATTTACATACCTAGCACAAAACTCTTATGTATTTACAGATCTCACATCTTAAGTTTCATATTTACATACATTACACTTTGATGTTTGAAACCTATGCATGAAGAGTTGTATTTCATATTTAAAAATTGATGATATTGCTATTTTTGATGTGACATTAGATATTTGAGTGATATGTGTGTAATAATGAGAGTTTACATGTAAGATATGTAAATATGTTCAAATTGTGTGTTATGTATGTAAATGCCTTACATTAATAAACACCATCTTAATAGTTGATTTAGAAGGCAAATGTGCTGCCAATATAGCAAGTAGCTTGCGAGTTGGTTTTGATCAGCTCCTAATTTGAATGGACCAGACAATTATGGAATGGGTCAACTTAATTTATTTGATCAGCTTTTAATTTATTTGACCACACAAGCCAATAAAAGGAATAATGATTCTTAAAATATTTTGGGTTTCACTTGCTTCTCCAAATCCATTCAGAATATCATGGTTGCAACATTTAGGGTTTTGCTTGCTCTTCTCCTAACATTACTGATCATGGGTTACATGTTTCTGCTCACAAACGTAAGCCTACTCCCCTTCAGCTTTGATTAACAAGTTAATCTTTATCCTGGATGATTGGAAGGCATGGACTCTCATTTTAGCAGACAAATTTTGACTAATTAAATTCACAATTTTGGGCGTTCTAATTTATTTGGCCAAGGCTTTATTCTAAAAGGTTGTGTTAGAATAATTCATAGATGGTTCTCTAAATGTCCTCTTCATGGAAGGATTATAAAAAAAAAACTTCTTATGATATCTTGGGATACTATCTGCACTCCCAAACTGTAAGGGGGTCTAGACCTTTTCAACTTCCATATCTTATTAATTGGATTCATGACTGTGCAATTCCTAAAAATTTATAACAAAAAAAAAACCTTCTTACCATGTGGTTTCGTGGTAAATACATATTTTTTTGGAATACAAAAGGCAAATCCGACTCTTTCTTTGGAAAAAGTAGAAAGTTATTGCATAAGATATCAGACAGTCACTCTATTTCTCAACTGGTGATGGCTCAAACATTATGCTTTTGTGGGATCCGTGGCTTTATATGAAATGTCTTTGAAAGGTTATTGATAATAATGTATTGAAACATTTTCAACTTCATCCAAGGACCAAACTTAGCCTTCAGAGGTTCTAAACATGCTTCCAAACATCTAAATTCACCAAGTTGCTGGCAAGCTTTCTTGGATAACAATGAGAACGCTCCATTACAACTTTTGTGTGCTCAATAATTTTGTTTCACGTAAATGGTTAATTGGGTTGATTTCATAAGGTACAATATATATGCCCTTAGATGCTCTTTATATTCTTAGTTGACAGTTCATGGAGCTTTAAAATTTAAAAATTGTGAATGCTTTCAACATTATAAACATACATGTCAACCAACATTGCCTATTATGTAATTCTGTAATGGAATTCTTAAACCAAATTCTATTTTGTTTTCTCTTTCTCTAATACTAATTTAGAAGGATGCATTCCATGGACTTCTTATTCCTTGCTAAGCCCAACTTTACTTCAGATTTTAGAGCACATTTTATGTTTGGATGACATCTCCAACTTTCAAAAAAAACATCTATTCGCTCTCAATGCATTGGAAAGTTTATCATTTATTGAAAGAAAGAAATGGCTGTTGAGTGTGGAGACTACAGCTACGACGTACCTACGCCAAAACTTGTTTAGCTACAACAGGCGGCGTAACTACGTCGTAACCAGACATATTTATGTAGGTGTTCTTCTCATTCCAGGTTTAGACACCAAACACTAGAAATAATTACGCCAAGTGTCAGCATGGTTGAGCTAAAAATATTTCTCTATTATGTGAGTTCAGTCCATCAATTCAGAATGATGATTCATTTGCACAGTGATCTCTCGATGGAGCATAGAAGTTGTGGTGCATTCAAGAGGTAGATTTCCATTGTGTGATTTCTCTTATGTCGTTTAAAAGAGGATTTGGAGAGATATTCTTGTAACTTATAGTATTTTATAGATAAGATTTGAGTGGTGAGAACTTATGTATATTTCTCATTTCATAGTGATATTTTAGTGTAGTGTGGCATCGTGATTTTTCTAGTTCTTGAGTTTTTTTCTCATTAAATTTTGGTGTGTTTTCTGTGATTACTTTGTTATTTATTTTTATTCAGACTTTTGTTTTGGATTTCTTTAGTTTGCATGATCCTTTTTTTTGTGGTTTTGATTGGTAATCGATCGAAGTCTTTGGTATCCCATCCAAATATGTGGTTTCAAGGGAGAGATTTATTTTTCTAAAGGATTTTGATTTGAGTGGAAGCAATGACTAATGAAGTGAGGTACAAGGTGGAAAAGTTCTATGGATCAAACTTTGCATTTTGGAAGGTGTAAGTGAAAGATTTCTTGTATCAAAAGAAATTGTATTTTTCACTACAAGGAATCATGAAGAAGCATGAAAAAATGAATCTGAAAAAAATGATAAGTCTGTCTTTCACTTTCCTCATCTGTTGGGTTCAATATAGTAGAAGAGAAAACTGTGGTGGATCTCATGGCGACACTGTCAAAGATGTATGAAAATTCATCTACTCTAAATAATTTTTTTTTATGAAGAGATTATTCAATGTGAAGATGATGAAAAGCAGTTTAGTAGCTAAACAGTTAAACAATTTCAATATTGTAACTAGTCAATTGTGCGCTGTGAGTATCAGATTTGATAATGAAGTCAGGGTATTTTTAATAATGTCTTCATTGTCAGACAATTTGAATGGATTGGTCACAAGAGTGAGTAGTCATCTGGTAATATAAAGTTGAACTTTGATGATATTGTGGGATTTATGTTGAATGACAAAGTTTGCAGAAAGGCAGTGCTTGATGAATCTTCAAGTTCTGCACTGAATGTTAAAAATAGAGGAAGGAATATGAACATAAATACATATATAGATAAATTCAAGTGCGAAAGAGGAAAGTCTAGGTCAGGCAAAGGAAAATGCAAAGGAGAAGGCTAGAATTGTGAGAAGAAATGTCATTTCAAGAAGGACTACAAAGCTAGAAGAATGGTTGATGATGGAGGCCATGACAAAAATCTTTTTACAAATATGTTGACAAATCATTAATAAATCTTGGATAGTATATTCAAGTGCCTTTTTTTATGTATACCCCAATAAAGATATGATTAAAAATTACACTTAGAGTGATCTAGGAAAGATTAATTTGAGATATGACAAGACCTTCAATATCATAGGAAATGATGATGTTGATATCAAGTTGCTTAATGAAACATTTTGGAAGCTTAGTGAAGTAAGACATGTTCAAATCAGAAGAGAAATCTAATCATAGTGAGCCAGCCAGTAAAGTCAGGGAATGTGACTACTTTTACAGATGATTCACAAAAAGTGACCAAAAGGGCAATGGTGATGGCTCAAGATAATATTGAAGGCACACTTGACCTAATTAATGAGATACATAATCCATTAATGTGTATGGAATCAAGGGTGTTGTAGGTCTTTGGCATTCTAGACTTAGCCATATGAGCAAGAAATATATGAATTCTCAACTTTCAAAGAACATGATTTAAGGTTTAAAATCTGTAAATTTAGAGTACTGTGAAAATTATGTCTATGAAAAGCAGAAGAAAATTTCTTTATTCGAAAGTGAGTCAATGGTGAAGTCATTGAAGGAGGAGTTAGTACATACTAACGTATAGGATCATACTCGAGTTCGGTCTATTAGAGGTTATCACTATTTTGTCACATTCATTGATGATAACACCAAAAAGGTATGGGTTTACTTATTAAAGAATAAATCTAATATACTTGAAGTATTTAAGAAGTGTAAGTTCATTGTAAAAATGAGTCTAGCTTGAGGCTGAAGTGTCTTTGATCAAATAATGAGGGCAAATATTGCGATCAGAGTTTTAAGAATTTTTGTGTCATAGAATGAATCAAGCATGAGTTCATAGTTCCAAGAAAACCACAACAGAATGGTGTGGTTGAGCACATGAATAGAATCATCATTGAGTGTTCAAGGTCTATGAGGTTGAATGCATGCTTGCTAAGACAATTCTGATAAAAAGTGGTGAACACTGCAGCTTATTTGATAATTTGTAGTTTATTAGTACCTTTAAATGATTGCTTACTAAGGAAACGTGGAGGGACAAAGCTGTAAATCTATCTCATCTTAAGGTTTTTTGTTGTTCTACATATGTACGTGCTGATACACGGTTCAGGAGTAAATTTGTTTCGAAATATGTCAAGTGCACTTTTATTGGGTATGACTTAGATGAATTTGTGTATGAATTATAAGACTATCAAAATCAAAATTTTATCAGGATCGAGGATGCCACTTTCAATGAAATAGAGATGTACAAGAATAGGAGTAGAACTCAAGATTGTCTATCAATTATTTTTTAAGAGTCCAAAAATGTTAACATAGAAGACACTAGTGATCAGAAAGGTGGAGATAGAAAAAGTGTTCAATCAAAAGAATCACATAGAGTTCCTTAGTCACATGTACCTAAAGTCGAGTTCCTTAGTCACCTATACCTAAAGTCAGGATATCTAGTAGAATCTCAAGACTGACACAGAGGTATTCATCTTCTTTATACCATTTATTGTTAACCTTTAGTGGTAAACAGAGTGATATGAGGAGACCAATTAATGTGGAGTAGCCTCCACCTTCCCATAAGAACCCCAAGTCGACTCATCTAAAAGTCTCAATAACTAAAATTATGAGGACATTTAAAATAAGGACTACTTCAAGAAAATGACTTTGATGAAAGCTGAAGCTTATCTCGAAGAGCCAAAGAAGGATTACATGTATCATCATGACCACGATCACATGAAAGACTGTTAACACTCTAAAGTATGTCAAAAATTTAATCAAGTCTGGAAAATTGAAGGAATTTGTAGCTCCCAATGCAACTACACAACGACAGGGAAAACTTTTGATCAAAGCAATTATGAAGGAGCTAATCCGAGCTCATATACTCTGCAAAGCAGGTGTAGTTCCCACAATCATCAGAGGAAGTGGAAGTGATTTTACTCTCTGAGCCATCCTAAATAGATTCCAATTACGAGAGCTTTGTGCAACCTATAGATCATTGGATTTCTCTCGCTGAGATGATCAATTTGACTATAAATATATCACATTTGAAAAAATTTCTAACCATTCAACTGATGACCCAAAATCTCCAAGTACACTTTAATGGTTTGATATGTGCTTGATTATACTCAAATCAAACCAGCTTTGATTTCATCAGGTTCATTTTGTCGAAACGATCAGTTCGACTGTAAACTTGTTGAACATTGGGTGATATTGGATTTGAATCTGAATTGTTTATTGCTAGAAAATGAATTAAGATTCATATTAGATGATAATACATTTATTGGATTTAAAAATGTTTTTTTTTTCATTTTTTTTGTTTGCATATATGGGAGAAATTCATACTATATTTGAAGGTCGAAGAAATCAAACTTATCATTCAAGAGCAAACAAAAAAATTGAGATTGAAGAATCCCCATCATTTGATAAACTTTTAGGAATGAATTTATTAGTTCGGATTAATAAATCTACTTGTTAAGATATAATATATTTTCTTGAGAGCATGACAGCAATATTATACTAAAATGCATGTTTGGAGATAAATTGACCCCAACCCCTAGCCTCGAACAGAATGATCAAACAAATTTGGATGTACTAGAAGCATCTAAAAGAAATTTTGAGCTCGGAATATCCCTCTAATATTTTAGTTTATGATATAAGGCATAGATTCTCAATTTATTAGTTGATTTCTTTTAATAGCATGATGTCCAAATACACACTGGGATAACAATAGTCTGACATTGAATCTGAAATAAGCAGTGGGTTCATCGTACATCAGCAATTATTCATTCACTTGAGCTTTTGTGTTAATAGATGAATATTCATTGCGAATTAGGCTCAGCAGAGCGAAAAATTTTTCCATACGTTGTCTGAACGGAGAGCACCGTGGTGACAACTGCTGCGATTCTCCCATCGCGGCAAAAAAAAAAAAAACAACAACAACTGTAATCATATGTATCGCAGCCGTTATTCACACGGTGCTCCGTGTGGACAATCGTATGAAAAAATTTCTCTAGTTGAGGGGCATTAATAGTTCACCTTCTTATAATTTATAGGGGATTTGACGTGCATAGCACTTTAAGCATGTCCACTTACATGTCCGACCAAAAAACATTATATTTACTATTTTAACAACATAAATCATGTTAATACAACGAAAGTAACGTTTTGTGTGACCCTTTTATTGTATCATCATTTCTTGTAATTAGGTTGCCTCCTCTTGAATTCTAAGTTGTGAACATGTCTCGAGAATTGGAGTTGGGAGGAGGAAAAGAGAGATAGAGGGTAATTAGGCAAATTAAATAGAGGAAAGCATCCTTTTATTTGTCCTTTTGCATCCTATTTATAGAGTCATATTTGTGCAATTATAGAAAAAATGAATGGTTATGGAAATTGTCCTTAATGCGATTAATTGTGTTGATCATATATCAAATCTATATTACAATTAGAATATAAGTATGACGGTAACTGGTCGGTCGATTGGCTTGGGTCCGGTTGACAAAGACTACTTGTCGAATGACGAACACGTCTGTCGAAGGAAAAGCTAGTGGGTCGACTGGTTGCGATCAGACGCCCTTGTACGGAGTTTGGGCAGTCGAGACTGTAGCCATCATTTGTCCATTTTAATCTCTCGTCATAGTGTGTCAATTGACTCCGATCGAGCGGTTTGTCGTTAAATGAACGGTTCTGATCATATCCTTTTGTTCAAACACCTTGATTACCTAGCCACTATCCTGGGCCGTTCGGCTCAGCAGTTCTAATGCATATACTTGTAATCCCATGTGTTGTTCAACAATTGTATGAAGTTGTGGAAATAAAATAATAGTTTCTTCTTAATGTACTTCTAGTTCTTTAATCATGATGATTTTTAGTCTCTCTCGCTCACCTTCATTTGTAAATAAACACTATGAATCATGTTATTGGGGATTATTTTCTGTCGTGGCTAACACAATTATGCACTTACTGATGTGGCAATCGCTTTGGTTGTAGTCTTCTTTATTTTTCTTCATACCGACATCAAATTATATTATCTTAAACAGCTCATTAAACTCTTGCCACATAAAAATATATAAATTCTGTTCTAAGGTGGGAAAAGCCTACTCAATTATATTGTTGTTGATTGTTCTCATAAAAGATTAATTGATTTTAACACACAAAATTTAAAAATATAGTGCACTTGCATGCATATCTGACACCTAAATTTTATTTTTTTATATTTCTACCATTTAAATCTTTCATTTCACAAAAATAATAAAATAAAATATTATTTTAATTTTCTAAAAGAGAAAAGCCCGTTTCATGCATAAAAAATATGGCATATACATATAATTTGAAGTATAGATGTAAGATATGTAAATACATAGGTATTGAGTGATATGTACATAAACTTTCCAAAAAATATATGAAATTGGCAAGCGCCATAGGGCAGAAATACGAGTGCCCATGTGGGTTTTGAAAATCATTCTATTTGCATCATTTCTAGGGCTGTCAAAACGGCTCGTTGTTCGCGAACAGCTCATGTTCGGTTCGTTAATTTCGTTCGATAAGTTAACAAGCCGAACATGAACTAAGATGTGTTCGTTCGTGTTCGACGTATTTTAAAAAAATCTAATTGACTGCGAGGCTACAAAGATTTATAATCAATTAAAATATTGATTAAGAAAATAAAATAAAAATTATTAAATTTGATTCAAATGATGTTTTAATATAAAAATAATTTTTAAATTTTGCTCAAACCCTTGTTTTCTTATGACTACATGATTCAGGTTGTTAAAATGACTCTTTGTTCCTAAACAGCTTGTGTTTGGCTCTTTAAGCAAACGAGCCGAACACAAACACACTTTTGAGCTCGAAATATAAACGAGCTTGTTTACACCCCTAATGATTTTTATATTTTAGGAATATAATAATTTTAAGATATATTGAATCTCTTAAATTTTTATTTTGAATTGAGTTTGCCTGAATCTAAACATTGAAACAAATTAAAATATAGAGATAAATTACGGCATTTGACTTCTGCAGTCCAAAAACTTTAGGGCCTTTGGGATCACTTTTATTTATTATTTCATTTTATTTTATTTTATTTTATTTATATTTTGATTTGAAATAGAAAATGCTAGATATGTTTGATTAAAATATGATTATTTTTAAAACAATCAAAACACTAAAAAATTAATTGATTTTTTTTAAAAATATCTATTTATTTATTTTTAGAATAAAAAAAGAATATGTTAAAATTTTACTAAACGAATATGTTTTTAAAAATAAAAAAGAAGTAAAAATAAAAATAAGAAAAAAAACTAAACCCGATAGATTACTTCTGTTTTTATTTATCTTATTTATTTATTTTTTTGTTTATATTTTGATTTGAAATAAATCATATTTGATATGTATTATTACGATAAAATTAATTTTGACAAATTATTTTAAATATATATTTTTAAAATATTTATTTAATTTTATTAGTAAGAAATAAATATATGTTTAAAATAGATTATATATATAATAAAATAAAAATCACACCAAACAAATCTTGACTTCTTGGAACAAATCTGTATGCGACTAAATAGGGCTAGTGATGCAACATTGAAAACGTGGGGAAAAAAAACACTGGGCTACTTCAATGCTGAGAAGCAACTGTTGATTTTCACGTTAGTCCACTTCGGAAATAAGAAAAAGGGGAATATGGCGTTTTAGTGATAAGGAAATATGGGCTTTCAATGCATCAATTCAACCAGCGTGGAAAGGTGAGAGTTGGCATTTCTAAAATTAATTGGAATGTTGGAAGGTAACAACGGCTGCGTATGGCAGAGGATCACAAGGAATAGGAAATAAGAGCTGAAGATATAATACGGATGAAGAGAAATAGACCTAATATTTATCAAGGAAGTTTTATAGGAAATACAAGTAGTATATGTAGAGTAAAGTAGAAAACTCTATATCCAAAAATATCTTGTTGTCATTATGGGTTAGCAAGGATCCCATATATTCTCTTTGCAGGTTTGCATATGCTGTCGTGTTCCTTCCCTGCTCCGCTACCGAGAGGTTGGTTGGACCCCTTTTCAAGCTGAGTATTGCCATGACTTGAAGCTTGGACTCGAGGAGATTGAAATGGTGCTTGTGTGGTGACTTAGTAAATATGTCTGTCAGTTGGGCGATAAAAAATCATTAGTCAACTTCGATATTATGGATTTTTTTAAATTTACAACTAGACTAATGATGCATGAAATTGAATCTTGGGCGATAAAAAATCATTAATATCGAAGTTGACTGTGGTATAAATAAGAATCTTAATATAGACGTGCGAATATTAGTAAAACTGAATTAATGAATGATTTTATTAAAAAAAATGCTTGACATCTATTAAGGATAAGATAACTAAATATAGAGTTATTTGATTCAGATATGTAAAAGAAAAAATGGATAATATGCTTGTTAAATATGTAGATTAAATTTATGTGAATATATGAAACAGAAAAATGGGTAGGTTTAAGATTGTATGAATAATTATTTATAATTTGCAAAGAATATGCTTGATACTTCAAATAACAATCATTAGAAAAAATGATGAAGTAGTCTTTGAAAAGAAATGGACAATGAGGATTCCTAATGTTGAACTCTAATAGTTAGGATAAGATTAATGATGATGGTGGACTTGCATAATTCTTGCATGGAGATTAGCGACAATTTCTTTAATGCCTCTGCTGTAATTGGAAATGGTAGAGTGAGGATGCAATCTCGTGTGCTCACTATAATCATAAGCAAGTTTTTAAACTTTAAAACCAAACTTTATACTTTGTAGTAACAACCTGCTCCTAAATCTATCTTCAATTCTTCTTGGCTAGCAGCAATGTGACATGATCTGTATTCATTCGATGAGAAATAGAAATTTCCCCCTCTTTTGTAGCACGTTGATTAGCCTGCATTTGTAACAACCTGTTCAGAATTCTTTGCTTAATTATCGAAAAGTAAGATACCTTTAAAAATTACTTTCCATCTGGTTTGGGAATTTATTTTTTAGTGACGGTCTCAAAAAAGTCGGTTGCCAATATGAACATTTCACAGTGTTGTGGAATTCAATTTTTGAGATTCATGGTCATTTGTAATTACTTATGTAGTAATTCTTACCACTTTTAATTCACTCATATAATCATATAAGCTGTTCTGTTTATGGCTTCTATTCATATGATGCAATGTTTTGCAGAAGAAAAACTATCATTTGTTGCATCTTATTTGTGGAACAATAATATTTAACAACATATCTGGTCATGATTGCTTTCTTTGTTGAATGCCGTGAAAAGCGGGGGAGAAACATGCAACACTTGAGGTCTATAGCTTTCAGATGAAACACGAGCTAGTTGTGTTTTATGATCTTTATTTTTCTTCATAGTGTTTTGGGGTGAGGCTTATTATGTATTTTCTTTTTAACATTTAAGGCATGTTTGGATTGCTGAAAAAGGAATGCAGTGCAAAAGGAATACAATATAATTGAATTAAAGTATATTTGAAGTACTTTGAAGCTTTTTGGTTCGGTGAAATATAAATGCAGGAATTTATATATTTGTGGTTTGTTTGAAGAAAAATGAAATCAATGTAAAACATGCTCGCCGATAGTGGTGGCGACAACCAATAACTGCAATGCTTACAATAGGTGCAGGCGGGTGGCGGGCGGCGGGCGGCGGGCGGCGGGCGGCGGGCGGCGGGCGACGGGCGGCGGGCGGCGACATCAATGGTGGGCAGCTTGTAAGCGGTGGCGGCTTCTGGTCAATGGGGTGTGGTGTGTAACGTGTGGCAGCTGGGGGCAGGTGATTGTGGCAGCTACAACAGATTGCAGTTTGCAGTATATTTGAAATTGTTCAAATCTAAAAAATTTGGAACACAATAGTTTTAAACTGCATTGTGAATTCCAAATTAACCAAAATTTTACTCCAAATTCTGTTTTCATCTATCCAAATGTCAAACTCCAGAATTAAAAAAACCCCCTATATTTGTTATCATAGTAGACTTTTCTAACTTCGCCAAGGCTAGCTTCCGGCTCTTGTAATAATTGGGTCTTCTTACTTCATTAACATTCGATTCTTCTTTCATTTTAATCTTCTGTTATCACTCTTTTATTTGTGCCTTGGTAGCTCTGATTTCAGTAGAGGCAAATAGTTTCTATTCCTTGCCAATATGTTATTATATCAAAGTGGTATCTCAATCTTTATCTTTGAAATTTATATGGTATTAAAAGTTTATTGGATTATTTGATCTTTATGTGGTAATGTATGTAGGTGAATATAATTGAATCACTCTAATCTTGAATTTTTTTTGTGCTTGTTTTTTTTTGCATTTGCTTTGTGACCCGGGTGTAGTGTCAAATAAGCAAGGATTCCTACATTACAGACGGATGCGGTTAAAGAAACTGGTCCATGAAACTAATGAAACTAAAATTAGGATAGGATCTTTGAATATATGTACTCTCAATGATAAATTAATGGAGTTAATTGATATTATGATTCATAGAAAGATTAATATCTTATGTATTCTAGAAACTAAACGAGTGAGAGAAAAAACTAAGGTGATTGATAACTTAGGTTTTAAACATTGGTATTCTGGTAAGAGGCGCACTAGAAATAGTGTGGTGTAATTATAGATAAGAGTTTGAAAGATAATATTGTAAAAATTAATATAGTTGGTGATAGAATTATAGTCCTTAAGATTATTATTGATACTGAGATTTTTAATATTATAAGTGCTTATGCTCCTTAAGTAGGTTTAGATATAGGGTCTAAAGATAAATTTTGGTATGAATTAGAAGACTTATTACAAATGATACCTCTTGAAGAAAGAATTTTTATTGGAGGAGATTTAAATGGACATGTCGATAGAGTGGTAGAAGATCTCAGAAATTTTCATGGTGACTACGGTTTTGGAGTGACTAATAAAAAATGTATGGTCATTTTAGATTTTGCTTTAGCATATGATTTTATTATTACTAATAATTTATTCAAGAAAATGGATGTGCATCTTATTACTTATAAGAATGGATCTAATAAAACACAAATTGATTTTTTTCTTATTGACCAGAGAAAAATATGTTAAGATTTTCATACCTATTTTATACTGTTTTTGATGATATTGCACTTTAAAGAAAGGTATTTTTGATGTTTTGTTGCAGGAATGATGAATTAGGGTCATTTAAGTAAAAAGATGCAAAAAAGAGCGAATTTGGAGCGAAAAGGACCAAAATGTAAAGAATTGAACTAGGACGCCGACGATGAGATTTTCCCGAGACTCCAGAATTAATTTATTAAGAAGGTCCGCCGACGGCGCCCTCGAGGCCGCCGACGGCGAGCTCGACGGTTATGCCTAATCAAGCTTTGGATAAGGCTCAATTTTGAAGGGATGCTTAGACAACTCTTGGGAAAGCTCATCGACAACTTTAAAAGACTTTTTTGGCTGAAAATTAGAGAAGAAGGAAGGAGCCTAGAAGTCCTAGAGAGGTCCTAGAGGTTAGAAATGTTCTAATAGTGTGTAAAAATTGTGAGAAATTCTTCGAAAAATTGTAAGAGTTGAGGGAAAGTGAGAGCTTTCTTCCTCCTTGCTGTTCAAAGAGGAATTTTGTGTGTTGTAAAGAAAGGAAGAGATTCAGAGAAACTTCGAGAAGATTTCTTGGGGAGAAATTAGAGATAAGTTATTTACTTGTTATAGTTTGTATGACTTTGATTTTATATATGAATTCCGAGTTTTGTTGCGTTTTCCTCATGAGATCTGAGTAGTTTTCTCTGTCTTTCTCCTTGTTTCGAGATTTGTGAAATGGTGAAGCCATGAAAATATTTAAGAAATTGTGATTATTTTTTCACTTCGATCTTAATTTACTATCAATATGGCCAATTGATTTGTTAAAATATGTTGAGTTTTACAATTAAAAGTGAAGATTACATTCAAGATTCCGGGAGGTCACAACCCTTGGAAGTTGGGTGCAAATAAATAGGAAAATAATATTATCGGGCGTAGAATTGGAGATTTTAGAGTGACGGACTAAAATCCTCAATTCAGTCCTATCGTTTGGGTGCTGAAGTGTAGATGTTAGTCCTCAGATGAGGGAAACGTGGGAGCTCCGAAGTGAGAGCCGGTATCGTCCCAGCCTAGCCGCAGATTCAGTAAACAAGAGAATGATTAGTCAATGTTCTTTATGCCTGGACCAACGGGTAAAAAATAGGTATGCTCCTATTTGGCCTAATATAGTTTGAACTAATTCACTTTATCCATTTACTATAGTTTCTTGACAAGGAGAAGGATGCTTTCGTATATATTGAATATCACATTTAAACCTTCATTAGTATGATTAGTTATTTAATAGTTATTAAAATTACGTAATTATTTCAATTGTCTATTAGTGACAGATAAGTAAATTGAACTTCGTTGTTGTGATTAAAGTATTGCTTTTCTAAAATCTTAGTTCGTAGTTCTAAACTTACTCCCTGTGTGATCGATATCTTGGACTCCATTAGAGCTCTATATTACTTGAGCGATAGGTATACTTGCGTTGATAAGTGTGATTTTACAATTATTGAATATTTAAGTCGTCCATATTTATCGAATCTATAACTGTTATTAAGGATTTGGTACAGTTGCCGAGAAAGAATATCTTTTAGCAGCAGTATTAAATACTTATATTTTTAAGCATATATAAAGTCGCGGTCACTTATGAGAGGAAGAGATTGTCGAGATTGTAAAGATTGTAAGATCATTCAAGTAAGGATTTAAGTACCCAACATTGATTATTAGTTCTAGATTTTAAGATGGAGTTATAAAATAAAGAATGCTAGGACTCTTCATCGTAGAATTAGATGGAGGAACCTAAAAGACAAATAAAATTATTTTTATGAGTAAAATTCAAGATTACAAAATTTGAGATGTTCATGAAGAAGCAAATGTTATATGGGATGAAGTAACAAACACTAGTTTCAACAAGTAACAAAAGATGTACTTGGAGAATCAGAAGAAAAAGTTTATATAAATAAAAATAGTTGGTGGTAGAACAATAATGTGCAAGAAAATATAAAATATAAGAATTTATGTTATAAAAATTGGTTTAATTGTAAAAGCTTAGAGAATTGTGAAAAATATCAAACGTCTTGCAGAGAATCTAAAAGAACAATCTGTGACGCTAAAAATTCTTCTTTTAGTAATCGTTATGATAGATTAGATATTAAGGAGAAAAATATGTATAAACTAGCAAAACAAAGAGAAAAGAATAGTAAACATTTAACCCAAATAAAGTGTATCAAAGATGAAAATAAAAAAAGGCCTTTTCTTAGAAAAAGATATTCAACATAGGTGGGTGAGTTATTTTGATAAACTTTTTAATGAAGTTTCTGAAAATACGATTGATCTTAATATTGTTAGTAACAATAACACTTTTCATTTTTACCGTCAAATTAGTAAAAAAAAAAGTTTAGGAGGTTTTAAAGAAAACCAAGGGTGAGAAGTCTGTAGGACCTGATGATACCCCAACTGAAGTTTGGAAAGATTTAGGAGATTTGGGAGTGTTTTGGCTTACTAAACTCTTTCATATTATTTTAAAAACTAAAAAAATGTCTGAGAAGTGGAGAAAGAAAATTTTGGTCCCCTTTTTAAAGATTAAAGGGGATGCATAAGAGTGTGCAAATTATAGAGGAATTAAGTTGATGTGCATACTTAAATTTATGAGAGAGGGTAATTAAACATAGGTTAACATGTATTACAAAGATTTCTCATAATCAATTTGGATTTATGCCTAACAGGTCAACCATAGAAGCTATACATTTATTGAGAGGTTTAATGGAGAAGTTCAGGGATAATAAGGAAGATCTACATTTGATTTTTATTGATTTAGAAAAAGCTTACGATAAGGTTCCAAGAGATGTCATTTGAAGTGTTCTTGAGAAGAAAGGTGTTGATATGATTTATATTCAAGTCATTAAAGATATGTATACTAGAGCTATTACTTGTATTCAAACTGAAGGAGGATTGACCAAATATTTTCCTATTTCTGTTGGATTGCATCAGGGATTGACTTTAAGCCCATATTTTTTTGCTTTAGTTATGGATCGTCTTTCTTGACATTTACAGGAGGATGTACCTTGGTATATGCATTTTGCTGATGATATCCTTCTTGTGGATAAGGCGAAAGAACAAGCCCAGAAAAAAAACTTGAATTAAGGTGGTCTACATTAGAGTCTAAAGACCTTCATTTGAGTAGAACTAAAAACTGAATACATGGAATGTAATTTTAGTAGTAGTAGCTCTAGTGACAGAAGTGTAACTTTGGGTGGTCAAATTATTAAAAGATATGAAAGATTTAGATATCTTGGGTCCGTTGTTCAAAGCGATGGTGATAGTAGAATTCAAGTTGGTTGGTTGAAGTGGAGGAATGCTTCGGGCCTTTTGTGTGATAAAAAAGGTATTGCTTAGATTGAAAGGAAAATTTTATAAGATGGTGGTGAGACCTGCAATGCTCTATGGCACTAAATGTCGGCCTTTAAAAGAGAAGCATAATACTAAGTTAAGTGTTGTCGAGATGAGAATGATTAGGTGGATGAGTAGCTTGACACTTAGAGACAAAACACGAAATGAATATATTCGTGATAGGGTTGGTGCAACTCCAGTGACGAACAAAATTAGAGAGAGTTGTCTTAGATGATTTTGTCACATTAAACGTCGACCATCTGATAATCCGATTACGTGAGTAGATGTTTTAGATTCAACTTATGATAAGAAAGACAGAGGTAGATCTAGGAAGACTTGGGCTTATTGTATAAAAATTGATCTTAAGTTATTAGAACTAAATGAAAATATAACACTAAATAGGAAGCAATGAAGAAAATGATTCATGTAGTTGACCCTATGTAGTGGGATTAAGGCTTTGTTGTTGTTGTTGCTGCTGCTGCTTTGTGATCCATCATATTCACTCTTAAGGTTTACTCTTACACATTTTATGTGCACTCTCTTTTCCTAATAACTCTTGTAGAAAGCATATCCCTTGTACTTTCCTAAGCTTTGGCGGTCTTGTCCCTTCGGCTCTTAATATAATATTCTATTGGCTGACGACTTGTTCGCATTTTGTTGAGCTGCAGTTGTCATTTTTTTATGAAAGTGTGATAGGTGCAATGTTCTTTTTATTTTACTAATCCTTGCAATTTTCTTGGGGATTTCAGTCTCGATGTTTTACCAGTTTTTGCATCAATTCAATGGTTTTTGTTATGAGGCCAGTTGTATCGACTTAATTTCTTCCCACCGAACCTTAACTCTCATAGTGATGATTATGATTATGAATTTATGATGAATATATGAAAATTTTTGGCTAAAAAATTTAACTTGATTTTACTGTGGTATGAGATCTGATTTTTGCTATTTCGGTGAACTATGATTTATTCTCTTTTTATCTTAAAGATTAACGTAAATATGGAGTTGGCACACATTTGTGATGGTCAATTGAAAATGGAGGTGGTGGCAGATTGTCACTGTTTGAGTACAGCAAGAAGAAAATGCAATGCCATATAACCAGGTGCAGCTCGCTGTGAGAGAGCTCATCTCCTCTGACGTCGAGGTGGTATTGAGATGCTTACTGTCATTTTTGTGGAGTCAGATATGGTGAAGAGGGAACTCTCCTTCATTATATTCTATTTCTCTTTATTCTTCAGCACTCTTTTCATCTGTGAAGCAACCTCTCTTTGCAGTCCTCTTGTAATTTGGTTTGTCTCGATGTGTCAGTTTCAACCAGTTTGGATTGATTTTGGTTCCCTGGGAAATAAGCAAGACCATTTGGCCCTTTTGATGCTGGTTCGGCCATTTATGGCTCCTTGGACGCCAATGCAGCATAAACATGCATTGTTGAGCTTAATGACTCTTGGTAATGCACCAAAAATTGTACCGTTTTTAAAATACTTTCAAAATAAGTTTTTTACATGGAAATATTAATCCCCTAAGATTTCCTTTTTTTTTGCTGAGATTTTTTCTTTTTCTTTTCCTTGCCAAATTAGATCGACGGATTGAGTAGGTTGATTTACAGTACTTGTGATTAAATAATAATTTGAAACTGTTAAAATTTCAGAATAATATGGAATACTTAATTATTTCATTGATATGAAGGAGGGTATAAATAACCATTACAAGAACTTTATAATAGGAAAAATAATAAAAAGGAAATGATATGAAAGAAAGATATATCATATAATATCTCTAATAATTAATTCATATTAATTATTAGGAGATATATGAAATAACATAAAATAGGAAACCAAATAATTCTTAATCTAAGGAAATAAATATAAAAAGAAAGGAAATATCTCCTTATATTAAGGAAATAATTTATTCCTCATAACTTCTTATAGGAATAAATTATTTCCAATTATAATTCTTAACACTCCCCCTCAAGTTTGAAATGTATATTAATAATTCCAAACTTGCTAAGTTGTGAAGAAAAATTGATCGTTTGGATTGTCGAATTTGCTAGATTCAGGCTTGACTGAATTTTGAGTTTGTTTGTCATATGCTTCGGTGCAGAAGAAAGATTCAGACTTGGCTAAATTTGTTGGATTCAGGTTTGGCTGAATTTTGAGCTTTGTCTGTCATATATTTCGACATAGAAAAGAGATTCAAACTTAGTTGAATTTGTTGGATTCAGGCTTGGCTGAATTTGCAGGATTCAGGCTTGGCTGAATTTTGAGCTTTGCAAAGGAAGAGACAACCTACAGGAAAACTGACTTTTAGTTGACCGCAATTGTCTCGTTGGTCTCCCTGACGCTTGGGTCAGAGAAGAAAAAAATACTGCAAGAGAAATGGCCGGCTAGAAACACAGCTCCCCCTGACGCTTTGGCAGGGAAGAAAAAAATACTGCAGGAGAAATAGCCAGCTGGAAATGCAGCTCCCCTTGACGCTTTGGCAGGGAATCAAAAAAACTGCATGAGAATTTATTGGCTGGAAACGCAGCTCCCCCTGACGCTTTGAAGGGGAAGAAAAAATACTGCAAGAGAAATGAACGGCTTGTCCGATTCATGCCAGCGATATCTCCAGCTGGCGGCATTGTTTGTGCCGCCCTTGCGAGTTTACTGAATTTGCTTGAAATGGTCTTGATGATGGCCTTGGTGTGAGGATACGAATGATCGAAGCTGAGATTGGGGTCCGAGTGAATCTCCCACTTGGAGTCGTCGAGTTGATGTCGAATTGGAAAATGTAGTTAGTGTCGCCTAAACCCTACTTTCCTCCACAATCGCCTCTCTCAATCAAGAAAGATTCTTTATTCCCCTCCCTTCCTGCACAGAGGATGGCAGGAAGGGAGTCCGACAATTCTCACAGGAGGGTCGACGGCTAGAATATGAAATTTGGCTCTGATACCATGTTAAAATTTCAGAATAATATGGAATACTTAATTATTTCATTGATATGAAGGAGGGTATAAATAACCATTACAAGAACTTTATAATAGGAAAAATAATAAAAAGGAAATGATATGAAAGAAAGATATATCATATAATATCTCTAATAATTAATTCATATTAATTATTAGGAGATATATGAAATAACATAAAATAGGAAACCAAATAATTCTTAATCTAAGGAAATAAATATAAAAAAAGAAAGGAAATATCTCCTTATATTAAGGAAATAATTTATTCCTCATAACTTCTTATAGGAATAAATTATTTCCAATTATAATTCTTAACAGAAACGACTAGATGAGGGCTGAACAATTTCAATTATGGCTTTTAATGGAGTGGGAGTGCTCGAGGACTTCTCCACTTAAAAGAAGGACAGTGGGGGACTTCTCCATTGAAGATCTACTTGGAATATTCTGTTGGCTTTGGCTTTAGATATCTGGAGACCCCAATTGACTTTGACACTCTTCGTAATCTGCTCAACTAGTTCTGTCATTCACTTTAGCCTAACGACTGTCACAAGATTAGGCTCAATGAATTTCTTACATAAGTCATCTTTTAGTTTCTTATTAAGTAGTTTGCTTGGCGGTCTCTTCATGGATTGGAGCCTTTTATAACCACTGCCTCGCTTGGGTTCTCCATATAAGTTATCTTCTTGGAGGTGTTGTTGTGGTCTGTTTGCGGTAGCCGCAACTTATCAATAAGTTGTTGTGCAGCAACTGTCTCAGGAAGCTGCTGCGTAGCAGCTGTTGTAGATGAGCTGGCTGACTGTTTATTTTCTGCGGTTTGAAAATAGTTGTGCGGCAGCTGTTTCTGGATAAATGACCAATCTGCCCCATGTAGTAATGTTGTTTATGACAGAATTGTCATAACTATATATTTGATACTTCAAAAGCAAAAATCTACTTCAGAATAATACAAAAATCCAGATGAACACCTCACTTAACAGTATTAAGATTGCTAAAAAAAGGAAAAAAAACTATTAAAATTACATTTAATATGGTAATAATAATTTTAAAATACAGACGACGTGCATCGCAAGCTACGCCGCCCTCCAGAGATGCTATCCATTCTCGATTACTATCATCAGTAGAATCCGCCAGGCTGCCTGATCACCATAAGAAGTCACACTTCTCAGCGATTCTCCACGGGCACCTGTAGAATTGCCTCTTGTAGCTATGCGTCTGACGTGACGTAAGTAGTGAAGTCTGAAGTCCGCAGTGGCAGAGCAATCATCGGGAGGTCCCTGGAATCCTGGGGCTCATCCCTCATGAATGCTACAAAAGACAATTCATTAGTCATAACTGAAGCTGAAATTGCTAAAAAAAGTAATTAATTACAGTTATTTGCAGGCGTGAGATCTCTGAGAACTTCAATATACCAACCAATGAATCTGTCCCTACAAAAAGACAATAGACTGTAAAAAATTGGGTTCTTGGTTGCCTTTAGCCCACATAAAATCAAGTTTGTGTGTGTCAACATATGCATATCACCTAAAAAATTCTCAAAAATTATATCGCCAGAAAAAAGAGATGAACTTAGTTGTCTGCATCAGACTTTCACATGTGACACCAACCAATAACTATATGCCATCTAGAAGAACCTATAAGGTCAAACATCTCATCATGAACCTCTCAGACCCACTAAAAGAAAAACAAATTAAATGAAAGTGGGAAAAAAATACATTCGAATAGTGTAAAAAGTCCAAACAATTAATATCAAATATACAAGGAACGGAAATAAACATGAATTGTACAAAATAAATAAATAGAAATTGATAAAAGAAGTAATTACAGTTTTGTGGAGCGTGAGGTTTCAAAGAACTCAGCATACCAACCAACGAATATGTAACCAATAACCTGTCACAACAAGAAGACAGTAGATCTTATCAAAAAGGGGTTTTTGGCTGCCTTTAACTTACATAATACCAAGTTTGTGTCTGTCACATATGCATATCACCAAAAAAGGTCTTCCAGAAGAACCTCGAAAATGCTGCACCGGAAAGAAGAGAGAAACTTGGTTGTCTTCATTAGGACCTCATATGTGACATCAAGTAACAGTGAGTAACAAACCATCTAGAAAAACCTATAAGGTCAAATGTTTATTCATCGACCTCTCAAACCCACCAAAATAAAAACAAACAAAACACAAATGAAAAAAAAAACATACAAATAGCGTAAAAACTACACAATCAATATCAAATGTTGTGACGAAGAATGTCTAAGATGGTACTCAAATGCTTCAGCATGTACATGCTCATGATCCTCGTCCGCCTGACAGAAGTTGATGTCGTTGCGGGAATGATATCGCCAAATGAAATTGTGGACCGTCATTATGAAAATCACAATCTGTAACTGTTTGGGAAACAGGTAAAATGACATATCACGCAGCATAACATATTTCTTCTTTCAAATACCCAAATTCCTCTCATTAACATCGCGTAAAGAGGAATGTCTTTTATTGAACATTTCATTTTTGTTTCGTGTTACATTGCTTGTTTGCTCAAAATCAGGTATGTGGTATCTCGTATCAAGATAGGGATTGAGATATCATCGCTGAAATGGATATCCAGCATCAACCTATGCACTGCATAATTAGTTGTGAGGTAAAGTTGAATTACGAGAGTAATTGAGTCTCAAGCGTACCTGTAGGAGGATGTGGGAAATTGTACTCATTTTTACGCATTGCAACTTTGAAAACTCTACTGTCATACGCACTGCACTCCCAATCGACCATGAAAAAAGTGAAGCAAATGTTAAAGTCGCAAACAATCATGACATTCTGTGTTGGAGACCTGTAATGACCGATGAATGCGATCTTCTCATTATTTGGAACACGTGCATCAATGTGCATTATATCGATTGCTCCATTATAATTCAGGAAAGATAATTATGGGTTACATGATAATACTGTTTTTTTTGTAAGTTGAATGTAGTGAATTTAGGACATTACCTTAAAGAACGACTGAAACCTCTATGAGGGTCATTTTGAACGTTGGATCTATTACTTTATGACTTGTGCAAAAAAACTCACAGATGTCTTCAACCCCACTAAGAAGTATCTGCATATTGTCTAAGAGGAGTGCTGAAAATCTCCAATGTTCCTCGCATTGATTCATTCTGGACAAGATATAGATGGTTATTGTCAACACCTCTCGAGAAGTCGTTCTTCAAGAGCCATGAAGTTTATGATTCCTGTGCAGTACATCGAACAGATCATTGAATACCGCTTGAGTCATGTAGATCATATTGCTGAATCTTGTTGGGTGACCCGCAAGCAACTCCTAAACTCATTTGTGCTCAACATATGAGGATGTCATGCAGGGGGAGTGATCTATGTAGTAGTTTTAGTACCCGTACATCATGCATATGGCAGCTGAAACTCTCCTTTTGCGCCATTCTCTGGTTGCATTCATGTATATCAGTATCGTATTTGCTAACACAGAAACATCAATAAATTAGCTACAATTACATTTGGTACAAACATCACAAAAAACATATTAGCATAATCATATAAGCATTGCTGAATAAGACAAGCACCATGCAATTTAAATTTTCATAGCAAAATAAAAAAAAATTACAGAAACATAAATATCTCAAGAGAATATAAATAAAAAAGAAGCCTCTCAAATGTTCTTGCGATCATAAAAATGTCGTAGGTTCGCCACCCTACGGTTTTCGGGAATCTTAACGAAAAAATCTCTACGGATCGGATCTTCAAGTAACTCAACTGCAAACAAGTACAACATCAAATCCTCAGAAATTTCCCTAGTTGCATTGAAAATTTGCACGACCTGGTATAAAATTTACTTGAGATGTGTGGGGTTTAGTTTAGCGCTGCAAGAGGCCACCAACTATGATATCTAGCTTCTAAGAAAAGCAACCCCAACTTTCTTTTTATTCTCAACCCACAGACATTTGGAACGACAGGTGGACTCAACTTCATGGAGGTCCGAGCTGTGGTCTTCGGTTGAATCAAGTGATTGGTTGGCCCAACTTCTTGGGGTGTCACCAATCCCTCTCTCACTGGGGGCATGTGCATATTTGCCCTTAGCAACGACACCCCCAAGCATTTGATCCAACTTCTGCAATTCAAGATCTAATCCATAAATTTTAAATTTCTTTGCAGTGGGCACTGCCTACAAATTCATAACATATAGTTCAATTTAAAAACAAAATGAAATTGACCAAATTAGGGTGTACAAATTCATAACATCTAGTACAAATTCATAATATCCCAGATCGATCTCTTTGAGATAAATGTCACAAAATATTATTTTGGTTTCTTTGTCCACAGTGCGGGTGTACCAGCCTCTTTGGTCTTAGTCATTGTATTACTATGATAAAAACAAGCAAAGCTACATAAATAAAAAATACAACAATATATGCACATGCCAACAATCAACCGGCCCAATCACAACTCACAACAGTCATCTCAAGCTACAAACACCACTCCAAGCCACAACCTAAAACCATTACTCCAAGCCACAACCACAATCTCAAACCACAAGCCACAACCCAAAATCTTCACCCTAAGCCACAACCACCACCCCAAGCCACAACCCAAAACCATCTCCCCAAGTCACAACCATCACCCCAAGCCACAACCACCACCCCAAGCTACAACCACCAGTTTTTGGCTCAAGCCACAACCACAAAACCCTCACCCCAAGCCACAACCACAAAACCCTCTCCCCAAGCCACAACCACCACTTTTTGACCCAAACCACAACCACAAAACCCTCACTCCAAGCCACAACCATCACCCCAAGCCACAACCACCTCCCCAAGCCACAACCCAAAATCACCACCCAAGCCACAACCACCACC